>VZRF01012558.1:349832-660599 GCA_013396875.1 Vireo altiloquus
CCCGGGAGGTTTTCAGCAGCCGTAAAGCGGAGCGCGCCCGGCCCCGGCCGTGAGGGGCCACCCCGGGAGCGCCCGCGGGCCGCGCCGGAGCTGCCGGGGCGGGAGGGGGCTCAGGGAACCGCGGAAGGGTTGAGTGCTAAGGAGCATCTTGCTACAGCTCCCGTGCCGCGGGCAGGGACGCCTTGCACTAGAGCAGGGTGCTCGAAGCTCTGTCCAGCCCGGCATTGAGCGCTGCCAGGGATGCGGCTTCTCTGGGCAACCTGTGCCAGGGACTCGCCGCCCTCACAGGGAAGAATTTCTGTCAGATATCTAATCTAAATCTACCCTCTCTCCACCGAAAGCCATTCCGCTTCATCCTGTCACTCCATGCCTTATCCAAAGCGCCTCCCCAGCTCTCTTGTAGCCCCTTTAACTAGAAGGGGCTCTGAGATCTCCTTGGAGCTTTCTCATCTCCAGGGTGAACAGCCCCAACTGTTTTAGCTTTTGTACCATTTGACAGATAATGTTGGTGTCCTAGCCTTGTTTTACATCTTTTTTGGGGGGAGATAATTTCTGATGTGCAGCGTTTTGTGGCTGTACAAGTGAAGATCCGCAGAGAGCCGGAGCTGGGAGGGGAGATGAGAGGAGCTGAACCCAGCACCCATCGAGGTTATCCCTGCACATCTCGGAGCATCCGAGCACTGCGGGCACACCTGAAACTAAAACCAGAAGGCTCAAACCGCACCAGAGCACAGTTTTGTAGGTGTGTGAACTGCTGCAATTACACTGCTTTCACAAAGCCTCCTAACAGTTGAACTTTGATGTTGAAGGCACTGCCATTACAATACTGTCTCCTTATTAAAACAAATTTCTTCGAGCCAGATTAATGACTTAGTTCTGCTTGGAAGCGTTTTGCTGTTAATTCTGTCCTAAATCTACAATGTATCCTGTAATCCTGCATGTTACCACACAAGGTACAGGGCTGAGCTGTTCAACAAAGGCAGGAGAAGAATCAGACTGATAAATTTCACTGTAGAATGTCAGAGTTAGTATTGTTTACCCTAAGGGAATTACCAATAGAAATTTTCATTTTAAGAAGGAGAAATATGTCAAGCAGCATTTCCCAGAAAGACATTTATGAAAGAAAGAAAAGGGGGGAAAAAAAAGAACATTTAAAATGTTTTCCCTACTGAATGAAAACTACTATTGAAATAAAGGCATCTTAACCCAGCAGCTGCTGCAGAAAAGGCAGAAAACCAAGTCTTTCAGAAGTCTTCCAGGCATATGGTGCACATATAAGCAGAGAGAAAAGCAAATTTCAAGCATTTATAACAGAACTGGCTTCTGCTAATAAAGTATTAATGGGAAAGTCTGGCTGGACTGCTGTAGCTCTGAAAGCAATTTTAGGAAAAAACAGAGCAATGTAGTCACTGAAGAGCAGGTGAACTAATCTACAAACCTCATTACCAAAGCACTTTTTCCAACATTAAGCAGAAGTAAAACAACTGCAACTGGAGGTGTACTTTTCTTGCCCAGACAAATCTATTGGGCTTGTAGGTGTACAAATTCATTTACTCAATGCATGATTCATCAGTTTTTATTCACAATTTTTTTGTCTCCTGCAATAACATGTTATAACTCTGCTCTTTCCTACATTTGTCTCTTTTCTAGACCCATCCCCAGGTACAAGACATGGCCGTAGAGTGGTTTTGTTAGTCACTCCAGACTTGAGGATTTTCTGCTGTGTAGCTTAAGCTAGACATGCCCATTCCATGAGAAAGGCTGAAGCTAAAGTTTAAAACAGATTTACCATCACTACACTTTTGCATTTCCTTGCTTCAGCTGTAAACTACTTCTGGGTAGTCCCAAGCTTGGCACAAGTGTGAGCTGACACTGCAGCAGAGAAATCATCTCCAAAAACAAAGTGCACCAGCCAAAGCATGTCCACATGCTTTCATACAGAGCTCCAAACTCCTTAGGGAACCAAAAAGCTGTTTGGAGTCTTGTGCCTCTGCTGCATCTCTAGTCAAAATTTCCTGGACAGGACTCCTAATTACTAGACAATAGGCAAAAGTTAGTCAAATATAAAATTCTATTAATTTTTTTTTTAAAACCAGGCTAGCTTTGCTGCTTAAACCCTTGTCTTTCCCTGCTGCTGTTGTAAGAGTTCCTCCCTTCCCCCAACATTTTTGCCAAGAATTGGCCTCATCACCAATCACAGGCAGGGGGAGAAGCATTTGCTTATCTCAGTACAGAGGTGCAGCCAAAGGGAAAAGTTTGAGATACCTGTCAAGGATTTTTTTTGTACTGAATCATGGCACATGCTCCAGAAGTAAGTCACAAAAATAAAAATAAAAAAAAAAATCAAGTGATGCCCCAACACTTAGGGAAACAGATAGATTTACACTATGAAGAAACCTCCAAGCAATTACATTTTGCAAAAACTTAAGGTGACCTGACTAGAAAAGAACATGCAAGATAATCAAATATAAGCTTAAAACATTCCCTAAAACTTTTCTGAAAGGAAATAGTGCATGAAAACTGTACAACCATAGAACACTCCAATATTAGTGCACATCTTTCCTTATCAGAAAATCTGTCAGGTAGTTTGGAAATGGGCATGGAAATAAGGAAAAATTGAATATTCAAGTTTAAAGATTGACTTTATTGACTTGAGATACTGCATAAGGCAGTTTCCAAGTTTCTCCTTTACAGAAAGTCTAGCACAGAATCATAGAATATCCTGAATTGGAAGAGACCCACACGGATCATCAAGTCCAGCTCCTTGTTAGGTTGAAAGGAATCCAGGTGGTGGTTTTAACTACCAACTTTAAATGGCTGTCCACAAGAATAAGTTTACTTTCCTTCTGTAGGTGAAAGCTGGGTTGGTTTGTTTCTTTTTTGTATTTTTACCAGCCTGCAAAGTGATTGAGCTTTAGCCATTCCGTGCAGCAGAAGTGCCACCTCGTGGCTCCCTTAATCCTTGCTGGGTATGATGCTGCTTTTTTTCGGGTCATATTAGAGTTACTAAAATAAAAATCTGATTTTTAAGTGAGTTCAGTCTATGATCCATATAAGAAAGATCCTACCTGGTCGCCACGCTGGTGGACTGACACTATGAAGGGTGATGTCCTTTCCCTTGCTGGAGGACACTGATCGCTGCAGTTGGCAGGACTATTTATTCCAGTGTGGGAAAAGGAGAGCATTAAAACTGTCATTTTAAAGGTCTGAAAGGGACCTACAGTCCTGCCCTGTATCGCCCATTCCTGAAGCATTTGATCAAGGAAGGTCCTGAGACCAAGAGGACTGGTAGGCATGCTTGGAATGTCAAGTCCTGCTTCTTTACATAGGCTAAAGGCACCACACATTTAAATAACAGAAGCCCCACTTGAGGAAACAAGAAATTAAATAGCTTTAAAACCATCTGCTAAATGTAGTTTGAAAGTCTAAAATTCCTTTTTATGAGCAGTCTTTGCCTTTTATACTGAAAAATTAATTGGATATATGTATTTTACAGAACAAATCCACGATTCAGCAAGAAAATTAATGAAATGAAGAGATGGTTGGAGCTGCTGCCAAGAACAGTCATTTCAGACCTAGCAACCTTGGAAAATGACCTTTTAAATAATGAATTTGGAAAAATAACACTACAAAGCAACAAAAATGAGTGCTACCTACCTATAAAAACTGCTAATAGCAATAGCTTCCAAAGAATGAAGACATTAAATGGATCATGGAAAGAGCTGGTGTTCCTGTATCAGGCATCCTGAGGGTTGAACTACCTCGATGCACCTCCTAAGGTAAACTCCTACAGGTTAGCTCAGGGTCTTTTTCTATCCTCTTGTCTTGGAGTACAAATAAGTACTCTGATCCAGAGGACAGGAGTGCACAGTTGTACAGTATTAAGAAAGTGAGAAGTTAACAAAATTAGGCCTAGAAGGGCTACCGTGGTTTCCCCTGAGTACTTAGGATAACTAAACAAGGGGTAATGTGACATACTTAGACAAGCTATTATTTATTCATCATCCCATAAGCAGTGAAATACCTCCTTTAAAAAGGCTTTTAAGCACACATGCTTTACACAGTTGGAGGAATGTCTGATTCATGTTGAAGTACTGTTTAAGTAGTGCATAGTGATGCAAAAGAACTTCCGTGGTTCTGCAGTGCAACTGAAGTTTTTCTATTCCTCAATCCATGCCTTACAAAGTGAATAACTACCAAAAGCAGGAAATTCTAATTTTTCTCCAAGCTTAAACCAGAAGTTGGTTGGGTTTTTTTTTTTCTGTAAAGGAAATTACTCCCTACTTAATCACATTTTCTTTTAACTCTGAAATCTATCGCATTGAAATGAGATGGAAGTCCTATTTCTTATCAAAGCATTCCTGCAGTGGATTCTCTCTGCCTGTCCCCTCCTACTCAGTGAAGCTGTATCCTTAAGCTGCAAAACATAGTTCCCCAAAGTCTGTGCAGCCCTCTTGGTACTGGAAGAGGCTGTAATGCCTCCTAGAACTTTTTCGGGCTGAACAACCCCAACTCAACCTGACTCTACAGGAGAGGTGCTCCAAGCCTCTGATCACCTTTGTGAGACTCACTCTGGCAGGTCCAAATCCTTCTTTTGTTGAGGACCCCAGAGCTGGACACAGCACTCAGAATTCCAGAGCAACTCATTCAAGAGATGTGAATGAATATAATCAACATCCCTCATAAACAGGACTCCACAACAGTCAAAGTTGTTTCACAAGAGAAACAGTTTCTACGATAAAGATTTTATAGCCACATATTGTGGAGAACAAGACATGCTTCTTGCTTTTTTCATTATTTAAATAATAATCACTGGTGGATTTTAGGAGGTTTTTGTGAATTGAAACAGAAAATGAGAACAGGTATGGAAGCTGAGCCTTAATCCTCCAATTTAATTTCCTTTAATCTTGCTTATAGAATATATCCTCTCTTTAACTACCCTTTTTCTTCACCAAAGCCTGGCAGTTTCAGATCCTCTTACACTTTTTTACCATGAAATACTTGCTATTCTCCAGCCAGACTTCTCTCCCCCCTCTCCAGGTTTCTCCACCTCCTTGTTTAGTCTTCTAATCTAGGATGGCTAAGACAGCAAAACTGGAACAGGAGCAGAAGACAGAGCATTGCAAGTGGCCCTTTAGCAACCTGCAGGGCTCACACTTACAGCAAATACTCTGAGCACCGGTAGGGTGGCGAACACAACATTAGGACTAAATAAAAAACAATTTATATTCTCCCCCATTGAGGTCTGAAGCTGGGATAGGTAATTTGTTCCAAATGGAGGAGGAACAGTACAGACTACAGTGCCCCAGGCTTTTCTGGGTCTTGATCGTTTAACTCATCGTGGGGTTTCTTCACATAACCTGACCTCCAGTTGTTTTTGAACAAAAGAGGTAACTGCTCAAGATTGTGGAGAAGATAGGAAGGACACAACCTCTAATAACTCAACTCTTTGATTTCACCAAGAGCTGCATTATAGTCAGTACTTAGCAAGAAAAGAGACTTAAAACAACAGTTCTTAAACCAACACAAACATCAGCATTTTTGTTCTTTATTAAATCAAAACGTTTTATTTAAAAGCAGCAGGCCTAGCAAAATGAGGAACAATCTAAAAAGAACCCCTGGTAACATAGACACGTTCAATTTGCTGTGATAAAAGATAAAGACCCACAAATCTCACAATGTATCATTTGCTTCCAAGGACAATAACTAATAGCCTATGATTTTAATGATTGTCCTGCAACTGATCATTTGGAGAAGCACAGGATAAAGTGCAGTTAAGCTAAATATTATCCTTTTACCCTTCCAGAGCACAGTATTTCATTTAAGCCATTCAGGTAGAGGTAGTTTTGAGGGTTAGTAGTAGATTTGAAAGCCTATTTGTAGTTATTTGAGCTCCAAGACCCCTGCATAATTTAGACTAGTTCACATTTCAAAAACTTCTGAGAAACTTTAAAATATCATATATATTTTAAGTGTTCACCTTAAAATAAAGCTGCTACAGGATCAGTTCTGACTTTGCATATATCAGTACTTTTGAATCAAGACAAATTTCTCCCAAGAGAGAATATTCTTTCGCCACTCAAAATAATTACATTGCCACCATTCATATTAAGAGAAAAAGATAGATGGCCTTTACCCAAAGATGCTCTGGTGTGCCCTTACAGAGTTAATTGGAGGACTGACATCTGAAAGAGCTCTCTGTCTCCCAGGACTCATTTTCTCTTTACTCATACTACACCAACCTGAAAGACAGAAACATTTAACAGACTGCTCCCCAGACATGCATTGTTTTTCCTAATATTTTCACACTGTGGTATAGCAATCCTGCCCAAAACCTCACCCCAAGCAGCATCCTGAACATAAAACATCTACTGCCAGCGGAGGAGGTTGTCTGTTTCCCTCTTACCTCGGAGAATTATCGGTGGATACCAGGAAACAGTGTCAGATATGCTCATCAGTCACAAGTAATTACAGATCCCTATCATCATTGTTTTTCCACACAATCACCTTATCTCTGACAAGACACAAGAAA
Organism: Vireo altiloquus; assembly: GCA_013396875.1. Lineage (NCBI taxonomy): Eukaryota > Metazoa > Chordata > Aves > Passeriformes > Vireonidae > Vireo > Vireo altiloquus. The sequence continues at coordinate 356,365 of VZRF01012558.1, forward strand.
AGCCTCCATGTTGTGTGAAGGATTGTCCCAAGTTTGTTGTCAGAAAAGTAAGAAAATAGTGTGTAAGAGTGTGTTTTTACTCATTTGTAAACAGCAAGAAATTGTTTCTTTTTTTTTAAATTTCAATACATCAAATGTAAACCTCACTAGTTTGTAGACACCTCTTTCCACTTGTTTTTTTAAGAAATACCTAACATTGCTTTCTCAATGTAGCTTTTGACTATGTTTTGTGAATATCTAAATAATTAAAATCACATTCCAGTGTAAGCCCTCGTGAGTGAAGGCTTTGCCCAGTGATCCATCAGGAGAGACACTAGAGCCTAACCCAGTGCAGTGCTTCACTACAGAAAAATCTAATTAAAGTAACTGTGTGAATGGAGTGACCATTTGGAAGCATCAGTGATGGAGAGATACAATAACTGGGAAGCAAAATTACCACAAGAGAGTCTAAAACAAGGGAAGAAGGTGCAAGTTATAAGAAGAAATCTGCTGAATAGTCCAAGTATTGGAACAGAAGCTCTGTTTAGAAGGGGAGGATGTCAAGAGATAGTCCATACAAAGAAACAATAATGAGTTATAATAATTCTGAGGCACTTAGCAGAAAAACATCACAGAAACAGAAGAATTTAATTTCTTTCCATTTAATACCAACTGCAATGGCCACATGCTGTTCTGTGTTTGTATTTATTGTGTATTTTTGTTTGTGCCACCAGAATATAAGCTTTTCCAGGCAGAGCCCAGCTGTTTCTTTGGCACAAACTCCCCTATTATACAATGCTGGGTACACTTAAATAGGGGCTATGTTAATCCTCTCCCTGAAGCAGGCTAATTAAATCAAAACCTGATAAAATGGTGCTACAATTTTCACTGAAATCAACAGAATCAAGGATGTCTCAGTTTTAACTCTCCAAGGGACCGGTGTATAAAAAAACTGAAATATTTTAAACTCTATAATTAGAGCAAAACCATACTCTAGAAGTAGTGACAGAGTTAGACTCAAGCCTTGGTGTATCTGGTGGGAAGCTGGCACTCAACTCATGTTGTGTCCTGTTGTCAGTGCAGTGCTGAGCAAAGGCAGTGAAATCTGGCTTATGGCTCACATTGCAAGTGTGATAGAGCATGCTTCCTGCATAGATTCAAGTGAAGATTAATGGATCATCACCTATTTCCATTCCAGGACATCACAGTTTTTACTGTGTCCCAGAGCAGCACTACCCACAGCAGGGGCAGTCTGTCCCACCTGGGGTTGTTTCCTTACACCTGCTTAAACCTGGAGGAGTTTGCTCATTGCCGATTCTGCTGCTGTCAGGAGGCCTGTGCCTGCCATAATTCAGAGTAAGATATCTAAAAAGCCTGGAGAACACCCAAGGGCTGTACCCTCTTTGCTGTTTCCATGGTATTTTCTGCCCTGTCGTGTGGCTGTACCCACAGCAGAGCAGGTTCTGCTCCACACAACTCCTCTATGGAGGAGTATTAATGGAATTTCCATTTAAATCTGCACCTCGTCTCGTGATTCAGACTAACCTTCTTAAACAGTTGAAACCCAGTATTAGAATGTATTTTATGTCCCATGCATTGACATAAGAGACAACACAAGGTACAAGAATGGAAGGCAGCTCACTGCTGATTCAAAGGTAGCTTCAGAGGATGTGTGTTAATCCCTTGTCACACTACAGCTCTACAGGAGAAACATTGACACGAGCTGCTATGAAATCCATACAGAAGAGTTTGTTCTCTAATTTGCTGGCTGTAATTCTTCACTGTTTTCCAGACACATACCCAAACAAACTCTAATAAAGGGAGTCAAATAGTGCAAACACTAAAAGATAATTGAAAACCTAAGAGGGCAACAGAATTTCATCAAAATCTTACCTGCTCCTATCAGTGCTGTCCATTTGTTGCATATAGCAAAAGCAAACTCCAGCCAGTAAAACACCCAATACAGATTAAAGTAGATAAATTGGGGGGGTTGTTTGTCCAGGGCTTACATTTTGTTTATGGCACATCTTGTACCTCATTTACTTGTCCTAATGCAGGCCACTGTAAAGAGTATGTTATTAAACCTTTTAATTTCAAACACACTTCTGCAATGAAAACACATGACTGATTCCCACTTGATCACTTCACACTGCTTCTGTCAGTGCATGGCCTTTAATTCCAGTCAGGATAAAAAAAATCCATAGCCAAGACCTGTAGAGAGAAATATGTGCCAATTTTATAGGAAAATCTTGCCTTTTTTTAAATTCTGGGCAGAAGGGATCCAAAAACACCATGTGAGAGGCGGCACTGCCTCAGTACATAGAATTTTCCTTATTCTTGTTTCAACTGGTATCTTGCCATTGTTAACTGTTGATTGCCATAGCCAAAACTTTTAAAACTAAGGGTGATTAAATTACTTTTTAGGCAAACTGTAACTTGCAGACTGCTAAGATAGCAACTTAAGTAGAATGAAAGACTTTTTCAGATTAACACAGGCCTGAAGATGCCATCACATAATAAATAGTTTTTCACTGCTTTGGTTCACTTTCATACCAAGCCTCAGTGCATGGAGCAAGACAACAATTTGTCTCTGAACAGTTGGGGTTTTTTTGAAGTGTGATGGTGTAGCTGGATACTTCTAAGAGTAAAAATGCTGTCAAAGCAGCATACAATTTAAAGTTCATAAGTGAAAGAAAATGTATGGCTCATCAACAAAAATGTCATTTCTAAGAATAAAGACAGGTTTTTTTTTTTCCTTAAACACTACTCATGACTCCAAGGGAAAAATTAAGTCTTACAGAACAAGTAGGAGAAGGCAGCAAGGACAACAAATGTCAAGTTAAAGTAGATGTATTTGCTGGGGCATCATTTAAACAGAGCCTGAAGATGGGTATTTCAACTTGGTTTAGGAGTATCCCTAGCTGGGATAAGAAAATCTAATCGCTTTATTAGAAAAACAATATCATTAGAGGAGAATTTAGAAAGAAGTAGCTATAGTTTGTGTTGGTTTTTTACTTTTTAAATTTTTGTATAAAGATTTAGCAGGATAACTTCAGCAACCAGCTTGAAGCTATAAGATGCTTATGATTTTAGCAATTAGTATGCCAAAAGGCTGACTGTGCAACAGACTAAGAAATGTACTGTTCTTGCCCATAAAAATATTGCTTATATTTATGGGTTTTACCTCTTACATTTTAAGGATGGCAGAGTACAGCCCATTTTGTTTTGCACTTTAAATGTTTTAGAGCAATATACTCTTTACCCCCAGACATCTTCATTCCTTTCCAAATAGTACCTGGAATTCAGATGACACATTAAGATTCATGCAGCTTGACCTTCCTTGCCTTTCATGCAGAATTCCAGTGGCTCTGACCAGCAAAGTTTGGACACAATTAACAATTTTCATCACAACTTAGTTGCTTGCAGAGGTATCACTAGTGCTCTGTTAGAGGATAAGATAGTTTCACTCATTAACTCACATTGAGGTTATACTGCCTTTAGCATCTCCTCCCATCTAACTGATAGAACACACAGCATCACCAGCTTCCTCTGTAGTTCCACATTTGATTTCCTTCTGTATAGTGAGGAAAAATTACTGATAAAATGAATCCAGCACTGTTCTTTGGCATTACACTGATAAGTGGAGACTCTCCCTCAATTAAAAGCTGCTGAGTGATCAGGGCATCCTGAACCTAGAATAGGAATGTCAAAAATTTGCCTTCGTTTTCAGTTGCAAGCCACATGCCAGTTTTCATACCGAAGGCTCCATGTCATCATCTTGGATCACACAGTGCTCAGAACCCGACCCAGACAAGGAACAAAATCCTTAGATATAAAGCTTAAATAAAGTACTGCATAGCACATATTAATTGGGAAAAGATAACAGAGGGTATTCTGGTCTTTGCCTCTTCCTGGACAGTCCCATACCATGTGTTCCTGGGGATTTATTGACATCTTTTGCAAAAATCAGGACTATATAAAGAATATACCCACAAAAGCATTTCCATAGCAGGCAGAGAAAACAATTCAGCACCAGAGTGTTTGACATGTATGGTTAAGGAAACTCCCCTGGCCCACAATCCAGGAGTCTCTCTCACCACCTGAGCTGGAACTGAGGTCCCTTCTCAGGGTCACACTGTACACTCACAGTCAGACGACATTTCCCCATCAGCTTGACTCCAGATTTCCCATGGCAGTGTCTCAGACATCCAAACACTTACAGTATTTTAATCATGGTGCAATAGCTAAATAACACTATAACAGCTTGGAGGGTGATGCCTCCAAGGAGGGACGCAAAACAAAGGACTCCCTAGGCTTTTTATCCCCTTACAATCTCTGGGTGGGAAAATCCAGGCGTCCTCAGCTCCTGTGTCCCTGTCCCTCACCTGGCTGTACCACAGGTCCTCATGCCTTTAGTTCACAACCTCTTGCCTCAGGGCCCTGCCCCTCAGCTCAACCTGCAGCTTGTACCCCAAGCTCTCTGCACTAAATGTATTCCCCAACATCTGTGGTGCCCAGTTTTAAACCACTAGTACAATACTCTTTATCACCACACCTTAAGTATGATGCTTAAGGTGAAGATAGCACATGGCCAGAGTCATTCTAAAGACTCTCTGGCTGCTCAAGATGAGCTATTCCGGACTGAAAGCATCCTCATTGTTCTCAGTGGTCTATCATTTCAAATAGAATCACACCAGTACACCACCATTAACACCCAATAGCTTCTCCTTTGGACACCCCCTCTCCTCTTTTTATTCATAGACTTGAGAGAGAAATGGCCTTGGACAAACATATTCATCTTGAAACACTTCCTACTCTAAAGTCATCTCCAGCATCAAAATGAACAACCGCAGCGTGAATTAAACCTTGTAGGATACAACTTTTGCCAAGTACCACCATCTGGATATTTAAATCCACAAAATCTCTGCTACAGGGGCAAGTGCAGCATTTACATTTCTAGAAGTGGGAAATCACCCACTCCTCAGATGTATCTACTTCTTTGTGCAGACAAGGTGCAAATTACACCAAGATTCCAACTGAGGAAAATCCAAATCAAGGAGCTTGGTCTCACTACATACCTACGATGAGACTGACCACTTAAAGCTCTTGAGTACACTCTGTTTGCAATGATGTGCACACACATCTGAAAACAGAAACAAGTCTTCATAACCCACTGATTTTTGCCTCCTCATGCTTCTCTACCTGAAATTAAAGGGTTAGAGGCAAACAGGTACAGTAAGCAGCTGTTTTATAACTGCAGCATAACACAAGACATGTATGCGTGAAGGGAAGAGTCCCAGCCAGAGGCAATTTCCCTTTTTCCATCAACACTTTCCCTTATATTTACAACTTACATGCTTTGAATTCACCCTCTAAACACTATCACTCACTGCTGATAACCACTACCTCTACAGCACATTATAATATGTGTCATATATGGATAGGGGAAAAAAAAAGGTGGATTATTTGCCCTATATCCAACCTTTATTGCCAAGTTATCTGACTTACCTTTCAACAGTCTAATGACAACAGTGTTTCGGAAATCCTCAAGTGTAATTTACGTAATCTGGGTCTGTTATTTAAGGAGTCAGGAAGTCACCCTGTTGCACTGTACCTACTACATTGTTACCACATATCTAATGTTAAGAGCACCATCTTTTCTGGAAAGCCAAGAGAAGAAATCCTAGGCTCCTGGGCTATAATTTGCTGTGCCCTCTACTATATCCATGTAGGTCCAAAAGAAGTTTATACAAGTGCATCAGATTTTGACATAAAAACCCCAACTAGACCCAAAACTGCTGTCTGCCATAGTAGTCCAGAGCTTTATCCAACCAGGTTTTGAAAAATCTCTCACAGTTGGAGGCTACACAACTTCTCCAGGCAAAATCTGTATGACTAGCCCAATGATGAGAAAGTTTTTCCCTTAAATTCAACGTAAACCTCTGTGACTTCAGTTTATGTCCTTTGCCTCAGCCTCCTACCATACAGAGCCTGGCTCTGTCTTCTTGGTAACCTGCTCGAAGGCACAAGGAGGCTGCTGACAGGTCCCCCACAGAGCTACAGTTTCCCTGTACTTAGTCAACACAGGATACCCTGGGACTCTAGTTTATTTATGAGATGCAGCCCTACATGTCCAAATTATGATTTCCCAGAGAAACTGCAGCAATTTTATCGAGAAACCAAAGAGCTCACATTTTTGCCAGCAGCAAAAAAAAAAAAAATCTGGTAAAAAAATGGTCTTGCTTGCCAAAATACATATTTAAAAAAGAAAAAAGAAAAAGAAAAAAACAAACTAAAAAACTCAGTAACACAGCGCTAGAAGCAGAACACCCACCTCCTGGTTATCCCAGTATCTCAGGCATAAACTGCTCTGCAAGAACAGCCACATTCACAAATAGAACAGTAAATCCCTAGCAGCATTTATCCAAATACAGAAAAGCATATTCCATACAGAAGTTTAGCAACAAAAACAGAGAAGGTCTGATTTAGTAAATCCATTTGCCTTGTTATTTAGCAAACACCTTCTACTAAAATCCTACAGTTTGTTGACGGCAATCTGAAATGTGTTGAAGTAGGATACACATACAGAATGTCTTATTTACTAAAGTGAAATTATTTTTAGAAAAGCTGAATGTAGAACAAGCTACATCTTGCTCTAACTTACAGCTGAGCATCCTGTTTACATGCTGATGTCCGTGTTTACTTTCTTGGTTACAGGAAGCAATGCTAAAAGATTTGAAATAATTTTGCCTCCTGCTGCCTATCAAGTTATTCCACTCCTGTAGGAAACAATGGCTGGGAGTCAAGTTAACTCATGCAGAGAAATGCAGAGTGCAGAATTTCACCTCTCTAAGACAATGCCATTTTAACAGCTTTGCTACAAGGATTTGCTTTGCCAGCTTTCTTTGCCCAATCTGTCTCTCTGAAATATGTGCAACTTCCTTCTGGCACTTTTGCTTAGAATATTCTTCAAATTATTTTTCCTTCTCTACAGACCTTGTTCTTTCTTTTACACCACTAACATTTTCACATGATTTGCCATCTATCTTCAAGCTGCAGTCTTAACACATCAGTTAGGATGCAACAGCAATACAACAATTTCAACGTTATAATCCTGCATTTTCATTTTATTTTATTAATTTATATCTTGAAAAATAGAGTGACTGGCCTTATAGAGGGTTAAGAAGAGGAAGCCAGGACAGTTCTCCATATGAATCTCTGTGCAAGTGCCAGCTGGATTTTGCAGCCCCACGCTCAGCAAAGCACAGAACAAGAACGCTGTTAGTATTCTTGGAGTGCTCTGAAGAGGAACAGGAAAAGGCAAGAAAATAATCTTACTCTGTACCAGAAAGAAGTGCTGGAAAGTCAAAGAGGAGAATTCAAACTCCATCCTCCCCACAGCACATAATCAACATCACTCACAGTCACTCTCATGCATCACAGTGACACTAAAGGTAATAAGACGTACGTGAAAGAAGGGAAATACTGAAGAGGTGTTGTTGCAGCACATCCCCCTTTCCTCCTGCTCTCCATGCCCTCCAAAGCTGAGCATTGCTTCCAGGATACTGAAAATACTGCTCACTGAACATCTGCCCAGGAGGGGACCCACCACACACCCATTCCTGTCTGTTGGGATATATTTATATCAGTAGCAATACACTCTTTCAAATAACCAGAGATCACTTCGTCTCCCAGTTTATAATTTAGTGGCTGATTTAGTCTACCTTGGAACCACTGCTAAGGAGCACGAGGCACAGCCCTAAAGCCCAGGCAATGTTGGGGCGATATGGAAGTGTTGATGGCTCCCAATACTTTAAACAGGTTGTGCACAAAGCTCAGGGCCTCTGGGTTGTTCCTGTGCACACAGACAGGTTAATTCAAACACCACTGAGTTTTATTAATTCTCTATCAAGAGCAATTAATATTGAAACAGATCCAGAACAAAACCAAACAATAAAATCCCTATTCTCCCATTGTGAAGGGCAGCTGTGTGGGGGAAGCAGACCTGGAAACAGTCCTGTCCATATTCCCTCACACTGCAAGTAGACATATATTCACCCCTGCCATTCTTAGCATATCCCAGACAGAAGTGTCAGAGGCACTGCCAAGTGGTGCAGTAACGCACACAAGGAAAATCCTCTGAAATCCAAGGTTATGTAGAAGGGGAAAAGGTACCCATTTCTTCACCTCAGAGGCAAAATTGGACTTCACATATGTGATGAACTGAATAATGCTTCATCACAAAAGCCAATTTTCTTCCAACTCCCCTGCAGCTCCTAAAACATAGAACTTAGTTTTGTACCTGATTTGCTAAATGGCTTTCCTTTCTATTATACCTTTAAAAAATAAAACGGAACGATAAATACATAATTTCATGATTTACTGCACTCACCAGAAAGTAGATACTAGAGGACTGTATTCACTTAAAAAATACATACTGAAATAAAAATAATCAAAAAAAACCCAAACAAAAATGTCACTCCCCCTCTTCCATAAGAGAAGGGTGGATATTGTTCATCTAAAACAAAAGCCAGAAGAAAAAGCTAAATAGTTATTAATGTGGAAATAGTAAAAAAAATCCCCTATGACTTAGAGTAACAAAAAGCCCTAGGACAGTTCCATCTCACATAGATTAAATTTTAGTGCTATGTATAGTAAAAACATGAGTGGTAAAAAAAAGTTAGAACAAAACCCATATATAATGCAGGCATTGAATCAATAAAGTAGTTAGGATCATAAGCAATCCAAGAAAATCAACAGTTGGACATTTTTCTACCACATAGGACTTTGTCAGAAAGAGGTAGGACTTTTTTTTTTTAATAAAAAACCCCCAAACATTCTTCCCAGTTCTGAATTCTCAGTTTGCACTTTTCATTGCTTTGATGCATGAAGGGCATGGTGAGTGGGTACAGCTCCTTGGCTGTACTCCCTCTAACTCACTTGATTTACCCCAAAACACATCCATTCAGGAGTGTCTGTGAAACAACCATGTACATTCCCTTCAAGACACTGAAACACCTCCCTCCTGGGGAAGGCTCTTCTCCACAAATCAAAGATATTCAGGGTGTCTCACTCTTTTAAGCCTTCCCTCCAAAGCTGCTTTGCAGCTGTAGACTAGGGACAGAGATCAACAGCTCTGCCATCTGCCACCTCCTCCCTTCTCACTCCACAGCTCTGCTTTTGCCCCCTCTTTCTGGAAGCTTCTTTCCTGCAGAGATTTGTGGGAGTGCTGACATATCCCAGCTGCAAACATTGGTGCTCATGGGACTACACCAAACCATTTCCCCTTTGGCAATTGTATGTAGTTCATGGACTCCCAAATGCAAAACTCCTGGCTGCTGTTACCTGAAGGGATCTACGTCCCCTGGGCTCAGCCTGGGTTTGGGATTCCACATGAAAATCACCTGACAAAAAAAGAGAATCCCCATCACTGGGACTGACCCAGGGCTTGAACACACAAGGGGTGACTAAAGCATCAGTTGATTCTTGTTTGATGCTCATCTTTACCATCCTGATGGGCCTCGAGTCCTAAAAAAAACCCCAAAACAGAGTTTAAGCAGCTGTTGTATTAATTCTTGTCACCATGTACACCATCCCCTTTCATCAAACATGTAGGATTGCCTTTTTCAGAAAAGGGCTGTGTTTGATGGTGCAATAACAGATGTGCAGTTACATCCTGTCCTCTCCAAAGCCACATCCAAAGTTCCTGATGCCACTTTCTCATTGCCTATGAAATATAGTTTAGAGTTTATGTTAGAAATTCCAAGAATCCTAGGTGCATCTGAACAAGGCTATGGAGAAAAGAAATTGCCCCACTGGTAAAGGGTAAAAGTCCCCCACTGATTTCAATATGTCACATATATTATGCCTTTTATTATAATGCAGCAAGATCATAAATCAGCCTTTCATGATCAAGAAGAGACAGTGTTACTCGTTCTGGTGCTCTCTGCCTTTCAGGGGAGAGTGTGCTCTAAAATATTGTCACTTCTATTGCTTCCAGTATGTCAGCTAGAAAGAAGATTACAGAAAGGAGACCAGACCAAGGCAAACATTTTACTGTCCTTTCCCCCCCCCCCAGATTACAATTGCTTTTGGGTTGCTATCAGTAAATTTTAGTATCTCATACCAGCCAGATGAAGTTTTTTGCTGGGTTCAGTGTCCTTACAAGATTCAGACTTTGATGAGATTGTATTTCATTTTCAGCTATTGCCTGACTGCAGGATGTTTTAATTGAAAATTAGCTATTATTTAGCTATATCTTGAGTGACACTCTGTGTTTCACACCCCAGAAGAAGTCTTCAGGAAATCACTGCATCCCTAACCACCTTCATAGACCCAAATCATAGGGTTTTTATTCACTCACGTGCTCAACGTGATGGAAAGAAAGACATAAGCCAGGTGTGGCTGTGTGGAGCTGTGTTTCAGCAGCAGGGCTGGAAGCAGCCCTGTGTGCCTATTCTTGTTCTGTGCCTTCCCTGTGTCCTGGGCTCCAAGCCCCAGCCAGGCAGCCCTGGGTGTTCCTGGTGCTTCTGCCTTCTCCAGGTTCTAAGTGAACCTCCCCCGTGGAGAAACTGTGATTTAGTTTTTACTTAGTGCTACCTACAAAGAGCCTCTCAATTTTTAGTCCATTAACAAATCTTTCCTGGGATCTATTAACATGTCACTACGGAATGCCTTTTCCTTCAAAGTTTAATACGTCTTAACTCTCTCTTAATCACATCACCGTGCTCCACTTCATAGCCTGCGGCTTCAGGGAACCTTTGCCTTTTATTAGTACCCATATACAATCATGTTGTCATTCCAAAATCCAGTGCTGCTTTGGGTTCCATAAATTCTCATCCCTTTGATTTACTTGGTGTGTCTGCAGCTCCCTGAGAAGGGAGATGTGCAGGCAGGGCCAGGAATGAAATGTTACAGTGCTGAGCTGTGCCAGTGCATTCCTCTGCAGGGAGGAGGTGTTCCTGACAGGAGACACAGTCCCTGCTTCCCTGCAGTGGTGGCAGGCAGTGTTAACACTAATCCTGGTTTGGTCAAATCCTTGGTATAACCCCTGGAGGTACTGAGAAGACGTGCTGATGTGGCACTTGGTGACGTGGTTTAGTGGTGGGCTCGGCAGTGCTGGGGCAATGGTTGGGCTCCATCACAAAGGTCTTTTCCAACCTGAGTGATTCCATGATTCCTGTTCTGACAGCTGGTGAGAGCTGACAGACTTCCATGCTCACAGCTGTGAGCTTTCAAATGAAAAACTGTTCCTACCTTAGTAGTGCCCCATAAAGGAAGATCTCTCATGCCACAGCCTTGTGAGGGTCACAGCGTTTCTGCTTTGGCCCATCTAGATATGCTGACTGCCTGGTGAGGGAGGGAAGGGACTACCTGTCTGCCATTCGGGGTCATTTGCACCTCCAGGTGAGGAAAAAGAATACTGAAAATGGAATGCACATTCAGATACAGGTTTTATCTGTTGTTTGAGGTGACATTTTGACCTTTTTAATGGTGTTTGTGAGTGACATAAGAAAGTTTCAGTGTGATAAAGCTGTGGTGTCTATTTGGTAAATCCCTTTTTTATGTCACTGAATTCATTACCTGAGATGGCAAAACTAAGAGTATGATATTGTGTGAAAGCAGCTTCTGAAAATTCTGTTGTGGGCGTTTTTTTTTTGGTTTTCTTTCAATTCAATTTCTACTGAGAAGCATATTATAATGCAATTTAAGGTGCTATAGTACTAGGAACATGGACAAGATGGATTCACTAATTAAATGGGAACAAGGTCCAGCCTGACATCTCTAAAATACAGCAGATCCCATCATAGCCACATGCTTGTCTCCCTGCTGTTAGAGGTTTGTCATTTGCAAGGTACCTGGGTTTCATCTCAGCATCATGTCAAAGAATCTGAAAAATATCTCATCTCTCTTCTAAGACACCATCTGCCTTTTTTTCAGAGTAGCCTCCAAGCAGCATTGTCTGGGTCTGTTTAAACACTTATTGTCTGTTCCCAGTTTCTTTACAAGAGTTTTTTGACTTTTTTTTGCTGCAATGGGCTGTGTGTGGTGGAAGTGTTCAAAAGCATTAGGAATGTACAGCTTGTACAGAATGCAGCTGCCCACCTGTGAAATGGTATTAGACCCAGAGAATACAGTATATCGATTCTTTGACATCTATATCAGCTTCCTGTTTATTTCCGAATATAATTTAAGTCCTAGTTTTGTACCTGGTTGGATCCTGACAGGTTACTGGGTTTGTCTATATGAATTGCCATAGCAACTGTAGTGCTGGAGCAAACAGTCATGAGTTTTAATCGCCTGGGGGTCTGCAGCAGTGCACTCTTAGTTTAGAGACCTTCATCTTTCCAATCTGGGTTGTTTCACCAGCTTGATTGGGCTTATTTTCTGTACTTTAACATGACTCACTTTGTGATCTATGGGCTACAGGGAGGGGAAAGATGTGAGATTATGTTTGTTTATTCAGGAAGGATTGCACTCTTTGAACAAACACCATCCTAGAATGAAACACAAAGTTTGGCTCACGTGTATATTTTCATGCAAAGGTTATTTTCTGCTTTGTTTCAAGGCTAGGGTTGGCATCTGAAGCCAAGATGGGACACTGAGCACTACAAGATCCCATTTAGTTGTGCTGAAGCTGAATTTGGGCTGGGTTGTGCTCAGGTGCCCCAGTGCCTCAGCCTTAGCAGTGCTGAGGGGCTGCTCTTTGCAGCTCTTTGCAGCTCTGGACTCTTTCACAGCAGCTGCAAAGGCAGTGTTACTGCTGTTGTTCTCACAGCTTTGTTTATGGTTCCCATGGCCCTGCACCTGCAAACCCCAATAACTTTATATGGCAGGTTCTCATGGGAAGCCATTACCACTGGTGTGAAAATCAGCCCTTTCCCCCAACCTTTTCATACCTCATTTCTTAGGTGCTAGTTTGTGTTGGAGACAACTGAAACAGCAAAGCAGTGTTTGTATACTCTACACTATTAGTATTTTAAATACTGAAATATTAGTCAATAACACATGTGCACAGGAGTTTAATGGCCAATGTGCAACAATTTCTCTAATTATCATACTCAGCTGTAATCATGCCACAAAGAGGAGCGTCCAAGAGGGAGTTTGGGTTGATCCCATTGGGGAAAAAAGCATATAATAAATAGTGGGAAAGCATGCAAAAAAAAATGGTCATCTTTGTCTTCATCCTCACCACTGCTGCAAAGGAGAGACAGCACAGAGGCCACCAGGCTGGGGACACAGCACTGCTCTTCCCAGCTGCCCACAGAGGAGTTCTCCCCTCTCCTTCTGCACATCCTCAGCTGCAGACCCTGCACACACTGCTCTGTGCATGAGTGTGGCTCAACACCCTGCGTGCAACAAACAGCCCAACAGTGTGAATCCAAGGATTATGTGAATTATTGAAACCCTGAGGGCTGGCAAAGTCACAAACTGTGCCATGGCAGATAAATCACGTGGCATTATTTTGTTTTTCACTGGGTCTGCCTCACTCTTTTGGTGAAGAAAGTAACTACTCAAATTTTATGCCATGAATACCTTGCCTTAAATTGTCTACACAATTTCAATGTAGATTTCAATATAGATAATAACAGGTATGTAGTTGGTCATTTGATCAATACATGTATCTACCAGCCATTATAGTTTTACCTGCCATACTGCACCTTTTTTTATCAAAATTGGTGCAGTTGGTGATTTTCTCAGTTGGAACAGCTGAGTGTCAAAAGCCAAACTGCCCAACAAGTCTGTGTGAGCACCAGAAGTAGAAATCTGCCCATTCTTTGACAGGCATGGCTTTAGTGACAGTTTCTGAAACCAAATATTACTGATTTTTTTTTTTTTTTTTTTTTTTTTTTTTTTTTTGTTTTTTTTTTTTTTTTTTTTTGGACCACTGAGACAGTTTTTAACAGTTGTGGACATTCCCATGTCGTTCAGATGAATGAGGGCTACCTATCTTCTTCCTAAAACCACAAACATCAAGAAAGGGGATCTGATATTACTCTGAAAAAGCAACTTTATGTGAATCTGGACTACCCAGAGATGCACTGACCTGTTCACTCACACAACATCTCCTTGACTGCCATTGCTCATAGAGAGATGAGTAAAGCCAAAGGAAGTCACTCAGCTTTTGCCTTTCAGGGAAATCCTATCCTGCACTTCTCCTTCCTTAGAAAGCTTCAAAAGCAGCTATTTTCACAACCTGAGTTTTAACAGATTTGGCTGCTGTGATGCAGTTACCAGGTGGCTCTGTCAGACCCAAATCTTGGTCTCCTGTGCAACCACGGAATGGAGGAAGAAAAAGGAGAAAAAGGGTAAGACAATGGTAGTTTTACAGTCCCCTTTCTGAGCTTGCAAACTGGAGATAGGAGCAGACAAGCTTTAAGATGGTGTGGAGAAATCAATACGTTTTTATTGATTATTGTAGCTGCAGAACAAGTAGAGGGGTCAGAGGATGAGTACATGACTGTCCTGCCACACTACCTGTGTGCTCCTCAGAAATCCTGCTCTTGGCTTCACCAGGGATGGAGCCTGCTCCCTTACAGGACTGCAACAACAGCAGCTGACCCTGGATCCCTCTCAGCAGGGGAAAGTAGGTCCTGCAAATTATCCCCTGAGCAGGCCAGAAACTCCAGCAAAACCAGTAGCAGCTGCAGCTGAAGACACAGCTTCACTTAAGGAAAATGCTTCCTTTACAAAAGACTATTATCAAACAATTACACAAAGCCTATCGAAACAATGTGTGATATTCCAAAAGAAAGAGGTCCACAAAGTTACATATGAAGAATGACACAGAAATAGAAATATCAGAACAAAATAGCTTGGAAAACCAGCTAAGAATTTGCATAGTCAGAACAGAATGTAATTAAAAACTTGGAACAAGAATATAGTTTTGAAACAAAAGGAACTGGAAACAAATTATAAAAATTTGAGTAGGAAAAATAATTGAAGCAGACTTGTAAGGGTTACATTTAGTTTACATTTTTGCAAAACCTCCATAAACATCAAGGAGAGTCTTTTAGAGTTGTTTTGATTTTGCAGAAACATTTATTTCCTTAATTGGCATTTTCAGCTTCTGTTGGAAAATTTCTGACCTGCTCAACTCTACCGAGAACCTGCTCATTAGCAAAGTGTGAGGGTCTGTCCCCATTTTCAGCTGCAGCAGAGCTGTCAAATGGTGTAAAACTCACTGGAAGGTCCTTTTACTGCTATGGCCCACCTTTGCAGGTGACATTTTATAACTGATTTGCTTGTGCCACGATGGACCTGACCTTTGTGTCTTTTCTTCCCATTTCTTCAGCAGAGTCCATTATCTCTTGTTCCAGATTCCTTCAACTCTTCCCTTTGACTTTGGGTTACTTTCCACTTCATTCCCAGGCTGCACCGCCTAACACCCTACACCTGCTTTTGATGTCACCAAATAGGGACAATGACTATGAAGTTATTTCCCTTTACAAGTCAAACCTGGAAGGTCTCTCTGTTGTTGTTCATTCTATTTCCATTGCTGGTGTAAGTGTCCTTGTTGTTTTTCCCACTAGTGAGGAAAGGGCAAATGTCATATTCACTGAAGCAAAGACTTTGCTTTGAAGCTGTATTGATTTTTCCTTTTCCCTTCTGAAGCTTTGCCAGGCTCCATAAAAGCCTGTCTCTTGTTCAGAAACTCTTTGGACTGAGAGACAACAGGGGCAGCAGAGCCAGCGGGGCGCAGTGGGAAGTTAGGGCATCTGCTGAGGAATGACAATCATGACAGCAGCAAGGAAAAGAAAGAGGTCATTTTATTTTTAACTGTACTCTGAGGATGGTTGTGGATCGGAACAAAGCCAAAAGGGAAACACAGCTTTAATTCCAACTTGTGATTCCTCCTCGTCCGAACCTGAATATGAACATTTTTCTTGGGTTCAGCTGCTGGCAGCAAGACACTGAGACCACTTAAGTGACAGCTTGGCTAGAGGCTTAACCATGAAGGTGACAAGAGCAGGGCATTGTGGCACAGTGTTGTAAGGACACGAGCCTTACCCTGCACCAGACTGGAGCAGCAACATCAGATGGACTTGCAGAGAACTCCTGAATGAAGACCCAGGGCTACCAGAGGACTCCTGCTCAAGGGATATGAAATACTCTGTTCAGACCTAGCTTTTGCAAAGCAGAAACATCCAATAGCAGTTATTCAGCTCACACATACTGAAAAGACCCAAAATTACTCTCTCCTTCCACAAAGTGCCTCTTCCATTTTTAGGTTCTTTGCAGTCTATGACTACCTACACTTATTTATCATCTGCACAGGAGAGTCCCTCAATCTTATCAAGAAGACAGGTGCTGGCTTTAAGCCTTATTCAAAGGCGGTGTCTCCCAGTGCTTCCACCACTCTTCCAACACATTTCATTCATGCTGACTCAGAGGAAAGAATGTCTCTTATTGAAGCATCAATGGCACTTCTTTAATAGTCCTGCTTCTGTATTTCTTGGAGCTGTCAGGCTGGGAGAGCTGGTCTTCCAAAGCTCATTAGATAAACAGCTGCTGCTGGAGCAGCATGTAAAACTACAGCAGCTGCCTTTTGCAGAGTAGGTCAAGTACCTACTGTAGTCTTCTACAGTTCTTTGGTTTTTTTTCTTGTAAAATTAGTACCTACCACCAGAAATTAAATAACAACAATAAGAATTATTCCTACTGCTCTAGAGTGCGGTCTCACACTCCCCATCAGAAAGTTCTTTAAAACCTAAAAATCCATAAAATAGCTTCCAAATGCTCAGCTATTTTGAGAATTGTTCATAGGAGACAGCTGGAAATGAGACTTTTTTTTTTTTAAAACACCTGCGAAAAAACCTGTAATCAACAGCAATGAGAGGGTTTTGTTGATTAAAGGATGTTTTCCACTGTTCATTTGTAAGGGAAGTGAATCATTTAGTGCTGTCTGAAAACCTTCATGTTAAATAAAATGTTTTGTGGTCATTAGGGCTTACAGGAATAGCCTGAACACCCACCACCATCTACCTGTGCTGCAGCTCTGCTCCAGCTGCTGATTCCACTTGTCAATAGACTGCAGGCTCCCCCCACCACAACAGCACCACTGCTGCTTTTCCTTCCCCCTCCAACCAGCTCTACCTGCCAGGGCAGTTTTGCAGCCTCTTTCTCCAAGGAGAAGAAGCATCTCACAGCTGTGCCACTCTGCACAGGGGAAGAAAAGCACAACTGTTCCTGTTTGTCCTGACAGGACCTAAGCACAGCAAGTAATGAATACAAGGAAGCTGTTTGGCAGTCCTGGGTCAGCTTTGACTTTGCAGTTTCCTGCGATACCTTTTGGGGCACATCACACTCTTGACTTCTGCACCAGTGTTACCTGTCCAGTTCTCAGTGTACATTTGTTTTCATTATTCCTGCACCCTCCCGCTGGTGTTTTTCTCACAAGCTCAGGATCTGAAAGCTGCTTTCCCAGACCTTTAAGTAACAAGTCATCATCAGCTGTGCTCTGTATGGAAGGCTGCAGCTTGAATTTGTTTTCACAAAAGGCACATTACAAGACCTGCCTAATCAGCACTTACCTAAGTTTGCTCATGCCAGACAGAGTCAATTTACAGACCCTGCCTGCTGTTGACCCTGCTGTCTGCTCTGGGTTATTCTGGCCTGCCTCCACTCTCTGAAATTAAATGTTAGTATTTTTAATTGCAGGTTTTAACTCTTGCCTAATGGGGCACAAGCTCGTGCTGTTACAGACCTGTCCAAGGTAAGTGAGAGGGACCTCATGGAAAGGAGCTGGAGTGGAGTTGCTGCTGGTAACAAAATGGGTCTGTGCCTTTCCATCCCTCATCTGCCATTGAATGGAGATGAAACACATCCAGTGCAGTGCCACTGTCCCCTTGCCACAGCTGCCCAATTCACAGTTTCTGGGTCATGATACCTCACTGCCAGTTTAACCCAGAGCAGCTCTGAGGCTGCTACGAGCTCGTAGCTGGTGGGGGATTTATCCTGTGGGTAGCATCTCAGGCTTGCAGGTGGTAAATGCTCAGTGCAGGCTAGAAATCATGATGGTTTATTGCTATTCCTTCCTTTTTGTTGGTGTAAACATATGAAATAAAACTAGTTCGTTCAGAATAATAATTTCAATGTAATTTTGTAAAAATTTTGAAAAATATGGTCTATTTTTCTGTATATTACTAAATTTTGACCAAAGAAAATATGAACAATAATTTTATTGTTTTTCTAAACCACGGAATAAATGACTGGTAAAATTATTATATTATAGCACTTCTTTCTCTTTGATTTTTACTGAGATTTTCTTTCTTCTGTGCAACTATTTGTTGTTGATCCCATTTTAAAAATAGTTTCACATTATGGGAAAAATGCAGTCCATCTTACATAGCTTGCTAGATGCAGTGTCAAAGATTTGCAGTCTGCAAATTCCATGTTCAGCTCCTTATAGTGTGATAAGTTTTACCACTCAGTTTCCACTGTTGTTATGTTTGACCATAAAAACACAGACCCAGAATGAACATCCATGAAAAAATAAACTCAGCACCTACCTGAGAGACTGTGGACAGATCACAGAAATTATGGAGCTGAAGAAGTAGCTGCAGATCTGCTCTACTTTGGAAAAAAACCAGCTGAAAATTTTAGCCACTGTCACCTAGCGTGCAGCCAAACCACAGAAGGTCTGCTGTGAGGTAGCAGCTGTGAGAGTTAAGGTCACCAGCGAGCCAGCAGTTCAGATTCAAATTTCAAGTTCAGAAAACGTTTGCTTGGTTTTTTCTTAAGATTTTTTCCAAGATTTAATTTGCTGTTTCAATTTCCCTCGCACACCAGACCACAGATCTAGCTCAGTAACCATCATGGCAGTGATAAAAACCCAAAATAAGCTCTCTGGTTGCTTCCTCCTGCTGCGCTTCAGTCCAATGCCTGTAAATTCCCAGTGGAATGCTGTGACCACCTATCCTTACCAGCCTGCACAGGGGTGCTTTCCAGGGCCAGTGCTGCCTTTTGATAACCTTTCTTGGTTTTCCAGTGAGACTTTGGCACTGTCTAGACAGCTGGAGGAGCTATGGAAGCTGCAGTGTTTGTGGTCTAAAGCTGGATGTTTCTACACTGTCACAATGCTTGTACAGAGCTGCTGCATTCCAATCACCAAGTTGGAGTGTACCTGTGCAACAGCCTCACGACACCCCAGGGTTGTGTGTCACTAACATCAGCCAGGCAAAGACATTTTTACACTCAAAAGTTGAACAAGAACGTTCAAGATCTCTTGTTTCATTAGCATGTACCTATAAGAATGAAGATGGAAGAGAGAGTAGATATTAATGCAAATCTAATTGCAGAAGCTGTCTGAATGCCAGCAGGGAAATTCCTGTTGTCAAGGATGAAAGACAAGACATCTCCCATTTCCCAGAAGTGCTCTTTATTAACTTTCTGAAAGTCAAACAGCTAATATCCAGGTAAGTGTTCTGCAAAAGCTCCTTCGCTCTTCTCCTCCTCAGAAAGTGCCACGCAGAATGCAGGACAGATAGGTAATGGTCACAATAACAAAAGGTTATTTTCTGCTGATCAGATGTGAACCATATGTAATCACACCAATCCAAACACCTCTACTGTAAACCAAAGTCTGCTATGCCCAGTATCTGGGTTAACAAAATGGCAACATCTCGGCAAATTACTCAAATAAATGAAAGAGTTCCTTGAAGATCTTGGAATCAATGAGTCCAATGAATGCTCACAGCTGTAACTGAAATTCGTAATTTTTTAGCCTTGGCTCCTAACCTGAGAAAGCATTTTTACAGAAGCCTCACAGATGCACAGGATGGACATGCACTTGGTGCTGATTGCACCACAGGTAGTCCCCTTCAGCTGGTGCTTTTCCTATTGATCTCTCCTCTAAATGGATAACGTTTAGTAGCTTCATAAGCAATGAAGCCATCAATATGTCAGGATTT
Source organism: Vireo altiloquus (assembly GCA_013396875.1). Taxonomy (NCBI): domain Eukaryota; kingdom Metazoa; phylum Chordata; class Aves; order Passeriformes; family Vireonidae; genus Vireo; species Vireo altiloquus. The sequence continues at coordinate 376,257 of VZRF01012558.1, forward strand.
ACACCTCTTTGACCTCAGCATGTGGTAAATATTGCTATCAGCTTTATGTGTTTTGTTCTGTTTGTTTTTAGCTTTTCACTTAATCTGATTGCAACACACAGCATGAGGTTCAGAGGTTTGAACAAACGCAGCCAAGGCATTCATGTAGCTCCTCTCCAAGGCATAAGTGATCATATTCTGCATAGCTCTCTTAATAATACTAATGATTTACAGGACAATCAGTTCTCTCTCCAGTAAACTAAGTTTACAATGATTTATATGCCGTATTGCTCTAAAGTATGTTTTTATAAATCTTGTGGTCTTAAGTGCTTGTCAAGTAGGTGTCAGAGACCACACAGAAGCCTAAAAATACTCACATAAACCCTTCTGCAAGTTCTTGACATCAATGCAGCTATTGTATATCTTCAAGCTGAACACAGGTTAAAATAGTGCCACTCACTGTGACAGTGTAACTAGAGGCTGCTAAGCTGACAGAAATAATTTATTATGCTGCTTACAGCTAATAAAACCCCGTGTGCTTTGGGGTAGTTTTTGAAAATACAACTCTCATCCTTTTCACATGTGAACTCTTGCTGTTCCTATCCTCTCTGGTAGTCCTCAGACAAAGATTTGAAGCCTGCAAACACACTCAAAACTAGGAGAAAGAGGAATGTCTGACTGCATAAAATAAGGACTCCCTTGCACCAGAACAGGCAGCCAGTCTTTTTTGTTAAGTACAGCTATTATGTGTTAAATGTGTCTAAACCCACGCTAACTTCTGAGGAGAATCAGCCCATTTGATCAAAGACGCTCAAACTGGCAAAACACAGCAGTCCCACCAAGTGCTACAAGAAGCCCCATTTGTGCTGGTGTGCCAGGCTGCTCAGTAGTGGTTTGATCTCCAAAATTCACTCCTCTGGGCTGGTGTTTTTCCTCCAGCTCCTCTCCCCTGCTTTCTCTCCCCTACGGCATTTCTCTATTCTGCATTTCCACTTTGCTAACTCACTCCTAATGGGACTTACCCCTCACAAAGCAATATCACAGGGAATGAAGCAATGTGGAACTGGCAATTGCTGTAAACCTCATCACTGTGCCTTATCTCGGATGTATTTATCTAATTTTGGAGCTATTTATAAAGATAGAAGAAATAAGAACATCTCCAGCCCATCTAGCCATTCTAAGGCAGAATCCACCCCAAAATGCATTCCATGCTATAGAAGCCATCTGCAGCCTCCTCCAGTCTTAGCTTTGCTTATTATTATAAAGTTTCTACACTGTAAAGTCTTTTAAGTAAGGATTTTTCATTGCTTCATGCTGCCTATTTAGTTCTGATCACTGCTAGTCTGACTTCCTCAGCCTGAGGCACATTGTAATAAAATAATAACTGGGTGTGAAAAGTTGTCATTCTGATCTATACAAGTAAAAAAAAAAATATCATCAATAACATATATATATATGTATAAATAATTGCTTGTGTCAGGCTTTCATAGTTAAGTGTACCTGAAAGACAGAAAGGATAGTAAATTTGTTCACCTACTTTTGGTTCTCTCTTAGGCAACAAGGAAAAACAGATAATCAGTAGACTAGGACTTATCCAATACTAAAATTCCTACAGCAGGCAGCTAACAATCATGGTTAAATTTAGGAAGGAAGAATTCCATGCCAATAACCTTCAACATCCAGTACAGACCTAGAATAAAAAAAACACCTCCTACAATCATACCCACACCTTCAACCCTCCTGCTCCCTTAGGAAGGGCTGTTTCAAGTCATAAACGAGTAGAAAATTGGGTTTGATGCTGCCCATCTGTATGTCATTCCTTCTGCAAGGGGAGGAGCTGCTCTTTCCTTGCCAGGTGCAGTCAGCAGAAGTTTGTCTGTTTCCTGCAGGAGCTCAGCACTGAGACAGGCACTGCAACAAAACCCACTTGAGAACAAAGGTCTGAGCGTCGGCACAGCCACAAAAATACAGCAGCACTTCTCTCAGGCCTGGCCATGAGTTACTTTTTAAGCTTTTTAATCCAGCAAGCAGCAGAGCTTAGGAGCCTCTGCTGATGTCTGGAGGCACATGCTTGCCTGAGCTCCAGGTTCCCTGTGAAGCTGCACCTCTGGCATATATCAAAGGGGAAAATTCAGTGTGTGGAGGATAACTCAGGGATGGCTGTGGACTCCCCGGCACGTGGCTGCCATCACTGACTGAAGCGATTCTTGCACCTACCCACAAGAGGCTGGCCTTGCCCAAACTGGGTGCTGGAGACACTACAGCAGCCTGGATGTCAAGAAAAACAATTTAAAGCAAAATTCCCACCCAAAGGAACAAGAACACTGATAAAATTAAGTGAAGAAAACAGAGATTGAAATTATTTCAAATATCTGCATTTGCACGAGAGAGTAGCAATGATGTGAGAGGGCATGAAGAACAAAATTTCACTTATCCCACAAGAAACAATTTTTAAAAAACCCTAACAAAACCTGTAAGGAAGCAAGAAAAAATAAATTCATAAAGGAAAGCATTATGACATTTAAGTAAATGACTAATGAATTAGAGACAGCAAACTGCACCTAGCAATAGTACATACTGAAACAACTCAATAAAAAAACAGAGAGTTTTAAAATATAATACCTAAATTGAATTGTAAAATGGAGCTCGGACAGGTATGAGAAAAAGGGGAATTTACATGCAGTATTACAATACAGTCTAAATTCTAGTAACCAGCTAGCCTTTTTAGATATAAGATAAACTGTATTGTTGAAAGAGGATTAATTGTTTAAAAAAAACCCTTTCAGATATTTAAGTATTGCCGGTATTCTATTAAATTTTAAAAATGTTCCTTTTTTGGTCAAACACAGCAAAATTTGTGAGTGTTTTCGTGCCTCTGTGGTGTATCTCAGAACTACAGTTGGGAGTGTTTTTCCAGAGAAGTCTCTTTTAATGAATTTAACGCTGCCCTTTCCTCCTGGACAAGGCAAAAGGAAAATGCCCAAAAAGGTTCCTGGCTGCAGCAATTAAGGTTGTATCCTTTGCTGGTTTCTAGTCAGCCTTCAGAGAATGAAGATACTCAAAAAAGCCTATAGGAAAAAAACCAAAACCAAACAAACCCAAAAAACAAGTCCCAAACCCCAAACCCTGGCTTGTTTTTGTTTTTTTTTTTTTTTTTTCTATTGCATTTTTCGATCTTGGACAGCAAAGTCATGATTTATGAGAGGAAGCCAATGGTTCCTGTTATCTTCATCTTCTGTGGAGAGCAGGGCACACTTATTCCAGTTGGTAACTGGGGAGAGAAAAATATATTTATGGCAAATGGATGAATGTTAAAGAAAAAATCAGCACATGATTGAACAAGGGAATCTCTACTAGTTGACCAAGAGTAATTGGATTTGGGTGTTACTTACCACAGTGTAGGTCTGACTTGCCACTTTCATAAAATTGCTCTAGACTTACCTCTATGCAAATAAGAGCAAAATTTATTCATTAGTTCAGCCATATATCACTGCTACATAGGAGTAACCTCATGAAAAGTAGAAAAACCAACAGTGCTCAACCATATATTTGTCATCAATCAGTGAAATATTGCAGTTTTTTCTGAAAATGCATTTGGTGTCAGATGAAGCATATATTATTTCTAGAACCTTTTGTATAGTCTTAATTGCTTAAAATTACTGCTGAAGTTGTTTCTACAAACCACTGGAGGAAATAGGTACATGGTACACCTCACCCTCCCAAACTGCCTCCTGCCACAAGGTTCTGCTCCACTCCTCATTTTATTCCAGGGAAAATTTATGAAGTGTATAAATCAAGTGTATAAATCAAGTGTATTGCCCTGGGTCTGGCCCACAACTGCTTTGCAGTCCCAGGATTTCCTTTTCTATCCTTCACACCCAGGAGATCCAGTCGGGCTCCCTGACTTTATCAGTAACTGAACAAAATCACTAGATAAAAAATGTGTTCCTTTTTTTTGTATTTTTAATAATGTAATTGAAGTGCTATCTGCTGATAGAGTCTTTCACTGAGCTCTGGTATTATCACATCTGAGTGCCAGTGGTACCAACTTCCATTTGGAAAAAGTTACTGGCTCTTAGAGCTGTAGAGCTATAAACCTGGGTAGCCCTATAGACTTAAAAACTCCACTTTTGTTTCTCTCATGGCATCATTTTAAAGCTCAGCTCACAGATGCTGTTGCCTGGCCTTGCTGACATCGAGAGAGGAAAATTCAGCTGACAGATGAAATCCATCTATTTCTGTCCTGAATTTATAGCAACATGTGGCCCAGTTGTCTCTCTCTTCCCTTCCAGAATGGAGCAGAACAGAGCAGACTTCCAACTGCTGTAAAGTGTCATTGTGCCTTTGACATATAGGTCAACGTATAGATTTGAGGATCATGAAGAACTAAATGTTCCTTTCTATATAGATTTTAACATAAAAATTACTGCAGCATGCTAAGGCTGCAAACTCTGGTACAAATCTTTTCTTTGCATCCATGTAATTTCAAGGATTTTTTTTTTTTATATAAAAGACTTTTTTCCCCTGAATTTTGGCCTTACATGCAAATATCCATAAGCATATTGTAAAGCATGTTTTATAGCCTAGTAGTGCTCATAAATCAGGACAGTTGTACTTGTAATAATTCCTGTGAGTGGGTGTTCATGTGCATGAGAAGATATGCAAAATTGGACTGTGAGATGAGCCACGATGAACATTAAAGGTCCGGAAGCAGATCGATAGCTGGTGTAAATTGTCAGGGCTTCATTGATTCCAATGGTCCCACGAGAAATGCTAATTCAGCTGGAGCTAAAAAAACTGTCATCATTTTATCAGCTGCTCAATGACAGTGGAGAATGCAGAATGAGGTGCAGGCGTTACCTCCACACCTTTGAAGGGTGCAAAAAGGTAAAATTCTCTGGTTAGTCACATTTTTTGAAATCTCCTTTATTGGCTGCAGTAGTGCATGTGGGTATGCATGTGGAGACAGAGATGCATATACACACAAGAAGGCATTTTCTGAGACAAACACATGGCTTCTACTGCTGTGATGGTACTTTTATCTTCAAATGAGAACAAAACAAATTTCAAGAGACTGTATAAAATTTGTTTGTACAAATTTGTTGCACTACTATGAGGTTTTTCATTCATCCCATTAGCAAGGGACCTGAAACTCAGGTTTTAATCCACAATTTACATACAATACTTAAATTCTTTTTTGAAACTAAAGCTTATTACAGAAATGATGGCTTCCCAGGTGTACAAATTGCTGAGAATTATAGTATCAACAAAAAGGAACAAAGCCAGGTTGCATATAAAAATTTACACGTCCTAGGTGACTCTCAAAAGGTTTTTTTCTAAACATTTTCCGCCAGATAAAGTTCATTATCTTGTTCTAACAATTTCCCATTTCACAAAGTTAAGATTTTACTGAACCTTGTATGTAAGAAATTAATTATACAATGGCATGAACAGAACCTAAGAGAAAAGCGACTTTGTGCATGGCTGGTGATGAACTCATCGATTCTGCTGCAAAGTTCTCTTGAACACCTTATCAAATATTGCTGATTTCTGGTCCGCATACAAATGTATTGATGTGCCAGAATGGAATCAAATTAGAATATTTAGAGTAAAAGCCCATTCGCCATGTTTCAAATTCTTCATATTTACTTGGAGGCCTCAGGAGGGTATCTTAATCTTATAGTGTTATTATTTCAAATAGAAAAAGAGATTTTTAATGTTACTTGGAGAAAGTCCCTTAGCTTGCAGACTGAAAAAAAATAAGTAGAACTGCTGCAACAGATATTTTGACAAGAGCTTTGAATGAAAAATAACAAAACCTCTGAAGGGAATTTCCCATTAATCTAATTTTTTTGGGAGCACATTTTCACAATAATAATTAAATTATCTAATGTTTACTTGCATTTAAAAGCAACCATCTGTAACCATTTTTTTTACTAGAAAAAAAGGTGGGGGGAAAGGCCAATATTTTAAACTAACATCACAGGGGAAAAGCAACAACTTTTAAACATCAAAGGAATGCCATAATGTCTGACAGCTTCCTATGAAGTCAGCTGTTTCATCTCCTAGGGAAGGTGGCAACAGAAATTCCAAGATCTTCTGTGCAGTGGCGTCTCTAAAACTGTAACACGTTTATTTGTTAGACCTCTATTCCTGCAGTTTTCAGGGTGTTTGAATAACAAAACCATCCAGTAATTAAAGACTTGTGACACAGGATTCCGTGTTTAGTACAGACAACGAAAATAAAGAATACATTTTCCTATGGAAGGTTATATCCAGGAAGTTCATCCATGCCTTGCAAGTCTTCCGTGGGCAGAGAATACCAGGTTTAACCAACTGAGATACCATTGAGCAAAATGCATTTTTTATCGGTTTTATTTCTCCTAGAAATGTCAGCACAGCACATTATATTGCCTGTAATTTTAATAGATCAACGAGACAATGATTCCATTGTTATTTTTTTTCTCAAAATGGTAGAATACATTTTCTTAAAAAGGTCTGCAAACATATTTACAAAAGTGTGAAATCAATAAATGCAGGCTCTTCATAATTTTCTGAACTTCTAAAGACTGACTGATATCCTAATTTTATTGGAAATCTGGTCCAAGGATGATACAAGAAATTAAATATCACACTCAGTTTTGCTTTTGTGTAGGCTACCATAAAAAAAATCAAAGAGATAAAATATTTTGAAAAGAACAAACTTATATTCCATGAAGCACATGAAGATATTCCAAAACCATTTCTTATATTTTCCTTTCAGCTTTAAAACATCTCTTTCTCTTTCCTGATGTTGTGTTAAAATGTGGGACACCATCTTACTTTTGGAAAGCCAGCTGCTGTAATGTCAGTATAAAGGAGCCACTAAAATATCATTCACAGTATCTGCATCACAGGAAAGGACTTATTTTTTTTTTTCCAAACAGAAGTGACAAAATTTGTGTTGTTGCCTTCATCTTTCACATTTTAAATACTATTGGCTGACAGAAATAAAGTGTAGTGTCATGCTTGGTTTACCTAAATCATTTATTTTGTAACTAATAAAAGTAAACAATTACCAGATACTGTATATATAGAGATATATAGATATATGGCCACAAATAAACTATAGTAGAAAGTTATTTTGGTTTTGATAAAGTTAAGAAAAGCACATAAAATCATATTTCATTAATATCTTGTTTTATGGCCATCAATATTTTTGTATTTTTTTTTGTTTTGTTTCATCAACATAGCAAAATACAATCTTCTTATTAAACAATAATTATCAGATGGCAGACAATTCTTTTTATTGGTTTACATTGGCAGGTCACAGTCTAAAAGCACAACCACATCAGGCAGAAATTGCACACAGACCGCCCTGGATTTTGAAGACTATTTTTATGCTTCTACGAAAAGACCTTAATTTAAAACTGGGGACTGTAACAAGAACTAATTAAATACATGGTTTGTTTTTGTTTTTGTTTTTGTTTTTGTTTTTTTTGCTAAATAGGTACACAAAATAACTGAAATCTCAGTACTTTGTTTTGGTTTCAGCTTAAATTTTAATGTCTGTGCTCGATGTTAGCAAACATGCTTTAAACTTCCCAGCAATCTTTTATAATAAATGTTCAATCACCCAATAAAACCCAAGTGATTTTTTTCCCATCATGGAATACTGCAGATTTATTTCAATTAGGCCTGTTCCTTGCCTTTTTTTTTGGTGTCGATATTGCATTTTTAACTCTGAAATCATGTGATGATGGTCACAATATCAATATTTCTGTAAGAAATGGCTGTGGTGGGGCTGGCCCATAAATATGCAGTTTTATTAATTGTAGAAGGCATGCTCATGTCTTCAAAAACCAGAATGGTCTTAAGATATTACTCTTTATTTGAGACAGTTACCATTACTTCATTAAAAAATGACAAAACAGCAATAAACATTTTAGCTCTTTAATGAGCAAAGATCAGGTCTCTTAACATTGGAATAATATTCGTTATCCAGATTATCTTTATTTCACTCAGTGACCAGTAATATGGCCAAGAAATACAAAGTAATTTTCCATCAAGTAGTATACAATTTTTGTGTGTAATAAGCTTTCATTCTTGAAAAAGAGTAACTGAAAAGAAATGTTTCTGTTACTGCAGTTAGTTTGTCAGAGAAAGTTCTTCGCATTATCTTACAAACTATCAAAATTGCTAGTAATTTGAAAAAATGTAAAAAAAAATCACATAACTTTAGTCTAATAGAAATATAGTACAGGTAAGAGAGAAAGTATTTATCAGGGATGTGCTCTTAAGTCCATCTCAATTATTTCTTTTATATAAATGTACATCTGATTACATATACAAACATTTTTGAAAGTACCGTGGTATAGAATTACTGGAAAGCAACAGGGGAATGAAAAATTTCTTGTGATTTTAGAACATTCACTTCAAATCACACAAACATATGTAGTATCCAGATTTTAAAATTTCCAGTTGTTGGCTCTCTCCCCGTTCTTTTATACCTTCTTTTTCTACTCTCTTGCCATCTGGTCTAGAGAACTCATTGGAATGACAAAGCTAATGTATAGCAAAAAAGGGAATCAACATTATATTAAAGTATTATAAGTAAACTTTGTAACATGCAACATGAGTTGAAACAATAAACTGAAAGGTGTAATCAGAGCAGTAATATTGGGGCATTTTTAGATGGCAAAATGTCATTGCAATTAAATTTTTGGACACACTTTACCTTATCAATTTGAACTAAATATTTTGTAACTAAATCACAGCAAATTATAAATCCTTCATCAAAGGAGATTCCATTAAAGTAATAGTTTCTATTTCAAAGTTTGAAATTATGTAGGTAGAAAGGAAAAAGAACATTATTAAGATACATTTTTTTGTCTGGGATTCATATCAGTGAGGGTTCACCACTGTATTCCTAGAATGCCATAAATATCTTTAAGAACTGTTGCAATCCCTTCTCTTCCGGAAGCTACCATGAAATATTTTACTGTAATTACTTTTGCCCCTTTGGAAAAAAAAAAAAAAACCTTTAGAAAACTTCTTTAGGTTGTGCCAATTGATGGAGAAAGCTTCTATTAAAAACTCCAATGGGATGAGGAGAATTTTAATTACGGCTTAATCAGCAGCACAGCCACCAAGCATATAAATTATCATGCACATCGTGCTAAAAATATCCAGTTTCCTTTATTCCCACAACTTTTATACTGACAGCACTTATGTGATAATGTTGTACCTGCCAGACTGCAAAACTTCTCTGACTGGCAGATTTCAGCATGAGCCCCTTTCTAAGGCCTTAACAGCATTGGTGCTTTGTGTACTTATTCAAATATGTAAATATGGTCTACACAAGAAAACAGGTCCAAATAAAAATTGGTGAAAATTATCTGACATTCCATTAGTGTGTCCCTTGTGCATATTTATAGGTTTTTAAAATTTTCAGTCATAGTTCTTTCCTGTTTGTGTTGCACATGCCTAATTCCATTATGTAACTTAAATCTTCAAAAAATTAATACTTGAATGTGAATGAAAAAGTATCATTCAGGACAACTGCTTCAAGCAATTGCAAACAGTTGGGTATTTTGTTTTTTGTTTGTTTTTTGTATTTTTTTCTTTTGTTTTGTTTGTTTCTTAAGTTCATTTGATATATGTACAATTCATTTTTTTCAAAACCCGAAATGTTCTTGATATGTATATTCACATAATATTCCTCCATATTTAAATAGTAAGAGTCTTGTAGGTTGAAAGCCAAGTAATCTTCAGTAATATCACCTACTGTAATCCATCAAAAAATAAAGTTTGTTTCGTCTTGTCTGGCTATACCCTGGTTGTTGAGTGTGAATGGGGGTGGGGATGAGGATGGGGCAGAGTATTGTTCTGTCCTCCAGTAAATGTGTTGAATGTGTGTAGGGGCTGAATCCCTGGTATAGTGTTGGGGATCATTGTGATGGTGTTGGGTGTCATTAAGGGGATATCATCAGGAGACCTTCTCATAGCTAGCGTGTAGTCTGGGGGACAGGCGGTCCTGAGAACCACCTCATGTGGATGGATGGACTCACATTCATGATCCAAGTCAGTGTGCTTCATTTGGAGGGACATTATCTCCTCTTCTTGTGCATGGGTGAGATCATTGGTAGTGGTACGTTGTGGGCTACATCTCCTGTGAACATCGTGTCTCCGCTTGTCTTTTTTGTAGTACAACGCTGCAAAGGCCAAAATGTTCAGGAACAGCAAAGATGCGCCAACCGCGATAGTAACGCTCAATTCTGTCGAGTAGTCCCTTTGATCCACTGAAAATGGGCTTGGCTGTTGTTTGGGATCATCTTGTTTGGCTGTAGGAAAGGCTGAAGTAACTGAAACGGAATTTTTCCTCGTGGGTCTGAAAGTATTGTCAGTCGATGGCACTTTAGTTGTGGTAGAGGTATACTGTGAAATGTCGTTAAGATTGTGCAGATGAGGTACCAGTTCCAACCAAAGGTTCACCTTATTGGCCCTATAGTGTTCTTTAACTCGTGGTTTTAATCCAATGTGAAGATACAGCTGGTCTTTCTGAGAATATCTGGTCCATGCTACTTCTTCAAAACGATTTGGTTTCGTGTGGATGAATTTTGTGTCTTGCGGCACTGGTTGATTTGGGTCACTAAAAGAAAAAGATATCTCCAATGTTACAAAGCATTTCAAACGGAATTATAAAATTAACATAATTAAGACTTCATACTAAATGTTTAAGTCTGCCTTTGGATGGAGCAGAGTGCTATTCCCTAAAATTAGAGGCCTTAATAATCTTGATTAGAAACAGCATTATGCAAATAAACCCTTCTTTTACACAGACTTCAGCGACTTCCCGGGTTCTCCAAAATGTTGGTGTCTCTCTCACAGTGAAATCTTGTGCTGCTGAGGGAACATTGTATGGGATGTGGTGATGCAGACAAATGTCTATGAGAGGCCAGTGTGAGAGCACATTAAGATTTTCTTTTCTTTTTAGCAGCATAAAGTTCATACAGCTCTGCATTTCTGTTCCTGTGAATCATCTGTGGCCTTCCAGAGGGGAAGGATCATGGCAGAGCACAACTCAGTGCAATGTATAGTCAAAAATAACAGTGGTCAAAGGTAACAAAGGTTTTTGAACTCCAGTGAAAAAGGGAATTAATGAAAATGGCAAAACTTTCCAAGTTTAAAGTCACATATTTTATGGTCAGAAGCGAGAATTTAAGACAAAATGTGCTACTAAAAGAAGCTGTATTATATTTGATGCAATATTTATATAATTTTCTGTCTCACAGGATGAAAGTATTGGTGGGGTAAAGGCAGGTAATAATGCAGCTGGTTTTAACTATACACATAAGTTAAATGCTTAGTTTTACACTTTTCTGGAGTTTCCTTAATAAGTTTTGTGTGTATTTTAAAATTTCTTTGCAGAAAGTCTGCAAAGATATTCTTCCTTTTTTTTTTTCCTAAAATATCTTAGTGAGCCAAGGGACATTACAGTAAACATAAATATCCCACTCAATTCTTAATCTCTTATTCATCCTGCAAGTACAGAGGCATTCCCAAGGGGGATAACCAGTGGAAAGCACCATTCCATCCAAAGTTTGCATACAAGACCATTCATTATCTGGTACTCACCCAGTTTTTGCAAAGTTTGTCCAGTAAGTCATCACCACTGCACTTAGCATGACATCATTTTTGGAGAAATTACACGGAAATAACTCAGTAGGACCAATCATGGGGATTCCTAGTACGTAAGGAACCTCATCTCCATGGGCTGCGTCTGCCCACGCAGGTACCTGATCTGTCTGGCAATGATGGTAGAAGGCATAGAAATATGTAGGCGATCCGAAATTCGAGTGAAGATCTGCTGTGGCCACTGCTGGTGCAACCCACTGGTGATCAGTAAACAAAGCCAGCAGTGTTTTCCTTCTGGTCTCGGGATTGTGCCGGTCTGCCCAGTCCGTGTACATAAATTTAATGGTTTCCCTCAATATATCTTTGCCTTCGGGATATCCGTATAAGTTGTCGACGAAATTAGAAACTGCAAAGTCAAAATCACTGGCTGATATGCCATCTTCGCTATCCACAATGTTCTCAACAAACTTCAACCCTTCCCCCTGGTTAACTCCCAGCATGATGTCGTAGTTGAGGAATTCTCCTTGCTCCATCAGGATCTGAGGGTCGTCTGGTATCACATCGCCGTCGATCACCGGCCCAAAGGCTATATGGTATCTTGCTGGTTGAATGTCCTGGTCCACAAGTTCTCTGTAAGGCTTCTTCTGTAGACATTCCACCAGTTCTACAGTGTCTGACATGTTGCAACCAACTTTTGTAGCCAACATCCTGGCATATTTTGCAGGCTGAAAACTAACTGCCCAGCTGGAGAGAGCTGTTCCGCTTTGAGCTATTGCTCTTTGAAAAAGTCCTGTGGGGAGAAATATTTGAAAACTACTGAAGTGACCTTGAAACAGCCACAGACTTTGAAAGATTCAAAGGAGCTCTTTGAAACAATAGAAAACTTTAACAGAAGAGATACCTGAATCTTAATAGCACTTAAATACACGGGATGGTGAGATCTGACTGCTGTTGTACCTACAGGTAATGTGCACAAAATAAATGCAGTATGTGCTGAAGCAAATGATTCTCCCTCAATATAGTCCAGCTGAGGAACACATTTTTCAAAAAAAGCTCAGGAAGATAAAGGAGTGGCATTACCTTATGTAGGATAACACTATCAGGTTAAAAAATTCTTAATATTAAAGCACCTTATAGGTTGATGGAAAAGACAACAGGTCTCTGAAATAGGTATGAAATTTCAGGTATCGTTCAAGCCATCAGCAACATGCATGCATACAACTATGTGTTAAATAAATCTATTACACTTTTTAGTGTTTTCTTTGGGATTAAATTTGGTTTGAAAAATGCAGTGCTTTTAAATTGTGTACCACTGCAAAAGTTTATAGTCTAGAGTAATAGATGAGAAGGTACCAGGCAGCCATTAAATTTATAAGTGCCTAAGTCAAAATCCTTTCTTGTAAGGAGCTTTTTTAAGGCAGGTTTATATTGATCACACTTACATAAAAAGGGAAATGATATATTTTACACTGTTTAGCTTTGTAATTCAGAGATTTAAACATATGTTCAGGTTTTCATTTAAGGGAGAGAGAATGATCTGACTCTGCATATAAACTTGCAGTAAATCCCAAAGACTTCAGTGCAATTAACCTGAATTTATGCTGATTTAATTAGCACTCTGGACCAGGAATTCTACCCAGAGAAATAACAAAATATGTTAAAATTCATGTTTTCCTCTCCATTCTGTAGGAATTTTTAAAACATGTCGTGGATGATAGCCTCACCCCCTTGGAGGCAGTGAAGCAATACAATTATTTTGCTATTGGCTTTAATGCAATCAAAACTCCATCCTTGTTCTGATACTTCTTGTGCTCCCTTTGCATTTTTCCACTCCATTTGAGGAGGGTACTTTGGGTTCTAAAAGACATTATAGGTCTGAAACTTGTGTAAAAAATGCTCAGAAACCATATTAGGTAATTTAGATTGTATTTAATGGGTATTTTGACTATATTTAGGTAACTGTGGCCTTTCTGCTGTTTTGTTAGTGATTTTTTTTTTTTTTTTAATTTTCATGGAAGTTCATTTCTGTATCACACCTTTTGCACAAACTACTGGAAAATATTTTATACTGGACCCTACCTCCTATAGGTCACTCTGGGTAATACAAAATGGTCTTTAGTGTTCAAAAATTACTCTAATTTAAGATATATGGGTCAAAAATTTGTTTTACTTGTGCTGATGGGCACATGGAGTCATTCCACCCACTCTGGTGGAGTTACTTAGGGATGAGGGAAAAGTGGCACCTGGCCTCACTCAATTCCACTAAAAATCTTTGGTCTAATGCTTGATGAATACCTGGATACTCCCACTTGAGGAATTGAAGTAAGGGTGCTCAGCTTACCTCAGAAATTTATTCCAATAATGGACAAGACGGCTTTTGCTTTGATAAGTAACATATTTCTATTGATAGAAAACCTCCCTAGACTCTAAATCAAATCAGAGAAATGCTTTTACAGCCTCTATTGCTGCACCAGACCCTGTACACTCAAAAATAAGTTGGAATCTGTTGCTGGCAGGAAACGTTTTACAAGCTTCTCAAGGAATTTTAAAATCATTCTAAATTGTATTAGGTCCTAATCCAAAAGTCTTCAAATTAGATAGGTGTAGAGACTCAATGTGTGAAACTCAAGCCTCTTCTTAAATTTATGAGAAGTTATATCCAAGATATTATTTCCTTGCAAGATATGAGTAAAAATAAGAATGAACTTGAGCTATAAACAGCTAAAAATATATTTGCATGTTTATAAGGTCAGATATTGAGCTAGTATAAATCAGCTCAAAGTCAGTGGAATTACCACACAGGATCCAGGCATTGTAATAAATGACAAAGCTGAATTTTCACAAAGACGTATTTCATGATAATTCATAATGTGTGTGGGGTTTTGCATATTGTGTAAATCTATTTTTATTGCTCTATTATATATGTCTGAACAAGGACAGAAAGTGTAGGCTATGTACAAGAAAATGCTGATACAAACACTGTGGCTTGCTAAGTGCTACATAAACATCAGATGCTGGATTAAGTAAAAGTGGTCAAGTCCTTTGGCCATAAAGCCATCTGAGGAAGTGAAACTAAACATCCCTCCTTGTGCTGAAGAATGCTGACAGAGCTATTCCTCCACTCAAACCATTTGGTGAAAACTGAACGGCATGAAAAATTATTTTCATTCTGTCACATAATTCATGGCAGAAATTTGTACCTCACAGGATGGAGAACTACATTTTTATCTGATAATGTGTATGATTATTATTGCTTATGGGCTTCAGCCTGATGGAAAGAAAATTTAAATGTTCAGTGGGCCGTAGTGCCTTGTGACTCTTATTCAAAGTCTCACCACAGTAAATAATAATAATTTGCATATGTGCATCTATATTTTCAGAGCAGTTTGTGAAGATGGGTGCTGCTCTGCCCACTTGCAGGTGGGTGGCTGTGAACAGCTCCATCTTGAAATAGGCTGAATTCCTCCCCTCAACTGCCAAGGGAATCGTTCAGGGGGGAACAACGGAAGTGAAGAGAGCTGAATTTATAGGTTATGAAAGAGACTGGTTGATAATCATAGAATCACTGAGTCCTAGAATGGTTTGGGTTGGAAGTGACCTTGAAGCTCATCCAGTTCCAACATCCCTGCCATGGCAGGGACACCTTCCACTGTCCCAGGTTGCTCCAAGCCTTGTCCAACCTGACCTTGGCCACTTCCAGGGATGGGGCAGCCACAGCTTCTCTGGGCACCCTGTGCCAGGGCCTCACCACCCTCACAGGGAAGAATTTCTTCCTAATATCTGATCTATCCCTGCCCTCTGTCAGTTTGAAGCCATTCCCCCTCGTCCTATCACTACATGCTCTTGTAAAAAGTCCTTCTCCAGCTTTCAAATGTGAATGTGAAACAAAATAACATGAAACGAAAAGGGGTTTGGAAATGTTAGGAAATAACTTTTCTTATTTGAACTTGATTTTTTTTTTCTTTTTTTTTTAAGTGCTAATCTAAGCACCTCCAAATGAAACATAACATACATGGGAGTGTGGCGAGCTGTTCTTTTAAATCCAAATTTCATCAAAGCATAGGTTTGCTTTTTTTCTAAAAGAAATCCTCAAAAATTTACTTTTACTGAACCTTCTTCAGACCCCTCCAAAAGGCCTTGATCGGCTGTGTTGGAAACTTAGTGCCTCAGTTTCCCTAAACAAATTCTGCTCCTGGCAGAATTCTGGCCATGTGTTGGCATATGAGAGGGCATCATTTGCTGATAGGAGGCAACACATGACTGTCCAAATATTGTAAATGTGGCACTTTGCATTGATGTCATGTTACACCATGAGGATTGATATTAACACCAAATAAAGAGTTAGGGGAAGATATTGTCCTCATTGAACCTGGGGTTAATCCTTGATGATAAAGTTGGTTTTGAGAGTTCTGCTAAAAGGAAGATGGTGCATTGTGACCTTCAGGTCACAGTGCAGTGAGGTAATGCTTACATCTTGTTCTTATAGGCTTGCTCTTTTAAATATTTCCTATTTAATGCAGGTAGTTACGGAAGAAAAAAAAGATTACGTTAAAAATCAAATTGTGAAAATATACTAAAATTTGGACCACAGTCTTATTTTCCACTTGGCTTTTCTTGTAGAAGTTATATTTTTCTCTCATTTGAAAAAAAGCATAATGGCATGGTCTAAAGAATCTCTCACTTCTATTGACCTCAGTGGTCTTTGTAACACGACTTTGGGGAAATGCAGCTCTTTTAATGTCAGCAGAATTATGTTTTTATGACCAGCCAATTAGTCCCCCATGGAGATACAGCAGTATAAATCAGTGGAGGATTATATGCACAGGGCACAGTGTGGTGTCCCTGGCAAAATTAATACAAATAAAAATATGTGAAAACAGTAAGACAAAAGTAACAGGATCAATAAGAAATAGCCATGCAAACGAGAGACACTGTGTGAAACTGTGGTTCAAAAATCATAGAAAAAATAAGTTGGGTGCCTCAAACAGCATGATTTTAATTTCCTGTTGTCTGCCTCAACTAGAGAGAAAAGGTGTTAGTTATGGAATAGGAAAAAACATAGAAGGAAATCCATTGCAACTTGGATGCTTTGACAATTTTGGATCATGCATGCAAAACATTCAACCATTCTTTTATTAGATGACAGCAAGTGAAGTTCATGCAGTTTCAGACAAAAGATTTCTGAACTAGTTACTTGTTTCCTTCACACAAAATAATAGTTTTAAGCAATTCAGCTGTTAGCCTGAAAAGAGAAACTGTGTCATTTTAGTTTTCCTTAAATTCTGCTCCTCAGGAGAAACTAAACATGCCTTTCACAACTGTCTGAATATAGATGACCTCATCTACTGTGAGCATGACTGACTGATTTTCCAAAAAGGACACCCTTAGGTAGGAAAGAAAAGAGACAAAAATGATGCACCAAGAAAATGCTGTTCAGAAGTCTGCTATAAAGTGTTTCTACAAAGCTCCATCGGAAAAAGAAGAAAGTGACCCAAAATTCAAACATGCACAGAAGAGCTGAGGGAGAAGGAGGATTGTACAGACTTTTAAAAGTTTCTTAATATTAAGCTGAACTCAACAGTTCATAGAAACAAAGAGAATATACAGAACATCACATAGTACTAATGGTGGTGGCATGCAGACACCAAAATTGTCAAAATTTGCAACCTGCATAATACCTTTGGTTGAATTGCTCCAACGGTTACCTTCAGAATAATGGGATAAAGTCAACAGATTGACGCACGAGCCGCCTGCACCAGATCCAAAAACAGTTATTCTTAATGGGTCACCACCAAAGAACCCAATATTTTCACTAGTCCATCGCAAAGCTTGAATTAGATCAAGGAGGCCATAGTTTCCTTTTGCTGCTTGGTCCCCAGTGCTCAGAAATCCTGTTAAAGTAAATGAAAAGAGAAGGGGTTAGCAAGGGCTCTTCTGAGTGATCCTGTTAAAATCTTCCAAGTAAGATTTCAGAAGTATATGCCATTAAATATCGTGCAACTACATAATTTTCCATAGTCCCTGGGAACAATTTGCAATTTTGCACTCCTCTTGAAATAAAAATATTCAGTATCCACTCTTTTGACCATGATAATGTAGCAAAGATACATCCCAGATAAAATACTCATCTAAATCTCAGGTCCCAGTTTATTACTCCCAAGGACTTTGTGTTGATTTAAGAGTAAGGTTTAGCAAACAGATAAGATACAGTTGTTTTGTACATGATTTGCTCAAGTCTTGTTGCACTTCTGTACTTGGATGCAGCCGTGAACTTTGCACGTGCCTGAGGAGTGATGATTACACTTCCCTGCAGACTCTGTTTGATCCTGTCCTGGCAACTCATTGTCTTTTACTTCTTTCTCCACCCAAAATTGCGACTTATGTCACAGGACAAGCCGGGCTGAACAATGAGAGCAGCTCTCAACTCCCTGAGCTCCATCCCATAGTCATTAACCTGAGTTAATTGAATCTACATTAAATGGATAAAGACAATTTAGGTTGTTTCCACGACCCCTTAACAGCAAAAAAGTAAGAGCTCAGGGGTAATCTGGAGAGCACTACAATTGCTCCCTTTTATTCCTGCTGGAGGAAAAGCGTTGGAATGAGTCAGGTGCAGGAACTGTTCCACACTTTACTCCCAGCAGTATCCTCACATTTGCCATTGCTGTTACTCTTGTCAGTAGAGCCTAAAAGGTGTACAGCAAAAACTCTGAAGAAAGTCTCTGTTGATAAAACACATGGCTTTTGGACCCCATTTGTTAACATTTCCAATTTTCTCAGCTTTGTAAACAAATGTTTAAATACTACCAGCATTAGTAGTCCATACCTCCATTTGCATATCAAACTGATTTGATGCTGACTAAATCGTGTAACTGCTTTTCAGTACATGCTTTGTAGAGAAATGCAACGATTACAACAATTATTTCCACATTAATTAGATATCAGTGGGTCTTCTAGTCTCGTCAAAGTTCTACTGATTTAACTCTCTTGAGTGCAGACAGCCTACTCAAAGGAAGTTTACAGTAGTTTTGCAGACAAATGGCTCTCAAAGGAGTCCTACTCTTTCATTATGACTATAAAAGCAGCTTTTAAGACATTTCTAAGAAGATACACGTGCATATGCATCTATATAGCAAGGATTTAACAAGAATACAGATAGGTGCATGTGTGTACCTATATTCATGGATATAAGAACATGTCATTTGTTACTTTATTATTACTCTGATTTGGTATCAAATGGCAAGCTTGCATTTGATGCACTGCCCTGTGTGCAGCTCTTTGCTGTCAATGGCACTGAAAGCTCATTGGCCTCACTGCTCTGTTTGTTTGTGTAGGTCAATCCTGAATTTTGTAACCACGGAGAGGGAGCAGGAAAGTGGCATAAGGAGCCAGGCCAGCAATTCTCCCACTTCCAGAACTAATGTACCAAGTCTAATAGGCATACTTCATTCATTGTATCTGTAGTAAATTGTTACTCCATGCTCGACTTTAAAATAACCACTCTTCTACAACTGAGACCTGCCATATTTATTACTTAACTGCATAAAAACCAAAGTAGCATCACTACCATATAAGAAAATACCAGCGTGGTATTCAGGGGGAAGCCCGGAAAGGAAGACATAATTAATTTATTCATTCTCACTTTACTGCTACAGCTCAGCAATGAGTTGAGATTATCATGCAGTTATTTGACTCTGCTTCACACTCCTTCACTTTCCTCTGTGTGGCCAGAAGGAAGCCTTGGTGTGCATGGCTATGTGCAAGCACAGCCCCAGCACAATCCTGCCTGCACAGGAACATTCATTCTTGCCTTCACACTCCAGTAAAATGTTGTTCCCCATAAATAATCTTTAAGGACACAGAGAGACGATGTCTTTGAATATGATGGCAAATCTAATGAAAGCTCCCTAACCAGTGTCACTGCCTTTGTCAGCCTGTTCAGAGCTGAGGGATGGTAACAGGGACTGTAAAAAAATTAGAATGAATTTATGGGAACTACAGGATCCTGTGGCTGTACATGCTGGGAAAGTCTCCCCCTTTCTTTGCATAAGGCTGTGGAAATTCAGTGACAAATCAGTTCATCACATTAAGCACATAAGTGACTACACTGATTCAAGGGATTAAAGGGACTGACAGTCCTCAAAACACAGGCAGCAATGAGATGAGAGCAGGTACAGCAGTTACCAAAATTGTGACATAAACATGTCCCTCTCTGCTTTTTTGTTTTCCCTGGCTTGCAGATTCTCTGAGCCTGGTCAGGATCTGCTTGCAGCAGAGCTGCAGCATTGCTTCAAAGAGATCTAATAAATTTCTCAAAACGATTCCAAGGCATTTATTAGGAAATCAAGATGCTGGGGTTATAGCTGAGCTACACCCATCCCTCGGAAGAAACACAAAGGAGAACAATCAAACTTTCTGAAAAAGTTGTTTTTTTTACTCTGTATAATATGCAGCAAAGTGGAAACCAGAAGTCTTTGCCTGGAAAAACAACAGATTAAAATTATAGACAAAGCCCTAGGACAAACCCCTGGTGTTAAGTCAGTTCATATCAAGTCCCATAGCTGGATGGGGAAATGGGAAATCCTTGGGAAACTGTAAATATACTACTTATAAAGAGTCTTTGTGAATCTCCCGTTGCTAAAAGTAGACGCCAGGAACCTTGCATTCAGTTCAGAGAATGTGCCAGGAGGGGGAGCTTTCAGTTTATTTAAAAAAAAAAAAAAAAAAAAAAAAACGATAGGATGAAATTTTTTCCTTCATTATCAAAAAAAAAAAAGGCAGTGTTAGTAATATTCTCCTCATTCATCTATATTAAACAAATTATGACTTGTGTCCAGAGGAACAGCTCTGATGCAAAAGAAATATCTCACGCCTCCTCAGCAAGAACCACACTGGCTGATTTCCATATCTGCACAAGATGGATGATGATTGATGTTGACTTTCATGACATGAAACATTTCTATCTCATTTTTCAGAACCATAAGAAGCCTGTTAATATCACCACCTGTTAGTGCCTTTTTTTTCTTGTACACAGTGGTATCAGCATGGCTTAGGAGCATTCAGCATGTCATGAAATCTGAGATGGGACTGATAAAACAGATGAGGTTTTTCTTTCCAGTTTGTGGCAGTTTTGGTTTGTTTTTTTTTTTTTTTTTCCTTTCTTTTCCTAGTGAGGAGTGCCTCAGTACAGATAAACTCATGGAAAAAAAAACACCAGAGGGAAGTGCTTTAACACCAGCATCATCCCCAGCCTGTTTGTCTGTGGGTGCAGGTACTTATTCCTATTTATCACAGAGATAAAAGGGATTGGAACAATAGGTTTTGTCTTTATCCCAAGAGGAGCTTTCAGTATGTAATGGATATAGATACCATACATTTTGGTGCATTCCTATGACACAACCATTACACCACCTAGCTATTAAGCTCACAATTTTGAGTCACTGAGGGAAACCTGCTCTTGCTGAAAAGGTCTTGTGTGTCTGAAAGCTTCTCTGTTTTTATACCATATCAGCTAGTCTATTAAAATATATTATCTCTTTCTGCACATACTGTCTTATTATTATTATCCTGGGGTTGTCATCTCACCAAGAACGCTGCTATCATATTCTGCCACCTTTTGCTCTTGTAAAAAGAGGGAAGTAAATTATTCCTTATTTCAGTTATTCCAGGAAGACATTTGCAAAAAACTTAGTTTTGCATTATTCTCTAAAAAGGTCAGATTGAGCTAATTTTGTTCCATAATTAAGTCCTTCTGCTGGAAATATTCCAATCATCAGCTGAACAATTGCTATTTTATATTCTGAATGGAGAGGTTATCTCTTCCTTTATCTCCTCCAGAGGAGCAGACTCTAATAGAATTATGGAAGTAAGGATGTGGTCTTTTGTGAGTTTAAGAAAGAGATTTATTAAGCTCATTTGGACCATTTCTCTGTTACATGTCTGTTAGACAAATATGCAGAGAGTGCCACAACCAGGCCCTCTATTTTGTATTAAGATAAATTTTAATGCTTTATAGGCTTATCTGCCTGGGTAATGATTTCTGCTTGCCATTCAGATAAATCTTTTTCTAATATGATTCCAGCATTTTTGAAGAGTAAATAAAATAATGGACTTGGGAAACTTAAAATATTTAGTTGGAAACCTGTAGGTAGTTTGAATTATTTTAAGCTCTGGCCTAATTTGAAGATTCAAATTAATGCAGAGAGGGAGACCAAGACAGAATTTTTCCTATTGTGAGGGACTGCTACAACCCAGAGGTGCAGTAAGAGACCAGGAGCAGGCTGGTGGGTATGAAAGTGCCATTTCACATCACAGGAGACCCAAACCATCCCTCTAACGAGTTCTGTCCGTATGAGTGTTTGATAACACAGTGACCTTTGTGGCTGGATGGGAGTAAGGGGCAGAACCTCTTGTTGGACACACAAGAAAAAAATCTGCCTGTGAGAAAATTCACAGCAACAAATGCTAATCTAAAAATAAAGCACAAGAACATATAAAAACTGGTCTGACATGCTTAAAGGGTTTTTTCCAAGAGCTGTGTCTCTGAAAGTAGCACTTAAGGCTTTAATATTACCCACCTGTTTAGGCATGTGGTATAATAACTTAGCTAAGTTTCCAGTTACAATTCCCTGAGCAGCCAAATGCCAGCTTTAATTTTGTTAAAAGCAAATGTTAGATTGTACAAGTATGAGTGCACCAATACATAGTAGAAGAATACAGAGTATCTTTTGAGGGAAGAATTTTTATTCCCTCTGGATTCCTTGCTTAGGACTTCAGTTCAACACCTTCTATTAATACGGAATGGTAATTGCCATGTACAGAAATTTTCCACTGCCCTTTAAATTATACCTACTCAGGCAAGAATGTGAGCAAGATAAGCAAATTTTAAGAGAGATGGTTAAACTTAAAGAGCACATTTGTTTTCATCGTAGCCATCTCTCCAGAATTCGCATCAGCTAACTAATCTGAATGATTTACGTGGGCAGCAGCGCTGTGAACATTAATGTACATGGGATATTCATGAAGCAGAGGATACTGCTCCTCGCTTTGCTGACCAGCACTTCCTAATTTTAACAGCATATTCTAGTCATGGATAAGGGGTAAGGTGACTAAAAGGACCAGGAACTCCCATAAGAAAAATGCAGGAGAATATGAACTATTCAGTGCAGGAAAAATATTCCTCTACAGACATCTGCAGTGCACCTCTGCTTGAGAATCAGACAAGCAAGTCTTCTGAAAATGCTGCTCAAGCAGGAGTTTTGTATGAAATTCATTTAATATACAGGAAAGTGATTGCAACATTAGCAAAGTTCTTGTCTGTTTCTGTAGCTTTCTGCCACACACGTATTACTAATGAGATTAATGATTTCAGAAGTGCAAGATTTTAGCTTAACTCCTTGAAATGTGCATAGAACCATGCTGCATCATGATGCACTCTTTCCTGGTTGTTTCAGATCAGAGAATCACAGAATCATGGAATCATTTAGGTTGGAATAGATCTTTAAGACCATTAACCCAGCACTGCCAACCGTGCCCCTAAATCATGTCCCCAAGTGCCACGTCTACACATCTTTTAAATCCCTCTGGGGATGGTGGCTTCCTCGGTCAGTGCTGCTGCCCCAGAACTCAGCCATTGGAAATTCCCAATCATTTCACCAAAGTAAACAACTTACAGGGTTGAATCAGTAAATACATGAGTTTGTCAATATATCATTTGGCATTTTGCAAGTATGCATGGAAGAAAGTGTGTGGTGATGTATAAAATCTGATGTGCTGTTTTAGCTTCGGTGTTCTACTGCTGCAATTTTTAACACTCCTCCCAGGGTACTAAATCCTTTGAATTCATATTAGTGAAGTGGCTGGAGCCTACAAAAGGGGTGGATATCTGAAGAAATTCTTGCCTGTGAGGGTGGGGAGGCTCTGGCACAGGGTGCTCAGAGAAGCTGCGGCTGCCCCTGGATCCCTGGAAGTGTCCAAGGTCAGGTTGGAAGGAACTTGGAGCAACCTGGGGTATGGAAGGTGTCCCAGCCCATGCCAGGGGGTTGGACTACATAATCTTAAAGTCCACTCTTACACAATCCATTCTATGATTGAACAGCTCTAAGTATCCTGTAGATGTTGAAACAGATCATAAATCCATCATTCTTTGAAGGCTGTGAGAAGAGGGTGACTCTCTCTGCCTTTAAAGTTTCAGTAAAGAGATTATAAAAGCCTGAGAGTGCTTTGAAAATCTGTATCAGCCTCTCCTTCACATTGTCAATGCTTACATCCCACTCTGCCTTCTCTGCCATGTCGGGACAGTTGTGGGGAGCCTCTCAAATTCTGGGTATTTTCTATGTGCATGACACCGATATTTCAGCCTTGTCCCTGTGACAGCCCCGTGGCTGTGCAGGGTGTTGTGGTGTGGGTCAGGCTTCAGCAGGGGGAAGAGGGACCCAAGGGGCTCTCTGTGTGCCAGCCCCTGCTCAAAGCACAGCACAGCCCAGCTGATCACACGAGAGATCAGCTCTGTAGCAACTTATTACAGATGATCTTTACTGAAGTCAAAGGAAAGTCTGATAACAATCTCAGAGACACTCTGAGAGCTCTATGAGCAATGGGGCCAGTCCACCAGATGAGATCTTTAATACCGATTTCTGGATACGGTGTAAAAGGAAAAAAGAAAAGGAGGCGGCGAGTCCAGTTTCAGAAATAAAGCTGCAGATACTGATTTTACAAGATTTTAAGTGATGTGTGCTGACACATATTAGAAAGGAGAAGTCAGCCTTAAGAACTGATGAACAATATGATGGCATGGGTGGACACAAGAGGCAGCTGGAGTACCTTTGATTTGAATGTCTCCTCTTCTCCTTTGAAAAATAAAAGATAAAAGATGGGGTTTGCTACAGAAAATAGGAGATTTTATGAATATCTTCATTTTTGAAAAAACACGAAATTCTACTGCTATCAGAGAACAGCTGCTTAAGTGTCTTCCACAAGGTAAAATTCACAGTTATTAGTACATGGCTGAGTCATGCTCTAGGGCAACTCAAATTTTAGTTTAAAGTATTTATAAGTTGCATGCCAAGTTTTCAAAGGAAATGAACAACTTTCTATTACTAAGTAATCCACTAGCAGTGCTCTTATGAAACACTGTCTGAAAACTTTAACAAAAAATACAAATAAAACCATCCCTAAGAGACAGCGTGGGCAAAACAAAATCTTACAGGATAATGTGTCGAATAACAAAAATCAAACACAGACCGATCCTTTCAAAATACTCAGCCAAAGCCCAAACAATAAGGAAAGGCTACACAAGAGAACAGAAAAGTCCACAGCCAAATCCAACACTTGACTGTCCTACTTGGCAGAAGAGAGCAACGCCCCGAGGGAGAGATTCTTATCTTCACCAAGATTGAGTGCACAGCTGTTCCAGTCCCACTTACTTCAAGTAGTGCAATATGCAAAATTAAGCAGCCCACAGCACATTGCACCAAATATCTGCCCTTTACTATGGTCTCTCAGCACCCCCATTTTCAGTGGCAGGCTCGGGAATCAGGCATTAAGATATGCTGGCCTTTCATGTGATATTCAATAACTTTTAACTTCAAACCCAGAAGAGATTTTATAGAGGAAAGTTAACAAATATCAATGTTCTTAATG
Source organism: Vireo altiloquus (assembly GCA_013396875.1). Taxonomy (NCBI): domain Eukaryota; kingdom Metazoa; phylum Chordata; class Aves; order Passeriformes; family Vireonidae; genus Vireo; species Vireo altiloquus. Next base: position 401,493 of record VZRF01012558.1, read on the forward strand.
TGCGAGGCTTTAAAGATCAAAACTGACCCCATAAAACTCTGCTTTCCATTTTCATTTAAGATTTGGGCAAAATGAGTTCATTATCTGAAGATAGCCCAGATGGGACTTGAAGATCTTTCTCCCCAATATATCCAAGACCTTTCTGTTGTATAATAAGCTGTGTAATATGTGCAGATACTTAGAACTACATGCAGTTCACATCTCTTAGGAAATATATTTTAATTGATTATTACATGCCAGAGAACATTTTTTCTGACTTTAGCCTGGAAATCATCTTTACGTTATAATGGTCACTCTGGCTTCATATTAATGCATTTTTTCCCCCAGTAATACCATGCAGTTTGTCAGAGTTTCGACTATGTGGTAAATGAGAGAAAGGATGGGTTTAATATCACTAGAAGGGAAAATTCATACTTTAGAAATAATTTTTAAAAAATCCTAATTAAGAGTTCCATTGTGAGGGACAGTGCCATAATTTTTGATTCTTCTTCCTGGTACTGAGATTTGCAATGAGGGTCCAATCAATGCTAATATATATTCTATGAGCTGATGAAAAGGAAGTTAGAAGTCTTCATGTTAAACTGCATATGCAAATCACTAGTTAGAAGCCTAGCAGCTATGTGGAAGTGCAATCTTTCAATCAGAACGCAGAAATTATGGTGCTAATTTACTGCAAACTCAGATCTCCTTATTTGAAAATAAATAGAAAAGATTAACCATTGGACCAATTTATGAAAACTCCAGTATGTCATTGCATGCATTCTTAAACCACAACTGGAGGCCTTTGGAATATGTGACTGTTGAGAAGAGATTCAGTTCAGGAAAGTTTTATGAACAGTAGAATACAGGTTGAGGTCAGACCAGACCATCACTTTTGAATGTGTGAGTTAAACAACACATGAGACTTAATCAGCATCTGACTTGTGTAGCCTGCTCAGTCAAGACAGCACTGGGAATTTAAATAAGTTCTGAGAAAGCCTGAGAAATAGAACTTTCACTTCTTTCTCTCTTCTTCCACCTTTCCTCTTCCCTTCTCTTTTTGCAAAGCTTAATCCTACTTAATCAGCATCATCATCATTCTTGGAGTTCTGTTATTGATAGGGAGGCTGGAAATATTCTTACTCAGGGAAAAGGACTTGGCCAACAGTGAGAAAGTGATGAAATATAGCAGGTTTTCCACTTTGTACCTGCTGACCTCTCAAAGTCTGAGGGCTTTTTATCAGTGGCCAAAGATCACTCAGAAGAGCAAACCAATTAAAAGCAAACACAAAGGTGCTTTTTGATCATCTGAGCCACGAGGCAAAACTTGGGGAGGTCTGTAACAGAAAAGTGTTGTAAACAACTATTTTAATCCACAGGCTTGTGCTAGTGGGACTCTTATGCTGTTTTCATTGCTATTAACTGAACACCAGAAACATTTGTAAGAGCATATATGCCCAGATAGAGGCATCAAATCTAATTTTCTGGTAAATATATATCAGTTCTGGTAAAATGTGAAGTAACTAAGAATTAACTGCATCACCATATGCCTGTTCTCTTCCTACACAGCATCCTGCCTCTCCTAGTACAATTTTTGCCTTCTGCTGTGTCTGAATTTCCTGTTCCAGACAGCAAGGTGCTTTATTTCTTCATTGTGATTTTACTCTGCCGCAACACACATTTTGTGTCTTAAAGGCAGGGAGCTGAAGAAAAGTCAAGGACGGGATGAGGGTAGCTGTTACAGAGATGGTAACTGCCATTTACCCAAAAAATGATTGCTATTAAACTATTCCTCCCCAGCAGAATCCTGAGAGATTTGGCTACTGCTGATGGTACAGCTGTTAAACAAAACAGTAGGACATAAAAGATATGTATTAATTTATAAACCAGACATACAATCCCTGCCTATCTCTTCAGAGTGGTCTCACAGAATAAATACCTCATCACATGCGTATCCCCTAACTTTTCTAGCAATAATTTAAATAAATACAAGATGTCAAAGAATTGTTCTTAGTCCAAGGAAAGGGAAGGAAAAAAGACTTAAATCCACACAAAGTTAATTGAGGCTAGAATTACTGAAGCTCCATCTATTGCAGTTTCACATTGGTGCACTTCAATTAAGGCATAATAGGAGTGAAAAGTAATTTATACTTATAGATTAGATGTCATCTGTGAAAAATCACCGATTAACTCACAGTGGGTTTCTGGAGTACCAGAAGAACAAGCCTTGAACTACTCTGAGTTTCACTTTCCAGTTGGCACCTTGGTACCACAACAGCAAAGTTGGAATACCTTTACTTAGAGGTATTAGTAAAAAATATTTTAATATGGGTGCACTCAGGCTTGTACTATCAGCATGCTGATACCCAGGCTTAAAGCTCCATTCCCCCAAAGAGTACCAGAACAAAAACACCTGTACTGTTTGCAACAGCAATCTAAAATCTTTATTTGGTCACATTTTTACTCTAATAATAATTAGAGAATTCTTCGAAAGGTTGCATATTGCAGCCTCAAGTAAATGCAGATCTCTTTTCTGTTGGAGGTTGCATCCTTTCATTCTACTCTGCAATGAGTATCATGTGCATTTCCTCTACTTCATCTGAAAATGATGGACCAGGCTCACTGCTCTGTTAAATCTAATTCTAGTCAAGTGAAGAAAACTTGCCAGTTCAAACCAAGGGTGTAATTCCAGGCCTTTCATCTTTTGAGATATGTAAAAGCATCACATTAGTAACTACATTCATAGACACAGCATCAAACATGCAGCATCAACAAAGTGTCTCAACTAAGTAATATTTAATGGGTAGCATAAAATAATTGATGTTTCGTAGAATTAAGTACATGAGATGACTGGGAGCTGAAGTAAGAGCCTGGAAATCTCTGAAAATAAAAATGTGTGTACATATGCTATCCAGCTCCCAATAACTGAGATTGCCCTAAAGATTTGTGCAACAGATAGAGTGAAAGAAAAACGGAGTCCAGCTGAGGTAAATACACTGTTAAAGATTCTAACTTTGCATTTTCTGCCCCTAGATTTGGACCACAGCAGGAAGCCTGGTGTTCAATATCGCCTACATGGAGAGTTTCACTACAGCCTCATTCAGCAGGGCTAGTTCCATCTTTTGGCCATCAGAACACAGAAATCTGGTAAGTGGCAAAGTGGGGAAAACTGAAACCAGAAAACCTAAATTATTTAATGTTTCTGTCGTGTATTTTAAATTTTTTTTTGAAAGCTATCCTGTAATTACAATGTAATATTTTGACACAATTTAATTACCCAGTCTTTGAGTGTGTTATATTCTTCTGTTACTTTTGCATTAAATTACATGTCTTTAGGCTTAAAACACCCCCTTGCAGCCAAACTGAGAGCAGGAACACCAGTCAGAGGTCACAGGGAGCATATTCTCAGCCACGAGCAATAACTGAATTTATACAAAATGGTCACATCTAACAAAACAGTGCTCAGAAGAGCACAAGAATGTCAAGCATTACCATAAAGCAGCAAAGAAAAATGATGGCTGAGAGGTATCACTTTGCTCTTCTGCTGTTACAATCCTTACAGCTTACTCCAAAGGGAGCTGATATGCACAGGATTCACACGGTAAGTAAAATGGTGCTAATTTGTTTTTAATACTTAAGCAAATACTACCGGTTCTAAAGGCACTTTCTTAGCCTCAGATGAGTTGGAAAATCTAATCTGTGCTAATTTTCCCAAAAAACAGATGGTACATGAAATAAACTGTGTAGACCCTTTTAAGCTTCAATTCTCACTAGGTCCCTTTTGGGATAACTAATGTTCATTTCTTAGGGCTCCATTCTCCTCCACTTACTTCTCTTAAGTAACTGAAAACAGTGCCTTAATTGCACAGGAAGAGACACTCGAGGGGAGAAAAGTCACAGAATTTGGGCCTTCAAGGGATTTTGTTATGTATGCAAAGCTTGTCACTATCCCAGGATTTTTTTTTGCAGGGACAGCACAATGCTATCTGTTATCTACAATGGGAAAATATTTCACTCCTATCCAAGAATGTCAATTAGCTATGAAAAGCAGGACTATGAGAGGAAACCTCATTCATGTACATCAGCTCTTCAACTGGTAGGAGGTATGAAATTGTAGGACTAAAGACCATCTCATCTGAAAATAAAGATTGCAGACAGTAAGTATTAACAGGTGATTTTAGATGTTTATTATTGCAAAAGGCTTAAAACCTCATCACAGCCCTGGACGTAATTGTGTTAGAGAGGTAAGAGTGTTCTTAGGGTTTGTGCAAAGGAAATAAATCAACACATGGAAAGGAAAAGTTGGGAAGAGGAAATAACCATAAAAGAGGGCCTTTTAAACCAATTCAATTCACAGCTTTTCAGTAGACTAAGAGGAGCAGATTTCTGCCGATGCTGTCAGAGCATCATAATCCTAAAAAAAAAAAAAAAAGATTCAAAAATCCTGCAGTAGCCAGATAGAGGACACTGTGTTCTCCTGGAGCTGCTCCTTGCACCTCTCCCTCCTCTAAGTCAGACATTTCCATATGGCACATAAGCAAGCCCAAGTCCCAAGGTCTTTGATTTCAGTCACGATCTGCTCCTTAAGGCAGAAGGCTGAGGGAACAAAGTATAAATGGTTTGTTACTGTTCTTTTTTCTATGGCATTTAAACGCTGCCCTGAATTACTCTGGAAATCAGGACGGTTTACAGAATGTTATGTTTTTATGCTCACCTCGAAAAATAAGTTAATAGCAACACTCAATTCATAGGAACAAGGAGACGGCAAAAAGAGGGAAGTGGCAGGCCAAGATTATAAAGGAAAGCTGTGGTGGAAGAGAGTGTTGAACCTGGCTCTGAATTATGAGGCCAGAAATAGGATCTGGTAGACCTAAGCCATGAAAAACAGAATTATTGTGCCATTGCATTTTGAAGATTTTTTTCCAGCCTCATGCCCACCTTCAGAATTCCAGCATGACTGCTCTTTGAACGTACTGCATAATGTAAGCTGGGTGCTAACTGATGAAACAAATTGAGTTTTAATGGACTTTGCTCAACAACACACCCCTAATGACACATCAGTAATTACCATCCATCTAAAGCAACATCCTGACAAAGTTACCGAATGTAAAGCGCATCTGCTGATTGCGAGGGATTGCATTCTTGGTCTGCTTGAGATTTGTCAGAAAATGTATTTATACTCAACAGTAATTCTGCTGACCCCGAGGATTGCTGCAGTTAACAAAGGCATCTCTGACGCTGCAATATTGAATCACATCCCATTTCTGGCAGAGTACTTCTAGCAAAATACCAGCTGTTTTCAGTGGAGGATCAGTGGGATACAATGAGTTGATTTGCTGGCTTGATTAATCTTTATATGATTTCCCAGCTTCTAACATAACACGTGCATAACTTTGTAGTCACCGGTGTGAAACATCACTCGACACTTGTGCTCCTACTGAAGAAGGCAAGTTCACCTCTTTTCATTTGTTAACTTCTGGAAACAGCAGGGATGGGTTGCCTGCAGACTCCAGAAAGGGAGTGGCTCAATCACTGGCAGTTTCATTCACTGTTATTTTGTGTATCATTGGTGTTTTCCCTCATCAGAACAAAAGGTACCACATGTTTTTTTTTTTTGCTTTTCAATGATCCATCAGTCAAATGCAAAGAAAATATTAATAATTTCGCTAATTCTGATGGAAAAATCATATGTGATTTAAAAAAAGGAATAGAAAAATTCCCTAAATATTTATAACTAGTCTAGTGGTTTTAAGACAATGTGTTTCTTTTTAGGATGGAAATTAGAACTTCTGCTGTAACTTCGTTCTTCTCCTCCTGAAAACTGCAATTATTTTCTGTAAGTTTGGAAGACTAACAGCATTATGGAAGACACTTAAAAGCATTACGTGGCTGGAATACTGTGTTCCCCTCTGGTAAGTCAGTGCCCAGCTATGGCAGTCTATATGAAGGTGGATCTAATCTAACCTTGAATGATTTTTTTTTCCCAATCATCTCCCTACCTTTCCAATTCTGTATTTGCTGCTTCATTCTAAACCCTTTTTAAATACTGCAGTGCACTGCCCCAGCTATTGTTTCCCAGTGTGTATTCATCACAGTCAACAATGTGTTATATTTCACACCAAAAGTGGCTAAACAAAAACACTGCCGTGCAAGCTATGAAAAATATTTACTTTAATACTGTAAATCACTGCCTGATAGCTGCTGGGAACAGGCCATGTAGGAGAGTTTATGCTCCCTTCTACCTTCGTCCCTCTTCCCAGAGCTATGCCAAAACAGATACAGAAAATGGGGAAAAGGTTCTATGTACTAAAAACCTGTTGACTGAAAAAATGCTATGGCTGGATGGGCAAACACTTGCTATTGCTTGGAACCTCTAGGTTTCTTACATTTTAAATGTGTATAATTGGAATCCCTTCTCCTGTTCAAAGCATAGGAGTTGTGGAAATGTAGTGGTGAGTTTAATTTATTTTTCTTTTTGTAACATTATATATATACTTATATATCAGGATCAATGAGTTTCATTGTTGACAAATAAAGATCAGGGAGCTTTCTGCACATCACAGTATCCATACAGACACTCTCTCCCCACACAGAGCAGGGACTGACCAGTTATTACATAAATGATGAGAGATCAGATAACAAAGTAACTGAGCTGGGGTGTAAGAATGAAAACATGCAACACTTGTAGGCAAAAGCCATGCAAAATGGAAATCCTTACCTATGAATTGCTCATGGGGATTTTGTAAAGCTTTCCAGAACAAATGATTGTTTTCTGAAGCAGTGAAGCCCGTGAACTTAATGAAGATATTTCTATTAATTTCATAGACTCTGCATTCCTCATTTAAAGCAGGGACTGTACATTGGGACATTCCCTACTGTTTGCTACTGTTGCAACAAAATCTCCCATATAGGTCTGAAATCAAAACCTGAAGCTCTTTATTCCAAAGTGATTAATTGATTGGGGAAGATGCTTATTATAAAATAATGAAAAATTTGCTTCACAGCTCAATTATTGCATCTATTTACTGTTTCCAATAACACAAAGAGCAGAAATGGAAGTAGCAGTTATTTCATCACTATATTGGTTCCTTTCATCTGTTTTCAAATTAGTAATCAGATTCCTTTTGTCTATACTCTCCCCATGGAGGGGTGAACCGAATGAACTTTTCAACCCTAGAATCTTTTATATTCAAAGCATTTGGTTTCCCACAAGCTAAAGAAAAAATAATTACGCAATGTTTGTTCCCTCTGCAGGTACCTAGCAGGTTTTAAATATAATAAATGCATTCTGGCAAAGTTAATGTACCATAAAATCAAGCAGACTGTATCACTCTTTGATACATGTACCTGGTAAGCCACCACTGTAAATAACAGTAATTTATGCTAACGGATTGTTCATCCATAGCAAACCCACCCTCTCTGTCAGGAAAGGTATTTTAAGATACAAAAACATAATCCCCTCCTCCTATATGTTTTCCCCGAGTCTATTATTTACCCAGGATGCAGTGCCTGGTTTAAGTCCTGCTTTTAGTCAATTTTATAGCACGACTGAAACACTGGAAGTCAAGTGACTCAACACAAGGTCACACCATGAATCTGCACCTCCCTGCAAACCAGGGCTCGGACGCAGCCAGCACCTGCTCCCTCATCCTACATCATCCTGCCTCTCCTCTGGAAAGCATTAGCCTCAAAAAGAGGTTGGTCTGGCAAATTCTGTCATTAAGGGCAGGTGGGGCTCTCGGGACTGGAGGGCAGAGCAAACTGCCCTGGTGGAACCATGTTTAATCCCTGCCAGGCTCCTCTGCGTTGTCACAGTTGTACTTATCTTTCATGCGACACAACAGTGCAGATGCCAAGGTCATAAAAAGTTTTATATGGCTGTGCCTGCCGTCTCTTCAAGGTGGGCTGGCGGGGAGAAGGGCTACAGACAGAAAAATGGAGTAATAAAGTTTAAGTAGTGGGCAATAATATCCATCTGCAGTGCTGCAATGCCGATTAAGAGATTGAAAAACTCCCCGTGGCTCTAATTGGATTTTCCTGTGTTGTGCACAACCCTTGGGGGCTGAAGGCTGATAAAGGCTCCTTGTGCTGCCTGTTCATCCCACATGTGTGACTCTGTGTAATGGACTTATCCATAAAACACAGATTCTTATGGTGCTGTGGAGCTGGGCTGCTGCAGTGACCTTTACACACCACTGTAGATTAGAAAATCACAATCTCATCACTTAGCATGACACAATACAACACTAATGGCCTCCTAATACTGTCATATTAGCACTATATTACGAAAAACAAAAGAAAGAGAATGCAGAAGTCTATGTGTGGTTAAATAACTTAAATAAAACCCTCTGAGATCTTACAGATTGTTAATCATAAATGTAGGTAAATTTGAGGAAAAATCTAAGTAAATTTGAGGAACAAATTTAAAAAACACCTGATAGAAACTAAGTTTTGAAAAATAATAGTCTGGGGAAAAAGAGTTTTAGCATTTGAACAGCACTGCCTTCTGCTGAACTGAATCTGTTTTCATTTACTAAGCTCTTTACATGTACGCTAAATAAAATTAAAAAAGCAAAATGAAGACTATTCCTGAGTCTGCAGACAGCCTTTGCAAGTGTTTCCTTTCCTTCTCACAGATTTCCTAAACTACAGACCAAAGTCATGGACTATTCTCATTCAATGCTAATTTTCCAACTCATTAAACAGGAGAGAAAGCTGAAACCATTTCATTAAATGGAAAGAATACTGCAACTATTTAGTGAGAAGAATAATCCAAAACAAGAGAAATATGATAAGACAGGGAATGTATTTATATTTTTTGTTAGGAACAGAAGGAAGCTGGAAGGATAAAGTAACAACCTTCTCACCCTCCCAATAATTGGAGTGGTGAGAGTCAGGAAGGGGAAATCAAGAAGCTGGGAACACGTCTGTGATTCATCATCACAGAGCTGACTGTTGTATTTGTCTGAGATTATTGGATGCTGTTTATCGAATTTTGTTCGTTGCTTATGATGATTGTCTGCTTCTCTCGTCAGACAATTCCTTCATGACCTGAAGATTTCATAAGTTCACAGCAAATGAGCTCCTGATTTTGGGGACCACATTGGTGATACAGGGTATTGAAGTGAACATCACAAAAAATGGGGTCAGCACCTCATTTAAAATCCTGACAAATAATGGCGAAGAGGATCAGTTAAATTAACCAATAAGACTTAAGAGGAAAGGGGCTTGTGAACACAGCAGCAATAAAATAGAGGCAGAGAGTATAAAAACATGATGAAGAAAGATTAGCTTCAGAAGAAAACAAAGACTGCTGGACCTGGGGAGAAAGGGGAGAAGATGGGATAACAACGTCAAAGATTTCTCCACTGCCACCCTAGTTAAGTCTGTCAGAGGTTTGCATTGCCACAGAGCAGCCAAAAGAGATCCTCCTGCAAACGAGCTCAGCACTCGCTTAGCATCTGAAAGGTGCTAAACAACCCAGGTGTCACGGTGTGTCTTTCTTATCTGGAATACAAAGGAAAAACAAATGGGAATAAGCTCACAAAAGAGAAGCAAAAATGATAAGATGCTCAAAGGGAGAGTGTTCTGAAAAGATTAAAAAGTGGGTAAACAACACAAGGTAAAATGAATATAGTTTGGTCGAAGCCACCCCAGGGACAGCAGGTACATTTCAGTATGAATTATTCAGGTTACCACATAAGGTTTATCACTAGACATGATAGCACCAAAATAAGGACAAGAAACAAATACACTTCTTGGTCACGACAACTGCTAAAAATGAGGGAAATGGTGGCATACTTCATTGATTTGAAATGTGGAAACTGAGAGACACAAAGCACCAGAAATCTTTTGTGTTGGTGGAAATGGGGAGATGAAGATGAAAGAAATAGAGCTTTTCCCTGCCTAATTTCTCTAGTTCTGTGTTTCTGCAGCTTTGCTGATAGCATGATTGATAAATGATCCCTACAGTATTTTACCATCACTGTGCTCCTGCTTTCCAGTAATGAGAAGACTCTCCTTAAAAGGGCAGCATATGGGAGACTTTCTCTGCTTTATAAATTTTATCCTGAAGCAGGCTAGCTGCCAATTACTGCAGAAGGTTAGAGAACCTGGAACGTGAGTGCACAATATGCTTCAGATCCTCTGAATGGCTCTCTAGAAAAAGGCATTTTTTATAAAGGATGCCGATGTGATTTCGATAAAGCTTTAGAAGCAAGGGTCAGGCTTTTCTGAAGAATTCTGCATTTTCTGTCATGAACTGCTCTCTAGGAAAACTGCCCTTCATGCCTACCTTTTTTCCCAGGGACAGAAAAATTGACTTTACCCATTACACAACCAGACCAAGTTACCAGATTTAACTCTGATTAGTAGCTCTTGTCCATTCCTACTGCCATTTATTTATCTACTGTTCTTCATTCACTGAAAGTAAAATAACACATGTCCTCCAGGGGTCACATAACCATCAGAGCAGGGATCAGTCCTGCAAGTTTTCCCAAACCAGGACAGGAAATGGCTTCCAACCTTTTCAGAGAGCAAGCAAACATCCAAACAAGCCTCAGGCTGAAACAGTATCTGACCTGATTGATTTTCCTTTTTCTGTGCAAACTTTGATGCATTATGTACTTTGGCAGGATCTTTTGAAAGTGGCTACAGAAGCATATGAAGCATTCGTGCTGTTTACCAGTCAGAATTTGGCAAAGAACTCCTATTTGCAAGCATTTAGGGTTAAAAACACATTATTGAAAATACTACTAATGGAACTTTTTTTTTTTTGTTGAATGGTGAGGTAAAATCCATGACAGATTAAAACTGCAATCATGATAGCTATGCTTATAATGCTAAATATGCTATAATGCTAGAAAAAAAAAAAAAAAAGACCTGTATTTGTAATACAATTGAATAGTTCTGCAGTCAGTTAAAGAGCTCTAGAAAACTAAAAGCTGAAGGAAAAAAGGGAAGTTTTTCAGCACCTGCTATTCAACCCCCAGTTGCCATGTTCATCAATCCTGTGCAGCCACAAATGCCTGCAAGTACACTTCAACACAACTGACACCTGCACACACACATCAGCAATGCCATTAGAGCCTGAAAAAAGCATTTATGAAAGCTCAAGGGGATAAACTCTAAAACCCACATGCACTTTACTATTGTGGTTGTTAACCTGCACAAGTGTAGCTGCAAAAACATCTGTTTGCAGCAGTGAAGGAGCACATTTCAGAGGGAAACATGGTAGGAAATTTGGTTTCGAGCACACAGAGACTGAATACAAAACTGCTGAAGCAGGTGTGAGGGTCAGCACTAGTCAGAAGAACAAGCTGCTGTCACTCTTTTAACGCACTAAATTTTCATCGCTGAGGACCAGGGTTCAATATCTGAACTGTATCTGTTTGACTGTAGCCAGCTCATGCACGAGTCAGTCCAAAGGGCTGAACACTTCTCAGAGCTTGGCAGCTTTTCCTGGCAAGTTCTTGTCAATGGAGCACATTGCTTCAGCTTGCAGATAGATGGAATTTTCAAACTCTTCCCTGTGCCCACTGAAGTCAAAGTGAATTGGATCAGGATGCTATGAGGAGTATTTGGACTCTGTGCTTGACACTGTCAAAATACTCTTTAAGTTATTCATTTGCAATAATGAATAAGACATTTAGAGATCTGAAGTGGAAAGTGGTTTCAAATAACTTAAGAGAACTATATTTAGCCTGTGTAAGTACAGAATAAAATCTAGAGGCAAGACTGTGCCATTTAAGTGGCACAAGAGGGAGGTGAAATAAAGAGACCCTGGCTTCTGCTGCTTCAGTGGTACTGCCAGACACACCCAGGGCCCCAATTTAGTCCCCATCCACAAATACCTTCAAAATTATGCCTGCCAGACACACCCAGGGCTCCAATTTAGTCCCCATCCACAAATACCTTCAAAATTATGCCTGCTCACAGGGCTGCACTTCCACTTTCTTTAACAACCTTAGGCAACAGAGAATTCAGCATTTAGCCCTCAGCCCCTATTCAGTGAGGAGCTGGAGCACCCAAGTGCTTGGATTTAAGTGCTTTGCCCAATCAGGGGCTAAATGTTGAAAGTGATTAAAAACCCCTCATACTCTGAAGGAGAAGTCATTACAGTGCTCCTGCATAAATTTAGATTAACTACATCTCCAAAAAAAAAAAAAAAAAAGCAAACCAACAAACTTCAGAGCTTTGGAGCCAATTTGTAAGAACCAAATGGCAGCACAATTAGTGAATCATGTAAGTCTAAACATCGCTATTTTTGTTTTTATAACCCCCAGGCTAATTTTGTTTTGAAATGGGTTAGATGACAGAAACAAAGCGAAATGCTTTGTGGCTATGTTTGGAATCTGAAGGCTCTGCTCAGAGGGAAATCGAGTTGCTGCAGCTGAGAACTGTGAGGGACAGGCACTGCGGCTGTTGTCTTTTCTCCTTGCACTCTCAGCACGGGTGACTTTCTCTGCCACAAATAACTCAGGGGTTATGAAATGCACTCCCAAACAACGCCTTGATCCACGAGGCATGCTTGAATGTCTTATTCATTACTGCCAACGAGAAACTGAAAAAAATTCCTAAAAGATAAACCTACATCACTAGATCAAGCATAATAATATGAATAATTTTCAACATACTCTTCCTGCTGGCCTTTTCCCAGCTAACTCATTTAAATCTGTCCTTAATGAACCCCTACAGACTAGGAAATGATGTCCAGAGGCAGGTAATCTGAAAGGATTTTGCAGGAGCCATCTGCAATAAATCTGTTTGAAGTTTAGTTAATCTGCATTTTAATAGTTCACCAGCCAGGAAATTCAAGATCTGGAAAGTTGGAGGCTGGTAATGCACTGAGCTCTATCAGATGGAAGTCTGTAAACATGAACAACTTGGAAGTCTCATTCACTGTAAATAATCTTTCTATGGACTTCCAGCTGAGGAGATGGTGCTGAGCATGGATAACTCTGCATCCACAGAGCCTGATTAGAATGACTGAATTATTCCTGTGCTGCAAGTGCAGTTTATCACTTTGTGTCTTCTGCCTTCATCTGCTGGACCATCACATTTACTATCCCTGTGCATTAATCTACAGCAGCAATTGGTAGAACTTCTCTGGCTCTGTAGGAGAATCATTTGTTGTTGAAGGTGGAGAGGCACTTTCTGTGTCTGGCTGGCACTGAGCCATCTGCCAGCAGCTGGGGAGCTCCAAACAGGCAATGGCCCTGGAGGTTATAGACTGCTAATCCAGTTTCTGGACATTTTAGCGACAAGCTACCTCCTTTAAAAAAAACAAAAAACCAAAAAAAACCCACCAAAAAACCCCAGCAAACTATTTTGTTGTTAAGTAAGCTGATATTTGCTAGTTTTCATATGTGAGATACCTGAAGAGTCATTTTGTCTAAGTCTGCCTTCATATTGACACTGTAGAGCACCAAGGACAGCACATTAATTGTATGTTCAGGTAATGATGCCAAAGCCCAAAGAAGCGAAGGGTTTGGTGTGTTCTTTTACCCCCTCATTTTATGGCTTGGTAAACCTTAAGAGAAGGACTGTTAAAAACTCTTCTGAAGAATCCAGAACAGACTTCAGTGTTTGGATCCAATTAGATGAAGGTCAAAAATGTTACCAGAGGCACCTCCAGGCTGTGTTTTAGTTCTGTTTTAACCAGTGATTTATTCCTTGTATTATAACCTGGTTGGTCCTGCTTGGTCTTCAGTCCTCAGTGCCTAGTTTTGCAACAGACACAACATATGGACCATATTTTTGTGCAGACCAATTCAGACTTTGTGTGACTAAACCATAATCCCTGGAGTTAAAGGTAGCTGTGGCTTTTACAGCAGCTCTGAACTGGTTGCATAACATGACCACTCAAGCACCTTCAACAACACAGTGCAAAGAACCCTGATAAATCTGGCATATATATTAATCCCCTTGCTGGAAGGTAAGAAAAATCATCCAAAAGGGGAAGCAAGTAAGTATTTCTGAGTTTGAACTGTGTTTTTATCCACAGTCAAACTAGGGCTAAAGTCCTACCTAGTGCAAGCTGTCTGCATCCCTGTACATGGATTAAATTTAGATTTTTCTCCTGTCTGTTGTTTCAATTAGTCCATGACTGAGAAGTAAGTAGCTGTTCCAGAGCCCTTCCTGAGCATGTTTGGATACACAGCATCTCTCCAGCAGCAGGTAGAAAACCTCTCTTGGATTGTCAGCTGCATCCTCTCCCCTGAGCCTCAGACAGATCACAGCTCCAAGTCTCATCACATAAGAGATGAGGATTAAAATTGTCTCTTCTGAAGATTATTTTGATGTCTAGTGGTATAAAATGATGTACATATCATTAACAATATGTATTTGTAAAAATCTTTGAGGTTGTTGTAAGACACATCGAGGTCCTTTGAAAGGAAGAAAAACCAACCTTACACCCCCAGAAGCTCTAAAATGATGGTAACAAGAGATAATTCAGACTCCAAAATTGCCTTTAAGAAGCATTACAGGTTATAATAACTAAAAACCCTGTCATTAGCATGGCTATCCTAGGGCTTCTGTAAATCCACACCTGATAGCTGCTGTCACTCATTAGCAGATTGCTGATGAATGACTCGTTACCTCTCAAACAGGTATTTATGAGGCTAGATTTTAATATTTCAGTATTGTACTAACCCAGAGATAAATACTGCTTCAGTCTCGTCGCTGCATGATCTGTGCCTGCTCATCAGCTGCACTTGTAACACTTCTTGTTTGCTCACCAAAGCAGCACAGCAGCCTGTCAGCAGAGATGATGCTTTGAAAAGAGTGTCACTAGATTGCATCTGTTCCCAACTGCCTGGGTTTTAAACTACCTTAGAAATGGCAGGTTATTTCTCATGTTTCAGATATTTTCATGTCACATTCCCACAATATCGGAAACCTCCCACTCTGTCAATTACTGTACCATTGAAATGGGCTCCATCAAATTACAATTTTCCCCGGGTTTAGAGATTGGCTGGGCAGGCACATCTGTCCCATCATGAAAGTAGAGGTTGGAAAAATACAGACTTGAGCTGGAGGGTTCCCTTCTTTATTCCCTTCTTCATTCCCTTCTTATAAAAAGGAATGACACCATCATTTAAATTCTTTCTGTAGGTGTTCCATAAGGAACGGAAATTATTGTTGCTAGAGAGAAAATCAAAGTGCCATATTTTGGCTACCATCTACCAGCCAATGAAATACTGTTGATTCAGATTGGGGGTTTACATCCATGGCTGTGTAAAATAATAATAGTTTTAAAAAAATCAAATCCTGGGCTTTTTTGTGCTGGGAAAACACAATAAAGAGATCTGATCTGTCCTGAAGGGATGGCTCCAAGCTGCCCCGTGCACACCTCTTGGCAAAGTGGGATGTGCAAGGGGCAGAGTGGGTGTCACTCCTGCTATCCAAGTGCTCCTTGGGAAGGGGCTGGTTTGCACCACAGCTCCTTCAAGGGAACAAAGGTGAGACCCCAGGGTCACAGCTGCACATGCATTGAGTACTTTTCAGAACAAGCCCAGTGTTCACATCTCTTACACAGCTGCACTTTGTGGTGGTGAAGGTAATTTGTGGTGTGGTCAGAATAAGTGTCTCAAACACCACTGTGGGACTATTGCCTTCAGAATGTTATATAAAGTGATCACTGACATGTCAGTTAATTGCCATCCACATCATGCTCTGAAAGAACAATCTCTTTTTTCCCTTTTCTTAAAAAACTAGCTTCAGTTTTAGGCCTATCTTTACTTCACAATAGTATTATGCTTATCACATTCAGGTTTTTGTCTTAAAAAAAACCCTTTTTTTACAAAGCCAACGTAGTGTTTCATTAAAGAAATGTAAATAGGCTCTGTAGATAATTTTTTTCATCTGAGTTGGTTCAGACCTTGCTGTAATCTAAATAACCCGATTTAGCTGTGAAAGATGGAAATGAGGGTGCTGAATATAAAAGAGAAAGCATTATAAGAAGGTTTTATTCTAATTCTGATTCAAAAGCAACTGTGTAGCTCTTGGTATTTTTGGAAAAGCCATAGATGGTTAATCTTAGACTTGATGAATGGAGGTTACAGTGCTTTTGGGAGGAAAAATAACAGGGGAACAGAATATTGAATCAAATGAACAGATACATCGTCATGAATAAGCCTGACAATAGAGGCCTGGATCAAGCACACAGAAAATCCATTTCTCAGTACCTAGGTACCTGCCTATCTGGCTCATTTATTTTTAGGTCAAAAACCAAATTAAAAGTAACATGTGCACAAATTCCTTCTCAAAACCAATGGATTGTTTTAGAACATAACCATTTCTTTTCAATACAATGATGGGAGCCAGAACAACTGAAGAGTAGAAAAGTGCTCACTCCACCAGCACTGTTCTCTGACCTGAGATGAACATTATGGAGAAATACACACAGATTCACAATTTCTGCTGCTGACATTTTCTATGAGTCAGAGAGGAAAGTGCAACTTTGCCTCGTAAGGTATTTAAAGGCCACACACAGCATCCTTCAAACTTCATGTAAAAGAGATTAATATTCAAGCAACCCTTACAGTGATGATGAGAGACAAGATGCTTACAGATAATTTGAAATCCTTTGTAAAGGGCTCTTTTAACTGCATCAGCAAAAGTTCTGTGTCTCTACAAATCAGGTGATGCAAACCAGTGTTAAGACAGACCCACATACGTGAGAACAAAAGAAATTACTAACTTGAGAAGAAGCAGAACACCATGCAAGAAACTGAGAACAACACATTGTCTTGGGTTGACTTTATGATCATATTGCCTACTCTATGCCCAGAAAACGAGTCTTAGGCCTTTCTGTGCCTTTAAAGTGTTCTGCTGCTGTGGGGAGATAGCTGCAAAGAGGAGAGAGAGAGGGACCACACCCCCAGAAGGACTCTAAATTCTACCAGGTTTCTCTCCACAGCGAGAGATTTTATTATTTAACATTATTATTCTTTTCCTGTGAGTTTGTTAAATAAATAGTTTTGTTTCTTCTTCACTTTTCTCCGAGGAAATATTTCTTTTCCTGAACCTGGTGGGGGAGGGGTAACTACAACCTGCTTTCTATCAGAGGATATTTTTCTCTGAATTCTCCTGACACCTGTGCAGGAAGGCTAACATTAAACTGGGGAGCTGGCATCTTATCCAGCTTGCCCACAGGCAGAAAAACTACACCTGGATGTATCTATGCAGCGATGGAATGTTAAAGTGAATGTATGAAGTACCATAATTCAGGTCATAAACGCACGTTCTTCTTTCTTGTCTCAAAAGGTAAGAGATTTCAAGAGCAAATCTCCCAATATTTAAACACGTTAAAAGTTAAGGTTTATATCATTCAATGATTTAATTGCAAAACTGAGTTATAATGCCACAGTTGGCAGTGTGACACCTTTTCACCCTGACTCTGTCCCAAGTGTTGTTATGTTCCCATTTATTGAACCCCCTGGATATTGTTGTCACGGTTGCAAATTGGCTTCCCTCCCAACCTAATAACTTGGAGACTCTCTCTAAAACAGATGTAATATTAAAATGCAGACAAGTGACCTAAAAATGGCCCTTGAGGGCAGGCCTGCAATTTCCTGAATCACACTTTCCTTATTCCCTCATTTGTTAAGTTTCGCAACATCAATTTTTATACTGTTGGTGTTTTATTCTGTCCAAATGATTGCTGAATACTAATGAACTGTCTCTCTTTGACAAATGAGTTATTGTTTGATATATTACATTAGGGACGTTGAGACTACTTACAGATACTAGACATTTATAGAAAATACATTTACATAATAGTATACTATTAGTGTAATGAGGTCCTGTATCTGGAAATAAATAGGGGTTTCAATAAACACAAATGTCGGCAGTTATATCGTAGTAGTATTTTGTAAAGTAAATGTAGGGAAACCACAGAAAATTACTTTCTTTCCAAATACTTTTTCATTTTGATTTTTTTATCCTACACTAGTCGGCTGTGCAAACACAGTGGCCATGGCAAGTACAGTGATAAGTATGTTTTATCATGGTTTGCTACTACAGTTTTAATTTATAATGTAAAGAAAGAACTTTTGGGCACGAGAGAAAATGTATCCAAATTATTCACCAGAGGCGTATTTAGTTTGGACACTCTTAGCCACCTTCCACAGGAAAACAGAGGGAACATGTACAAAAACATCTCGAGTGGACAAGCCTCCTTTATATAATGCTGTACCGAGCACCTGCTCAATACTGGAACTTCTGCACTGCTCATGATTAATTGCATTTTCAAAGAAAATAACAAAATTCTGCAGAGAAATCCCATCTCCTTCATTAATTGTCAGAGGCTGAACAGAGCTCATAGAGGGAGCCCCTCTTGAAGACTAACTTCAGTTGTGACTACATTTTCTTCTGACAAATAAAGTATTTTCTCTTTTTCTCCAAAGTTTTTTTTTTTTTTCCCCAGATGGAACACCTAGAACATTTTACATTCCCACTCATTAAAAAATTTTATCTGCAAAGCCTTTCTGTAATCAAAGAGTCTTTTTGCTACATTTTATTCTGACCACATATGAAAAAAAAAAAAAAATTTGTAAAATACTGCAGTCCATCCTGGCTGCATTTTTTTGTGGCAGGATTTTCCAGTTCTAGTTGCTGTGGAAGAGCACACAGTCCTGAGCTGTCAGAGGCTGCTGTAACAGAGCTGGTCACAAAGCTTCCTCTTCAACATAAGTAGAAGATTGAGATCATATAAACACATTAGGCTGTCTTTTCTTTGATTTTTAAGCTTTTTGCTCCTACACTGAGGCATCAATATTTTTCTTTTATTCAGTATGGTTTGCTGCAGGTGCTTTGGTTTTCCTTTCATAAGCCACTTCTGCACAAAATCTATCTTTGCTTAGATTGACTTCACTAATATTGGCTGGCATTTCCATTTCAACCTCTCAGCTAAATAAATGTATTTCTATTTTGTGGTCTGTGGAGAACAAGGCACCTCCTGAAAGCATGAATGAGGCTGTCTGTGTGCAGCAGCATTTACTTTTCCCTGGTTCAGATCACAGACTGTAGTGTAAAAAAGGGGAAAGAATTCTTTGATTTTTCAAATCTTTCAGATTAAAGAGAGGGGGAAGGAGATGTGATCCTCCCCTGCTCGCCTCACTATTTGTAGCCATCAGGACTTGTTTACAAGATTAATTTTTCAGAATTTGTTTCTACTCAGTGACTAGACAGATAATGTGAAAACTAACATCATAAATTAATGTATACACTTTATTCCTGTTTAATTACATATTCTTTGTTATTTTTCCATTTTATCTATGGTCATTAAGGTGGAGGAATACTTCAATTCAGTAATGTAAATATTTTTCTTCTTTTGACACTTCCCTTTAACAAAATGCTGAGCTCAAGCTTTTTTTCTTTATGTTTCTTCCACCCAGTTGAGTCAAGCAGCACTACAGATCCTGAATTAAACCATCAGCAGTATGTTATGATGCTCACTGGGACCTAAACATTTGGCCTAGAAATTTTACAAAGCAGTAAGGACTAGGATGGCTCAGGAAATATTCTAATCATTAGCAGAGTCAGCGACACTTCTAAGAACATGATATTGCTGTTTTTCAAGTTCTGAGCTAACTCAGCAGTGAATGGAGGCATTTAAATGTAAATTAATTTATAATTTATAAGAAATTTATAAAGAACTCTCCCAAAGAACCAATTAAAACCAACACCTTGTAGAAATTATCCTTCACTTTAAAGCCACAGCAGTTGCTCAGGATCGTGCGTTTACTTTGAAGTGATTGCTTTCTTTTATATCAGTTTTATTTCATTTGTTACAATTAAGTACTATCCCCCCACAGAGTTCACTGAAGCAATTCACACAGAGATTATCTACCATTTATTATACGCAAGCAGATTTATCTGATTGAATGGGTAAATCCACACACAGAGAAATAAAGAGGGAAAAATGGATCCATAAATAAACATTTAGTTTAGTGCACCTCAGCAACTGAACAAGAACTCTGTAAAACTACATTTTGATTCCTTCCCAATTCTCTTGTCAGATGTGCTGATCTCAAGATCTCATTTATCAAATCCCTCAGTCGTCAGCATTTCTTTTCCTTTTGCCTATTTCATCTCTGTCACTGCTCTTCTCCCAAATGTTAAATGCCCTTCTCTCCCTCGTTCAATGTCTTCATTAAATCTCATTAAGAAACCTAGGAAGCCAATTTGTGAAAGTAATATATACCTTATGCCCAAATCACTATGAGACATGAATATTACCTGGCAAATAAACCAGGCTTCTGCACTGGTTTCTCAAAAAAAAGAGTAAAAATCCCCAGATAATGGTGTTTCTAAAGAAATTTCCTGTCCATAAAGGATGGCCAAGATATTGGCAAAGTACCATAAGGCTCATAAACTACATCTTTGCCTGCCCTAGTGAATA
This sequence comes from Vireo altiloquus, assembly GCA_013396875.1. NCBI lineage: Eukaryota > Metazoa > Chordata > Aves > Passeriformes > Vireonidae > Vireo > Vireo altiloquus. The sequence goes on from VZRF01012558.1 coordinate 421,882, forward strand.
CAGCACCAACAATAAACCACTGCACTTGATATTTTCAACACATTCACCAATATCTGCATTTGTAAGTTAGGGAAGTGCAAACAATACTGCAAAGCATGCAGCATGTCTAGGTAGCGAGAGCAAGAATTATTAGCATTCAAGATGTTGCTACCAGCAAGGAAACATTATCTGTCTCCTTCGTTTCTATTCTTATTTTGACCACACAATATTTCTAATTAAGCATCCTGTTACAATGGTACTTTATGAACAACATTTATTAAAGGTATTCCTGCTTTCTCATTTATTTTGTAAAGGTTATTAAGTTAATGCAAATGTCACTTTTAAGTTGTGAGGAAATAAGCCCAAGGAGTATTATAATTAAAATCAAACAGAAATTAGAGGTTGATATACTATGTATGAATAAATACTGAATGAATGAGTCATTTATTGAGTGCAATTAAGAGGCTTGTGGATTTTAAGTTCCTTATAAAGCCTTAACTAAAATAAACAGCTGAAATAAATTCCTTTTTAAAGAAAAGATCATTAACCAACACACACAACTTTGAGCTTGCTGATATGATGCAATATGATGCTGTTGCTACTCAAAAAATGCTGAATATAATTCTGAAAGACTCTGCTACATCCCACAGATATTAAACCACCCAGGTCATTGAAAGCCCAGTATAGAGATGGTACCTAGATTTCCATCTGCTTTCTCTTAGATCTAGAATATTGTCTTCCATTTTTCTACACTTTTAATACAACTGAGAACAAGTTTGTGAAAAATAAAACAGGGAGAAAAATGCACATTTATACCCTGCTTCAGTTTTTAATTTGGAAGTTTATAATAATAATAACAGCAACGAATATAAACACTTGGATTATGAAACCTCGATCCAAGATCTGAATTAAATGTATGTCCAAATTTATTGTCAGAAAAGAAAAATACCATTCCAGCGAAAAGATCAAAACCACCCAAACTGATGTTATACATGATGAAAAACATTACCTTTAAAACTTCTGATCCAGGTCAAAATATTGAAAGGAGACAACATGTGAAGAGATGGCAACTACACGTGAACTTCTTCATTAAAAGCATTTTCCAGAGGGTCATTAGTGATCTGTTGTGACAGACAGAATGTTCCACGAGCTCCATGCACTGGTGTTTTGGTCATCAGTAATGGAACTGGGTTTCAAAGCAGGTGCTCTGAATGAACCTCTGGCAGGCAGCTAGACACTATAAAATTAATAGGTGTGGACAGTACACTCAGGAAATGTCAATTGAGGAACTCTTCTTTTATGTTTATACTTCAAAAGAATAGCAGGAATTATGAAACCTGCTCTTCTGTGAGCCCCAGTAACAGGTTTAAATTCACGTGGCAATTTTACCCTCAGTTAGGGCATTAAGCTTTATCTTCCTGTTTTACCTGGCTTCTCACTTCATAAGGCATGCAGGTACCCAACACATTTTGAGAGCTTTTCCTCCAGTTATATTTGTTTGAAATTGCCCAGCAGATGAACAAGCTACTGGCATGGGAAACCAGACAGGAGGCAGCACAATAAAAACAGCAGACAGCATAATCACTTAAGCCTTGTTTCTTTAGCAACACAAACTAAAAGTTTCCTTTGGTACAATTTTCAACTCAAGTTTGACAAGAAAAATACTCTAATACTGTAGGTGCAAATATAAAAAGCACTCTGTCTTTTTTTTTTTTTTTCTCTGTTGCTTGTAGGACTCGGCTGAAAAAATAAAATACAATAGTAGCACTAAATAAATAAAAGCAACAAAATTATCTGGGTAAAATGGAATAGCTTTCAACAACTTGGGCTGGAACCTGAATTACTGTGTCTTAGATTACAATAAATGACATCACCCTGCATTAATAATGACTTCAATCATACACAGAGAACTCACCGTGAGTATTTACCATTGAATCACTACAATCTCCTTTTAACAATGTGTATGATAGAAGGCTGATTAAAGTACATTGTTTCTTGCCTGACACTGCTGTGATGATGCATTACATCAACTAAGCAATGAGGCTGCAGTGATATAATCTTGCAGGATGTTGTGAGAGTGGTCCTTTACAACAGATGATTATTTGATACCCCAGGGGAGCACTTTTGGAAGCGCAGTCTGGGATACAGACCTGCTCCAGTAAGGTCTGAACTTTGTGAAAGTGTGCCAGGAAGTAATTTGAGGCTCAGATCTGGAAAACCACCCATTGTGAGCCCACATTTCATGTTCCTCGGGTGCACAAGAGAAAACTTTCCATTCCAAAGGACATCCCAAGCAAACAGGCTGCATCTCACAAGGGTGGGCAGAGGACACTCATGTTGTGGGGCTGTGCCCAAATGTCTCCTCAGAGTACCAAGGAAGGTGATTGAGAGGCAACTCAGATTTAGGAGGGACTTGAGAAGAAAAAAGATGGCAGAAACAGGGAATTGATGTGGTGACTGTTGGATTAATGAGAATGAGGCATAACAGAGGTGGCAGGGGAAGAAGAAGATGATAGAAAGGTGATCCTATAGTCTTAAACACTTTGATAACTGAATGATATGCCCACAACTGACATAATCAGGCACATATAAAAGGGAAAACCAGCAAAATAGTACAGGGTTTGTAGAGATACTAAAAACACAGAAAAACATTCAAGTGTCCAGGAACATATGGGAAAAATAACAGGTGTGGGTTTTGCTGCTAGAGACTGATTTCACATGGTGGAAAAGCCACAAAAGTAGGTGAACTCTAAAAAAATGAAAGGGCCCATCCTTACAAAAAACGTCTCGAGTAATTAGTAACAAGGGATTGCTATGGCACAAAACATGATGTGGGTGGGGTATTTTCTAACTCACTTTTCCTAAATGTAAAGAAAGCTCACATATGAGTCCAAATGAGTAAATTCCAGGTTTCTGAAAGTCTCCTGTTAGTCTCAGCAGTCTGTCTGAAACAAATGGGAGCAGGCAAGTTCAGAACGAACACATCAAACAAAATTCAAGAGCAACTGACAAGTTTTGATTTCAGTTTTATCAGCAAAGCTGGGGGAGGAAATATTCCTCATCCATACCAACACAGCGAAAGGACCTCAAGGACCCTGAGTTGTTCTCACTTCCACATCATGGGCAGATTGCAGGGCACACTGAAAATTTTTACATCTGAATCTACAAAGGGTGCAGGTCTTTATAAACACTGGCCCTCACTTTTCACAGATTACTAGGTCATTTCTCTCCAGCTGCTATTGCTTTTTGTTAAAAACAAAACCACACAAAGCTTTCATATGACTTGAGCAGGGTCAGCAGCATACCTGGCAGATTTTTGAGATTTCGGCAGCAAAATGGAAACAGAAAGCTGAAAACTTATTTCAAAAATGAAACTGGATAAACTAATTTATTTTATAGGTCTAATTTTAAAAAAAGTTGTACTTGACTTGAATCTTCTGATTTCCATTTGTCCATCATAAATAGGTCTGTTAGATCTGGTCTAGTAGAAGGTAAATATACTGGAATTAAAATAGCCCAAGACAGTCTAATCACTGCAGTGATGTGTATATATCACACTCACAGCACGACATTCTGCAATACAGGAAAATAAGCTGGGCTGCCTGCACAGCTTTAAGATGCAAAGAGATGCTTGTGTATTTCCTATACTCCCAGAGTAAGCTGGAGGAATCCTATCACTGCTCCTGCAATAGCTTAGTTTTTAAAATACTTATCTGTAAGAAAAAGGAATTTACTTCTCCAGTGATTTCTTTTTCAGAGCTTCACCTCAGCCTTAAGAAATTTCTTAGTCCATAACTTTGAAGTGAGTGTCTGGGGAAGTGAGGCAGAGAGCCTTGGGGAAGGACTGGGGCAGGTGGATGCCAAAACTTTCCCTCCCCAGCACCAGGCACTGTCATTGTGTCATTTAGGTCTGGGCAAAGACAGAAAGTAGTTAAAGACACTGTGGATCCTGGTAGCTGAAATCTCCCTACTGCTGTGACAGCAAGTGGAGAACAGTTGGTTTAGTGCAGTGATGAATGAGGAAGCCATTATTATGAGGGGCACTAACATGGTGGTTTTTCCTCCATTTGGCACTATATTCACCACTACAGATCTTCCCTGAAGAAGGGAAAGACACTGCTGCTAACTTTATTTTCCACTGTTTCATCTGCAGTCTGTGCTGATGCTGCACCATACAGTGTTTTACTTCAGCAGTGAACAGAATGAGAACACAAAGCAATTTAAACTTTTTTTTTTCCTCCATGAATCCAAACATCATCATTTGCAGAATTTTAGAAGAGAATAAAATGGAATAGAATAGAATAGATCTGGATGTCATTTACATCATCAAAACACTCATTACAGCTTAGACATTGAAAATCATGGTGAGCAAATGTGTGTCACTGGAATATAAATCAAGCACTGTGATTTTTGTGAAGCATCTGCATAATATATGTCAATGAATAAACCACCAAAAAAATTTCAAATTTCAGAAGAATCGATTGGCCTCTTTTGCAATGAAGCTCTCCTAACCTGATATTTCTTTCTACCATGTACTTATGTTCACGTATAAATCTCTATTTAGTAAAAGATGTTTTGGTCAGTCTGATGATGGATAAAGTCAGATAAGTTTCCCAGCAGTACAGACAGTTCACAAGAAATTTATCTTGGATTATTTTTTCCCTCCTGTTTTTGTTCATTTTCATATGGACTTTACACTGAAAATTTACCTTAAAAAGTATTCTTAGCAACAGACTCCGACCTTACAGAAAACACTGAAAAGACACCAAATGCTGGTGTTGGTATACCAGGTGGTTTAGAACAAATTCCTTTAAGCAGCCCAGAATTGAGCCTGCCTTTCAGCTACAAACAAGCTTACAAATTCAGAGAAAAAAATTGTGAGTTGTATTTCTAAATTGCTTTATTTTCCTTTTCCACCTTGACCTGAAATTGAGATTTATATTTGAAAAATTGACTTTATAGCCTTGGAGGTTGCCTGAGCTATTTTAAGTACCATGTAAACCACATAGACATAACAGTGTTTCTTCCAAAGTTGCTGTATGAAAGAAATTGAAGCTTATTCCTGCCATATATTGCTCACAAATGCCTCATTGTCTGTTTGAAAAATGGTCTGTGGCAAATTGCTGAAATAATCTCTTGCACCACTTCAGCTTAAAAGATTCATGCCACTGAATATGCTCCCTCAAAGGCTAAAATACAGCCTCAAAATTCCAAATATTGCAGCTTAATAAAACGATAAAGACTGAGAGATCCTCTCTCAGGATCAGCTGTCAAACAACTTCTGAAAAAAAGAGGTGTGAATAGCCTCTACCCTAGAGGGTGAACATCTTAGTCTTTTGGAAATGAAAAAAAAAAGGAAAAAAACTGCACACAGAAATAGGTNCCTTTTGATGTTAAAATAATGGTGTTTTGATCTTCTGCTGAGGACTACGGCAGGGATAGTTACTTTAAATGTTACAATCCTGTTTATAATGGAAATGCACAACTGCAGCTCTCTCTCTTCTGACATTTCACAGTATCCACTGCTTTTGTGGAACTTTCTTGGGAATTGCTTATATGTTCTCATCACACAGAGAGCCTTCCCCTGATGGATGCACTCAGCCTTGTCAGCCCAGCCACCAACCAAGCTCAGGCTTTCCTCCCTGCCCCTGAGGAACAGCAAAGTTCAGTGGGGTTCATGACACTTTGGATTTTGTTTATTTCCTTCCAGTCAAGCCTTATCACAGATTTTTTTTAGGAAGTTTCAGCAAGACTATTTGTCACTGTATGCTTGGAAAACTAATCCCCCTGTAGACTCTTCCCAGAGGGAAGGTCATGTCTGGTGACCAGAGGGAAGGGAACACACAGCAGGGCTTGCAGGGATGGCAGCTGGGTGAGGCACAGCCTCTGCCCAAAAACGTCACACTGGTGGCTTGAGGTCACCCACGAGTTTGGGAACATGGGGACATCTTGTTCTGCTGCCTCAGTGAAGGAAAGGGGCAGTGGACTTATCTTTCAAGAGCAACGTCGATAATTGTCACAGCCAGAGCTCATCAGTCAGAGAGCAAATGGGATCATTTAGTCCCAACCCATGAAGGACATTCTCCTTCATGCCCCCCAGATCCATATATTTCATTCTGGATGTCTTTTATAATCACATCTAACTTACTCTAAGTAAAGGTACCTCTTTCATCATGCCTATCAAACTTATTTTTGAATGTGAAATCCGGGAAATCTGTTGTGATCACTTTAGATCCTGGAAGAGAAGAAGGTGGGTAGCTATTTAATGAGAATTAATGGGAGGTGCACTGTGCAAGTCTGAGCATTCCCCAGATGCCCAGACTTGCACTGTGCAGACATTCAGAGAGAGTTTTAAAACTTTCAAATTCCAGCCTATTAATCAATACCAAAACACTTAATGGTAAAACTCTTGTGTGATTAATGCTTAGCTGAAGTTCTAAAGAAAAGGATTGTTTATGCTGTTTTAAGCACACCAGCAAGAGTCCACGTTCCAACTACAAAGCAGTACTTAGGGAATAATCAATCATTTCTACCAGGTTAGTAAAGATTATTTATTTTGAGTACTAACTGCAGAGAATAGTTCAAACTACTCCAGTTTCAAATACTTTTTCTATGCATTCTGACAGGAAGTAAAGAACTCCCTTACTCACACCCACAACCTACTAAGATGAGAAGACTCAAAACTCCACTAACACACCTATGGCCTCATTATATATTTTGTAATAAAAGGTTTCCCTGTGGCAGCTTTGCAATACATTGCATTCAAGCTTCTTGGTTCACTGCTCACAGAAATTAGGGAAAGTGCTCTTGCAGCTTCCAGAATCCACTGAGCGAGAACCCTGCTCTTGTCCTTCAGCTCACAAAACTGCCCTGCGTGCATCCTGTAGAAAATGTAAATGCAAACCGAGAAGCCTCCTCTGCCTGAATAAAATTAGGGCTGTGGAACTAAATGAACTGCTGCTTAACCCCACAATATTTGCACTGCACTGGTGATTTGGGCTTTGAACAACACCATTGCTCAGTGACATTTCAGCTGCATTGGCACAAGCACAAAATTTTTTTTTGTTTTTATTTTTAGAATATTAGTCTATGTTACAAAAGATTATATAATGATTTGATGCATCTATGAGAAATGTAGAAAAATTATAAATCTATTTAATATTAAACTACATTTTCGGCAGAAAAATTTTTTGTAACTAGCACACCTGCCTCTAACACTCTTCTAAAAATTAGAGCTAAGATAACAGAAATGATCCTTCACAATTCCTGAAAAGTCCAGCTTTTGGAGACCATCAGAAGAAATCAATTCCCAAATCTGTGATTGCAGCTGGAATGCAGCTTTATGAAATTTATGGCAACATTATCTCAGGCCATACGAGGTCAGTGTTGAAGAGAGGAGGTCTCTGAAACAGAAGCCTTCCGCAATGTAATTACATGAAAAATAACTGCAGATACAGGTCAGGGGGTGACAGGAGAGCTCAGCCATGCATTCCAGATGGATGGGAGCAGTGGGTCAGGAAAGCTCCTGTGGCACCCAGTGAAACCAGCTGCAGTGCAGCTTTTCCATGTGCATGCAGGGCACACACAGCTGGCTCGGCTGGAGCAGGGCATCCCTCTCTGGCCCCAGCGTGGCAGTGGCTTCCCATCCCCATGTTGCCTTTCCTTGGTCTTAAAACCAAAACATGGTTTATGGGGAAAAGGGGTTTTTAGCTTGGTATTTATTTCAGGATCCTTGGGTACAGCATTTGGTCCAGGTGGAATGCCCCAAAAATGCATGTACCTGTCACACCAAAATACACACAATTATAGGCCTTGCAAAATTAGCACATTTATCAGAGATTCCCCAATGAGAGGCTCGAGTGAACCTCCTGTTCTGAGGAATCTTCCCCCTGGATGGGCCTGTCTGAGGTTACAAAATGTGTTCTGGAGAGGCCCTTGGTGTCTGGGGCTCCCAGGATGTTTGGTCTCTGGTTTAACAGTGCCATGGGGCTGAGCTGAGTTATCAGCCTTGGGAAGTTACAATTATGTAAGCTAAAAGCACTGAGAATACATCAAACTATATAAAAGAGTATGTAAGAGGGGTATAAAAGAAAAACCAAAAAATTCATTCTGGCATCACCCTGCAGACAGCACCAAACCACCACAGCAAACTGCTCCTGAGGAGTCACTGGGAAAGCTGCCAGAGCCTTCTACTCCCATTCCTTACACTGAGAAATCTGAGCTAAGGCTGCCATGGAGTTATGGGATTAGAGAACTGCAGAATGGTTTGGGTTGGAAAGGACCTCAAAGCTCATCCAGTCCCAACCCCTGCCATGGGTGGCACACCTTGCACCAGACCAGGCTGCTCAGGGTCCCATCCAGCCTGGCCTTGAACACCTCCAGGGATGGTGGATGGATGGTGTCAGTGGCACTGCAACAGGGTAGTGTTTCTTCAACCTTTGCCTGAATTACAGATGACAAAAACTTTTCTTCTTTTAAACTACCACTCAGAGCAATCTGTATTTCCATGTTCTGATACGCTGGAATATACGAAGAGCGTGACAATAATGGTTTAAATGTGGATCAGACAGAGCAAGAGAAGTAAAAAGAGCTAACTTTAAAAATGGAATAATTTTGTAATAAATTGTTTGAAGAGTTTAAGGGACACGTTAAAGTTCTGAATGTGACAAGTCCATGAATGGTATTACCTTTTAAAAAAACATTTAAAGCCTAAATGATCACTGCCAAATACTCTCTGTAAGTAATGGAGGAATGCTACCATTTATGGGTAATTACTCATTTCCACCGGTTTCTAAAAGCACTGGCAGGAGGTGAGACATGAATTGTGCAGTGTTTCATTACATAGGAACGCACTGGGTCTTTTTTGGGAATGTAACCTGCCAAAATCTAAAAGAATATATCTTATTAATAAATGATGCTTTCTCAAAGGCACTTTGCATTTCATAGAGGACAACATCTCAAAAGGATAAGAAGAGTTCTAAAGCTGGAATGATGAATATGATGGTTCCCTTCCTGCCAGATCTGCATTACCCCACAACCCTGTGGTGCAAAGACCTGAACTTCAGAGCTGTGTACGATGTCATCTGAAACTTGAAAGGGACACAGGCTTCACTGCTGGCACCTGCTGAGGACCAAGGAGAGGTTTCTGACTCCTGGAGCACCAAGAGACTTGCTGAATCCTAGACTGATGTCCCAAAGAAACACTACCACTTCTTAGTGGGCAATCATGGCAAGACAGCAAAGATCTGAAAGATGTTTAGTCTGTTTTTGTCAGGCTGCCTTTCATGCTTTGAAGTTATGAGTGAATAAAATATTAATATTGATGCTTCATAATGAACAGACACGTTAATTGTGGCTACTAAGGTTTGTGACAGCTTTGCTTGCTCTCACACTTTGTAATTCATCTGTAAAACTCTCTGCTTTGTTTAAAACTTGAATTCCAGAGACAGAGCTCTGCCCTTCTTGACTACCAGCCCAAAGCTCCAGGGGAGAAACCTCCACGCTTTGCCACTTGGCCATAAAAATAGATGGGACTAGGAATCTGAGCAGCAGTGGGACCCAATCACTGCAGCAGGAATGCAATGAAGCAGGACATTTGTAATGGAGTTATTGTGCTGCTGAAAGTGCCAGGGATACACAGGAACCTCTCAGCAGTGTCACAAGAAGGACTCCACACAAAACATAGCCATTAATTAAATATTGGAATATACAGCAGGAAAACTGCCCATTGTTACTGCAGCTAATGTGCAAGGAGCTGTGTGGGATGGACACAAATGTAGCAGTCTCAAAACCAGAAAAGCTGTAGGGCTTTACTGACATGCCCACCCTGACAGGGCCTAGACCCAGCACGTCCAGGGGATGGGCAATTCCCAGCAGTGCCACAGGCAGGGACACCTGAGGGACTAACAGTGCCTCTGGCAAAGGGAGAGGAAGGGAAAACGCTCTGGATCACCTCGGTGGGCAAAGGCTGAGCTGGGATCCCAAGTGCAGTTCCCTCATCCCCAGAGCTGAGCCTCACGAGGAGGCCACAGGAGCAGCCGTGACAAGAACCCTGGTGCTGGGGCACTGAGACACAGAGATGGGGTGGGCAAGGAGAACAGCTTTGGCAGGGCTCTCTGCCGAGGGTCTGCCTACATAATGCCAGAATAACCCCGTTTCTCTGGGATAAAAACCCCTGCTGTTAACCCTGGCCTCGCTGGCTGCAAGTAAGCATCCCCTGAGCCCAGCTGGGGGTCAGGGAGTGCCAAAACAGGGCCTAAACAGGACAGCAGCTAAACCACCCAGGTATGGTTTATTTACATGGGAAGCTTTAGGAACTGAACCTGGTCCTTGCTCCCCAAGCTTGTTTATCAGGTGGAGGATGTTTAATTTGACAGATGCTAATTTTTAAAGTACCCCAAGTAAATGGTGGCTCTCATTTACGAGTTTTCACAGATCCCTCTGTGATTCCTGCCTCACGTGGATATTTCAGTTTATTCTGACGGGGAGGGAAAAAAAGGATCAGAGATAACTGCAATAACATAATGTGTGCCACTATGGGAAGTACACAGCACAATGCATCTCTTGGTATCCTGATAAAAAAAAATGAGGGTGGTTGGGTTTTTTTGCATTGCAGCATGTAGGGCATAGGCGACATAGAGGCTTTGATGCCTCAAGAATATTGACTATATAATTTAAATTTTATTTGTGTACTGGAGGGCCTTGCTTTAGAAAACCACACAAAATCATCCTTAATTTTAACCCTTTATTAAAGTATTGCACTATTCTAGCATATACATGTTTAAGGAAATTAAGTAATTAGTGCTGTAACTGCTTTTGAAAAAGGAATGCTCCAAGTTAAAATTGTAACAAAATAAGAATGTTATTTTTAACCTGCCAAGTCTCTCAACACCGACTGTCACAACATGAACTGAAAATATGCATGGCAGTCTTCCTTCTTCTTCATATTTTATACCCCTCCTCATCTTTATATCTTATGTTGCTGCAAGCAAGTACTGCGTATTCTCAAATTAACAGCCACATCTTTCCAGGTCAAACACCAAAGCTGCTATGGTTTTCAGTTAATTAGTGCCCTCCCCCTTTTAAATACACATTTTTTATTTTAATAGGTCATGTTTGGTAGGGTTTTTTCAGTCCCTGTGTTTAGGCAGATGTTTTTGTCCCAATGAAACTCCTCAGCAAACTCCCTGTAGTCCAGGGGACCAGGCACAAGTCAGTTCTCAGGATCTTCACCAAATTCTGACTCATCATTCTGAAGCCTTGGTGAAATCATTGGTTTGTTCTGTCCTGTGCCAGTGGTTGGGAATGCAACTGTACTTCACTTGAAATTTTTTGGACAAAGTAAATAGCTATCCCTATTAACCTCCTGAAATGTAATTTCATGCCAAGGGATTTTTTTACCCATGCTTTTTTCCTTTCTTTTTAGAGAAGTTTACTGTATCACTGCATCAACAGGGAAGAAAAACAAACCAATCCCCCCAACCCTGGAGTATTTTTAGGAGATCTAGAAAGCAATGTCACAGATGGAAAAATAATTTTGCAGGAACATTTAATTGCCTAAATTCTGTCTTTCTGCTGTCATGAGTTGGGCTGCACCAGTACAATTCCGGGTGGAATCTGGCCTGATTTATTTAGCTTGTCTACAGCCTTTTTTTTTGCAAAATTCTCATATGTCCCTGGTAATTAGTTCTCAGATCTAAATACTGAATAACAGCACGTTGCAGAAATTAGAAGAAAAAAAATAAACTAGTTGTCAACATCATACTGAGTAATTCAATAGTAGTAGAATATCCCAAGGGTGGATATGAATAAACAATTCATGAAGAGCTGGTAAATTACATTTCAGCTTCTGTTTATTGCAAAACTAGTCAAATACTTAGCTCTATTGAATAAAGATAACCCATTGGGCTTAGAATAAAGAACACTTCTTAAGAGTTTTCCTCCTATATTTATTTTGTGCAGGATAGGTTTAGGCTTTTAGCAGTTGAACACAAACAGATGAGATGATATCAGACAAGGTCAAAGAGGAAATCTGATGACCTGCAGCAAGCTGGGTCAGTCCTTAATTCTTTCACAGTGTACACATAATAATAATGAACCAAAAAGAACACATCTTTACAATTTTAGACCAGATTATAAGATAACATAAAAAATTAATACAATTTTGAATATCTTTACGGTACATTTAGGAGCATTCATAACAGTAGATGTGTAGTGGGTGAGCCAATAGCATGTGATTCTTCTGTGTCTGCAGTTCATGTTCATCCACTATCCCTAAATAAAATGCCTTTAATCTCTTGAAGTCAGTCTTTGTAGAAAATCAGTGAGGAAGAGAAGGTCACCAAACGCTACTCAGTGTGAAACTGCTGTCTGAGAATCACAGAATAATTTAGGGTAGAAGGGTCTTTTGCAGACCATCAGGGAAAGATGACCTTGCACAGCAGAGACCACTTGGAAGATGAATCAAACTCTTAACTTGGGTCAGGTTGCTCAGGGCTTTATCTGGACATGTTTTTCATACCTCTAAGGATAGAAACCATAAAACATCTCTGGGCAACTTGTTCCAATGTTTGATCACCCTAATTTCAAATATTTTCCCTAATATCTGCTTGGAACTTCACTTGCTGCAGCTTGTGCCCCATTTCTTGTGCTGTTTAACAACAAAAAGGTCTCCACCAACCTATCTCAGGTCACACCACTGGTTTATTAGGACAGCACCATTTAGAAAACTGTGAGCTGTGGGAATTTTCTCTACCTATTTGTGCTTGTGAAAAATTCCCTAAATTGAGAAAAACCCCAGATCCCCTGCTACTGTATCAGATTTCAAGATTCACCTGTTTGCTGCTGAATATTCTCCACTGACATCATCTTTCTTTCAGTGGGGAGAACATTAGGAGAAGAAAGAAACTCCAACAGAAAGGTCACATGAAAGAGAAATCCCTAATGTGTTGCAGTGTCAGTAGAAGAATTGCTTTTGTTATGGTAGTGCATATTCATATATGTTAAGAACAGTGTGATCAAGACCTACTTGCTGCATAACATACACCAAAGAACCTAATTGTAACACTGGAATTTTTATTTCCATGCATGAATTCAAAAAACCTCCTTTGTTCTGTAAAACTGCAGTTTGATGAAGTCCTCAGAACAAGCCTGAAATCCATTGTTAATTGCCTTAAACAATATTTATGTCCAGACCACCAGATTCAATGAATCTGCTACTTGATTCCTCAGCAGTAATGCTGGTGAATCAGTCTCTACCCTCTTAAATTGGTTGTCCAGTTAATTCCACAGTGTCCTATAAAATTCATGAGAAGTGCACTGCTTTTGCTTTTTGTATATAATTTGGCATCTAGTGCAAGAGCCGTTTGCAGGAGAGGCCCTAGGACTGCTGAAATGTCAGGGCCATAAAAGCTGGATGCCATCAGTCTTCAGGAAAGTGTAGTAAAGGGGAGCTAGGAAAAGCCTTGCTAGCCTTCTCATCCCAGCAGGAATGTCTTTTGGGGCAGTTTAGGAGGAAAACTTGAGAGCAAAGGGAGCCAAAGTACTGCAAGGTGAACTGGTGAACAAGCTTCTGGACTGCTTAATGAGCCCACTGATACTCACTCCCTTTGACCTGGGAAGAGAGGTGAGGTGGGCCTGTGGGATTGTTACTCAAGAAAATTACCAAGACAAAACTCGTCTTGTTTACTCAACCATGATGCTGTGTGACGTGCTGATAAATAACACTGAAGTGACAATCTCTGTAATGAGATTCACAATCACTCTCCTCACAAACCTGCACGATTTCTTGGTGTGAATTGATACCTCAGCCAGAGATGTCCTGACAGTCAGATATTAAGTGAAGGCTGTAGGTAATTTTAACAATATTTTCCCGTTCAGATGTTATGTTTGCTTTGTTTCTACCTGCTCCCATGGTTTATACTGACAGCATTAAAAATGGGTTACTGCACTGTGGCATTTTACAAAGGTTCATGTCACTTCTTGTTACTTCATCTCATGTTGCAACATGACAGAGCATGGTCTGATATAATGTGGTGTGGCCTCCTGTATTAGAAAGGGTCAAACATTTCTTACACAGTAATATTTACATTGCAATGGATATTTATGCAGAGGTATTCAATGTTATATGGAGTCCTGGCAGCACATTATTTTCCTTTCCTGTTAATTTGTACGGCTCACACACACTGGGTTACACTGGTCACAGCTCTGCCCCAGAAAATTAGTTCTGTAGTAAAGAGAGAGTCTGAGGAGAAAAATTGATAAAAGTAAAAATAAAATAAACTGTCTTTCGTCCTCTAAAATGCACCCGAAAAAAAAAAATTTACATTTGGAATAGCTAAGCTTGTAGATGTGCACACCACTTTATGGTCCTAGTGGGTGAGCCAGTCCTGCACAGTCCTGTCAAACACCTGCCTGGTTGTGTACAGGGGAAGAACAGATGTTTTTCTCACCTCTGCAGCTATTTTACACCTCAGTTTTAGTCCTACTCCTCTCTGTATGTTATAAGCAGAGGGGGAGTCCAGCTTTTTCTCTTCTAACAACAAACTCACCACAGCTACAACCTGCATATGGGAAATCTCCAAGTTAATCTTTTCTATTTCACTTATCTCTTCCAGTTTATAGTGATGTGAGCAGAGAATTAGCTCCAATATTTGCCTACACACTTGGTGAACTTACAATCAAATTACCAAAACTCTCCTCCTGGTCCCAAACACAGCTTTACTTGCCTTTCTTCTATATAACATTTTTTAAGGGACAAAAGGGAAAGTTCAGATGAAGCCTAGTGGCAGTTTCTACTCATGTTTGAGAGCTCTAGAATTAGGGAGAAAATTTTAGCAAAGGGGAAATCATACCTTTACTTCTGCCTTTCCTCACCACAGAGAATCCTCCTCCTTATCCTGCTTTGAGTTTAGCCTATTTTGAATTAATTCGAAATTTCTCAATAAAATTATGTAAAGAAAAGAAATCATGTCAGAATACTAAAGCAGGCGAGTGTGAGCTCTAAATAAAATACACAATAAAAGCTGGTGTTTAAAAACCAGATAATATATAAATTACCATTTATTTGATCACGTTATATATAGGAAAATTAGTGATGAAGGATGGAAGCTCAAAGACATGGTACTGATGGGTTTCTCAGAAGCTTACACTAATTAAATGGTATTTTACTCTACAAATGATACCACTGAGAGATGAATGCATGTAGGTAATCTCAGATTATTTCTCTACTTGGTACTGCATAACAGCCCAGAAGTGGGAGCTTTCCCTGTGCTGGCTGCCACTGGTGGGTGACAACAGTAGAACTGTTGGTATAAAATTAAACCAATTTAACTTAAAACAGGTGCAAAAGACTGTGTTATTTGGGCTGAAGCCAAACTCATTTAAGGTAATTTCAATCAATACGAATTGACTTATGTTAAATTTAATTAAACCAGTCCTAAAAAAAAAATAAATTAAATTGAAAGTGCCTTCATGAGAAGTCGTACAGAATTAACTTAAATTAGGTTTAAAAATTACGTATGGTAAATTGTGCAACCTTCTTTCATAGAAAAGTGTCTGAAGTTAAAGAGGTGAACCAGTGATGTGAGAGAGTTCATGTTCCTAAATGCTGCCTGAATCAGTGACGGAGCCTGAGCCAGAGCTCCTGCTGCAGACCAGCATGGGAACAGAAAGCTGCTCCAGCCAGCCTCTCCTCACAGGAGTGGTCTCACTACAGAGCACAGTGAACCACAGCAAAACATTTCTTGGAAATTATCCACCAACTTTTTTTTCAAAATGGAGAATGGTAATTTCTCAGAATCTTAACGTTTCCAACAAAAAGCTTTACAAAAATTCCAGGTCTAAGTATTCTTTGACAAAACAATGCTTTTTTTTTTTTTAGAAAATTTTAGAATTCAAAGTAATTTTCTTTAAAAATGCATTTTGACGTTGTCTTTTCTTTGTGTTATTGCACTCTACACCAGCAGCAGTGCACCACAATGAGAGATAAATCTATCCATAGGATAAGAGTTGTGCCTGCCACACCCCTGGAAGTCTTCAAGGCCACGTTGGACAGGGCTTGGAGCACCCTGGTCCAGTGGAAAGTGTCCCTGCCCATGGCAGAGGGTTGGAACTGGATGAGCTTTAAGGCCTCTTCCAACCCAAACCATTCCATGACTCTATGATGTTTTACTTTTGAGCCATCAAAGACACATCTGCCACCCAGCACAGGTTAAAACACATTTTTTTTTCTGGACTGAATCACATCCTGCTTTAGTTTTCAATGGAACTAAATTGAAACAATTTGTTGTTAATAAATAAGTGACAAATGTCAAAATGACTTTAGAAGTCGACTCAGGTATTTCAGTTATACTCTTGGATATTATGTCATAGCAAGAGCAGCACTGAGAAGTGTGAGCAACTGCCTCCTGCAACATCACAGCCTGTCTTTTTGCTAAAGTTCATAATGAAACCTCAAAGAATTTCCATGAAACATCTGAGTTTCCTTGAAACACCATTTTCCAGCAAAAAGCATTGTGCTGAACAATTTCTGACTAGCTCTTCTCACTCATTTCCTTCCATTATATGTGCTTAACAACTCAAAGTGTCCCTACAACTGGTAAGTACATTACAAACCAGACACCTGGCTCAGCTTCTAATAATAAAAAAAAAGTCCCACTGAACTTGGAAAAATAAAATCTCTGCAACCATATCTTCCATTAAAATACGTGGGGAAAAAAAAATCTAATTTTGCCTTCATAAAGTTGATATAATTTCTGCATAATCTGATACATCACACTTTTGACTATTTACCATGTCCTCAGAATACCCAGTGTAGTACAAACTTTGATGGGTTATTATGTAAAAACCTGTTAAATGTGGGAGGTTTTTGTAATTAGTGATTTCACAGAGTCCTCTTGGGCTTGGTGTTGAGTGGGACCCTTCCACCGTGTGGTTCCCACCTGTGGGTGCAAGATCCCAGCTCCAGAGGGCCCAGGGAGACCACAGAGGAGCCAACCTTGCTATTCTACTCCCTTTGGCATCTGCCTTTTGGGATAAAACAGAAGGAAATAAGGATATTCTGTGGCAGAGAGAGCGAGGTAAACAAGATAAAATCACATATCAAAATGTCCAGAGCCAGAGAGCAGGGAAGCAGAGGGACACCAGGATGTGAACAGATAACTGAGTTGGGCCATCAGGCAGGAATGAGGGAGCTCCACCTTCATCAGAGGAAGAGGTGATAGGGAAAGGTGGGAGAAAACGGCAGCAGATGGGAGGAGGAGGAGGCGTGGAAGAGCCGAAATGCAATTAACAGTTTTCCAAGTGGTTTAAATGGTTATGAATTGAGAACTGCTAAAATTCACAGATAACAACAAATGAACGTTTTCCACCTGGAGGTGCCAAGTGCTCTGAGATGCCATTAACTCCATCTGCAGAGAACAAAGCTGAGGCAAACAAGGGGAAAATAAAAGGCGTCCCACAAGTTGGCTTCACAGACAGCTCAGGCTTCATCCCTCACCCAGCTACATGTCCCTAGGTCTATTTTTCCTCAGTTAGTAACTGATCCTGTAATTATAAAAATACTCTGGGGAACAAAATGCAAGAATGGGGGGAATCAGTCCATATGAAAAGCAAGCAAAGCAATGTGTATCAGGGTTGTGCAGAGCCTGAGGGTGCCAGATTAAGGAACTAAGTTTTGAGAAACATTTATTCTTAAATCGTCTTCCAGACAAACTCACTGACCTTATCCATTTGAATTAACAGAAATTTATGAACATGGGGGAAAGACATTTTTCGAAGATCTCAAACTCACGTTCTGAATAATTTACAGGGAACAGAAGGTTCTCAAACCTTCAAGACAGCCATTAGCATTTCACAATATTTTAGCATTTAGTATGTAGCCAGGTCATTTTTAATTACAAAAAAGGAAGAACTCTTCAGACAGAATGTATTCCAAAGATGTGTGCTAGAAATGCTACAAAATCTTGCCATAATTGGTGATAAAAATGTTAGCCAATGTAATGACATTTGGGAAAAAAATGTGGACAACATTCAAATTCCAGCAGAAAAGTAGACTGACCTTTCATAAGGAAAATGACTAACCACTCATTAAAAAAAAGAAAAGAAAAGAAAAGAAAAAGACAAAAGATCAGACCCAGTAAAGTGCATAAAAGGGAGAGGCAGCAGCATGTCCAGCACTGACTCCTCCAGCAGTAACAAAGAGTCAAAGGACTGTTGTGGGTTGCAGCTCTCTCTTTTTTCCTGCGTTCCTCAGTTACTCATTTTCTTGCCCTATTAAAGAATTCTAATAGTGAAAGCTTTAAGGTCAAGCCTTGATCTGCCAGTGTTCTACTCTGGGGTGGAAGAAAAATTCTTTCAATCTCCGTTTTCGTTTCCAGTTTGAATTTGACTTGATAGCTTGTTGCACTTTGACTTGCAGCAAGTGTTTCCTGTGTGAAGAAGTCACATCCAAAAGTTAAAAGACTGCAAAAATCAAAGTTTCTATATACTGAGCCACACAGCCTGCCTGACCATGCAGGGATCATCTTACTCTGGATGTAAAGAACAGATGCCCACAGAAAACCCTCTCTGGAAGAGTTCTTCTAGGAATGCTTTATTCTAAAATTAATCAACCAGAGGTATCAATGAGTACAGAGAGAAGAAAAGAAAAAGGTACTCATTGAACTACCAAACCTGTTGTGTGGAATGGCTAAATGGAAAAATCTGTGCAATCCACTAAAGCTAGGATGCTGCAAAAATATGAAGGAAAAAAAACTTTTTGTAAGTGCTTCATAGTTTCATATTATTGATCAAAAAAGACAAAAAACCCCAAAGAGTAACCTCACGTGTACAAGATTTTCAAATCCCACAATGAAAACATCCCCTTCCTTCCACTAAGACCTATCCCATGCACATTCATTTTAGCAAAAAAATAGAAAGAGAATATCAAAAAATGTCATTACTCTATGAGTCAACCTCTAAAATAATGTCATCTCCAGGGGTGTCCTGTAACTCAGAGCTTTATACAGCATAACAAAGGACAAGAATTTATAAGTAACACTGATGCCTACAGATGTTATTAAGTGCAATAAGCTTTCTTTCATCTTTTCACTGGTTGAAGGTGATACCTGAACTAGAGAAATTCCATTTTAGCAATTCATGTCAGATATCACATGTTATGCTGGTGTCACCTCTTACCTGTTGCCTATGTACAACATTTTATTTTTGCTAAAGCACAAATGTAAGGTTGGCCCTTGCTTTCCTGAGAAAGCCTTTTAATCCTTTATTCTCCATTGTGCCAGACATTTCTGCCTGCATTTATCTTGAACAAAAAGGTCTTGAAGTTACTGAACTGCTGAAAAATTACTGGAGAAAGGAATCAATGACATTTTCAAGGGAAAATACTTCATTGTTCTGTGTGCTAGGGAAATTTCCAAACACTAGTATTGTTTAATTTAATCTCATAGTATTGTGAAACAACAGAATTATTACTGCATATGCCCCAATGAATTTAGCTTCCTTTCTATGCAAAAATTCTGCAGGTCATTTCTGTTTGAATGGCCAGTTCTTCATGTGGAAAGAAAACTCAGACAATATCTTATTGAATAAAACAGGCTTGTTTCATGATTCATTATGCCTCTTTTTGTCCTTATGGGTAAGCCAGCTCTTCTCAGGTCTACACCAGGAATGCACAATGGAGGCTATGCAGAGCCATAAAAACAATGCTGGGAATTCTCATGCATACAGTAAAAGGCTCAATAAAAATAAGAACATTTTGCAAAAGGTACTGATAGTCTCCATTTTAGAACTGATTTTTCATTCCGCATAAGCTCATTTTTCTTTATACTTAAACAAATGACAGATGTTCATAAAAATGATACTAAGGATTCCTTTTGGCACTTCTGTTCAGTGTTCTCATTTATTACTCTTCTGGTAATAGAGTATGCAATGTTATTCTATTGAAAACAGGATCATCAAAATTGCCAGGTGTCTGATGTGTGATCATTCCCTCTATATGCAAAGCAAAGTGTTTCCAAGTGCATTTAGGCTGGTGAATTCCGTGCTTACGGCTCAATTCTTCAGAGTGTTGTGTACTTTGATGATATAAACCCCTAACTCCATGAGTTTAATGTCAATAATGTTCAGCCTCCTGTAAGACTGAGCCCTTGAAGAAAAAGAAACTCTAATTGCGATTCTTATTGTGGAGAGGTTAGTGTTCTTGAGCAAATCTATAAACTCAGGTTCCAAACTGTAAAATATATCCCCATTTTCAAGCTCTAAGGAACAGTCTTTTCTTAACAGAAATGCTGGTCTGCAGATCACATTTGCAGTAAACTCAGTGGGAATAATAGTTGTCCAAATATGAAGCCAGGCACTTAAATTAGAATGCCTGGAATGGGTGCTGTTTGTGTATTATTTTGCCTAAACGATTTATACAGTTCATCTTCCTCCCACTCTACCCCTCCTTCCTCCAGAAAAAAAAAAAAAAAGGTTAAAAAAAATTTTAAAAAGCTCAAATCCATTAATTTCCCAGTCTGTATGGATCTTTCAGGTACTGGTGCAAAAGACAGCAGCAAGCAGGATAAAAAAGTTGAGAAACATGTTCAAGGAGGCATCTGATAGCTGAAACCCACTCTATACACCCCACACATGCACCTACTTCACGGAGCCAGCAAGGAAATGCTCAGGGCTGGTAGAAGAACAGGACAATCTGACAGGAGCTTTGCAGATTCAATGGCACTGAAAGCAAGGGAGCTCTCCAGGGGCTCCTTCCAGCCTCCAAAACACCATTTACTCTACTGGGGAAACTCTTTCGGCTTCCCTGCACTTTCTGCCTCCTGCTGCAGTCAATCTAACCAGCTCCTCTCCTCTTTCTCTTGTCCCTTTGCCTCCTACACAATCCACCTTCTTATTCACCTTCCTATTTCCCTTTCCCTCATTTGTACCCTCAAATGTATCCTCATTTTTGTCATCTTGTGGCAGCATCCTGAATTCCCCTCAGCCCATGACCTCCATGGTCCTTAAATCATCATCTGAATTCCCCCTTCTCATCCCAGCTTCAGAGCATCTCTGTTCCCACCTCTCTGCTCTCAGGGCATTTCATATTCCCCATTTCTACTGTCTCCAACTCGACAAAAACAACCAGCAATAAAATACTGGATAAACTAATGCATCCTTTAAGTGTTTATGTATACCAGGGAATGTTATTTTACTTGAGCTGAGCTTGTATCTTTCCAAATAATCCAAGTGCTATTGTATATTTATAGGATTTTTAGCTCAGCTACATTCTCCCTTCTTATAGAAAAAAATGCCTAATGACTTCAGTGTCACTTTAAGGATCATATTTATTGGCATATTTCTGGTTTGGGATAAACTGTAATTTTATTACCTTAGCCAGAGGGTAGTTAAATTGTGAGGGATTTACTAATCGCTACTTTAAGAGGGATAAATCTGTTTACCTCCCAAATAATAAAGAGATCTTGCCTCCGGATACTTCCTTCTGCTTCTTGTCTAAAAGTTTTTACCCCTTCAACTGAGCAAGAATTAGCTAAAACAAAGGGTTTGTGAGTCTAGCAATGAGGAGCAGGGAGAAGTCTGGGAGCTCAGAGAGATATCTCCTAATGTGGATCAGAAAAACCTCCATTTATGGTAAAAAAATTAGAAAATCATAACCTTCCTACATTTGTTCCTGCCATCCTCATGACGGTTTACATCCCTTTCTTTAAGCCACTCTAGAAATCAATTAATTATGTGACCACATTTTGAGTGAGAAAGCAAGAAATGAGGCAGAGGAGAGAAAACAGCCAAAAAAAGTAGGTTAAATTTTTTTTTATATTTAACTTTTAGAAGGTGATTGCTGTTGTAATATGAGTCAAAATTAAGAAAACTACTTTAACAGACTAGCACAGCTTCTCCCTCCATCCTCCCCAGTGATCACACACAAAAATGGAAGATACAAAACGAAATTTCTCACAGGTACCTACTGAACTTGATTGAAAGGTGAAGTAAGACAGATTCATACAGGGATTCAGAAACAGATCTTACTGAAGCAAAACTCTCTATAGATGAGTATTTCAAATCCATGTGCCAAAATACGTGGGCAAAATTTTTTCACAGACAGAATTTTTAAGACAATGTAAGCAAAACCTCCTTTCTCCTCTGGATTAATATTTTGATTAAAAGTCAGTCCAATTTCCCACTTAATTTGGCCTGAGAAAGATCTGCTGCTGGTTCTGTCACCTATAGAGCATAAAAATTATAAAAGCAACTCCAAAATGAATTTATCCATCAGAAGTATTAAAAAAAGGGAATTATCATTTCTCTGTCTATACTTTACATAGAAACACCAATCTTACAGGAATCTGTGAGTACTCTCCCAAATCAGTACCTCAAATAGTATTAAAACTAAAGAAACTAATCTTGTTAAATGCTGCAAACTTTCAAACTGTAGTTGCTTAAAAGCAGAAATGAAAAACCATTACTAGACGACTTTGAAAACTTCCAGTGAAGAGAAACCAGAAGGGAAAAGGGTGTCATGTACCAGAATGCCCTGTATTAATCCTACAAATTTACTTGTGATTTATATGACCAAGATTCTGCAATTATCCTATAGCACATCCAAGGTTATATTATTACTTTTTCCAGTATGAACCTTGAAAAGTCAGAGTCCCTGTAAATGACTAGAATATTTGGATGGTTATAGAAGACCTGAACAGGATGTGCGAAGCAAAATCAGTCATCTGAAAGTGCATGACTCATCTTTGCACTGATAAAAACACCTCCAAGACCTACAGATAGGAAATATTTCTTTCTCTTGATATTATTGGTACATCTTAGAGCAAAACTAAGATCCAGATTTTTGTATTCCTAAGGATTTAACCTCAGGTCAAATCTCTGTTTTAACATAATATACATTTTGCCACCACTGAAGTTATGAAAGATATGTTTCCTCATTCAAAAGGGATAAAATTAAGCAATTAAAAACGATTCCAACATTTCCTGCACTTTATTCTCCACATCATCTATCATCTGTCTCGTGCATTTATTATCAAGGTATGTTCTTCCTTCGTTGTTTATACATAATCTTGTTCCCACTTTTAGACCAGCAAAGTAATACAGCTTTTCTTCACTCCATGGTTGATAACACTGTGTAATCAAGCCCTGGTTTTGACAAGCAATGAGAGTTTTCTTATAAGGTTACAAGCTTGTCAAGGGTAGCTGTTGCAGTGCTGCCCTTGCCTCTGGTTTATGAACATCAATTATCATCAGTATGAGTGAGGGAAGAGTTCCCTTGCTTTGGGAGGTCTATCCCCCTTTAATGACTTAAAATCAAACTCACTTGAAGCTTGAAGGGCAAATTGATCACATAACAGTCATGGAGAAATATTACAAATTGTTCCCCACTTTACAGCCTTTCTCCCTGATGAGGTTATTACAGTGTAACACTGAAAAATCAGAGGTTAAAATAAAACTTTCCCATCTTTGGACCAAAACCAGCTTAGGACAAATATAATTTTTTTTTTTTTTTTTTTTTTGTCATTCCATATGAACGAGCTTCCTTTCTTTGCAGTTTTATCCTCCTCTAGTTCTTTACTAGGCACAAGGCAGGTTTCAGTGTCAATCTCCCAGATTCACAAGCTGATGGATGCCAAACCCTGTGCCAACTGCTACCCAGGGAGTCACAGTTTACTCCTTCTCAGCAGCAAAGTGTGAACTGCAGGGCTGTGGCACCGTGTCAGCAGTGGGGCAGCAGCCTTCCAAGCTTCCCAGAGCACACCCAGTGGGAAAAATACAAGATGATGTCCAGGGTGAGGAACAAGAAAGGTGTGTAAATCTCTTGGGTATATCCTGGGTAGGATGGAGGTTAAACTGGAGGGTTCTAAATCTTTTTGTGGCTGGGTTTCCGCAACAAAACTGATTATTTTGTGGTGATTAGATACGCTGAGGTCAGTCATTTCTCAGATGTAGCATCTGTTTCTAGATTTTGCTCCAACACATAAGCTTTACCTCCCAGAAAATACCATCCCTCAGATGCTTTTGGGAGTGGTTGGGTCCTTCCTCCCTGATTCTGAGGGAGAGAGGAGGATGTAGCAATTAATTACCGTGCTGGCACACCATCACCCCTGGTCATCTATCACCCGTGTGGTGTCTGTGCCGTGCCGTGGTTAGCGCAAGGCAGCAGGCACAGGGGCCTGCCATCCATCTCTGTAACACATCTCCAGAGCAAGGGCCCTGGGGGAGGAGATGCACGTAGAGCAGAGTTTTTGTCTGGTGCTCAAATCAGTCATAAAGTCTGGCTTTTTTCACTCGTGAGCTGTGCTGATTCCTGCCCGCTCCGGCCCTCCCAGTGAACAGAACCGTGAGGGCCGAGGCGGAGTTCAGCACGGAGTTCACAGCCCACAGCATCTGCACATAAATAACAGCCCGTAATGGTTGAAGGCAAACTGTGTCCATTTGGGAATTTCAGAGCAAATTGCATCCTGGGACGGGCACTCGTTGCACTCAGGACTTGAGGACAAAAATCTCAGGACTTTGGGCACAGGAGAAGGTCACCCAGCCTGCAGCTTGAACTCTGAAGCGTTTTCATTCTCCTGCACATTAAAAGCAGCCCTTGCTGTACCAGGGGTACATGCTGGTATGTTGACCTTCATTCTTTTATTTTCCAAGCTCTACAACACATTAGTAGAGGAAAGCTAATGCAATTGGCATCAAAGAATTTACTTTCTGTCTGATGGGCTGGCAAGCCGCCAAGCCTCTAATCCACCATGTGACGGACAGGACTTCAGTCCCCAAGAGAAAGTGATTTTTAACACAGTTTTCTATTTCTCTGAAGTTATCAGCAGTTGCATTCAGATCATACAGATCAAATGCCTTCAAGGTAAGTGATTATTTAAGGAATTATTTTCAATAAGAGCCTTTGGTCCTAGTGTTCATTCTGATAGTAGTTGGAAGGAAAAAAATACACTTCGGTTCTCTGATGTTGAGCTTTTTTGTACCAACTAGTGCCAGATGAGGCTCATGCTACAAAAAAAAAAAAAAATCAGAATAGTTAGAGTTCTTTATATTAAAAAAAGGATGGAAAAGGCAAAGTTCACAGCTAAATATGATATTCATGCCAGGGGTCACCTAAGCAGATGAATCCAAATCAATATTTTAAAATTTCATATCCTTACACTGCACTTTAAAATACCAGTGTGTATTAGAGCTGCATCCATGGTGTTTGCCTACCAAGGGCTCAGATAGGGCTGACAAAGAAGGATGCCCAGACTCAGCAGAGCACTGCAGCATGTACTAACTTTCCTCAGAAAGTGTCCTCAGGTAATAAAATTAAATCACTTCAATGGCTTGTAATAGGACTTTAACTTGGCTAAGGCTTTGAGGTAAATCTGCCTAGATCTTTGCCTTACAGTGGGTTCACAGAGAAGACAGGCAGTCTCTTAAAATTAAAAAGTCAAAATATCATTAAAATAAGAACCAGAGTAATTGACTCCTTAGGACAGAGAAAATTCAAAGGGATTAGACAGAGAACACATGGAAATTGGCTTTAGGAAAGAATTCCCCCCTCCTTCTCTACCTTTCCAGGCTGTTCCTCTCTTAGTGTAGCTTTTTGGACTGTGGCAAACACTGCTCACCCCCTGAGCTCCTGACAACATTTCCCTCCTGATTTCCAGAGCTCTGGAGGTGTTTATTCCCAGCCTGGCTCAGCATCTCTATTTTTCCTATGCTGTCAGTTCTCTCCTTGCTCATAGTCTTCACTCACAGCTCACCCCCTCGGTCACTGCTGGGACATCCCTGCCTTGTCTCACCTCTCACCCTGTCTGTAGATGAGTGGATTGCACAAATTGGAGAAATAAGACAGAGAAGTTGCCATGGGGGCTTCATCCAGGGATCCCCTTGTGCTTTGGTGGCCCAGGTTTGGCAGGGAAGCCTGAGCTGTGCATCCATAAATCAGGCTCGAGGGCCCGTGAGGAGCGAGGCTCCCGGTGAAATCTATGCCCCTCAGAAGTACCATCGATTCCAGGAGCATGACTTAGGCATGGGAAGTAAAGCCCATACATTCTGCGGGCTGGAGCTTTAGCTTTCATAGGAAGTGATAAAGGAGATTTACAGCATTGCTTCTTCACCTGGGTTTTTACCCCATTTGTCCAGCTGGGTAGAAAAATGACCAAAGCTGGACAGTAACTCCAGTGAGTGAGTGAGCAGGCTTTCACTGCACAGGAATGTGAGCAAGGGACAAAATATTTGAAGTTCTCATATATATACAAGTTATATGTTCCTTTCTTTTCCTTTAAAGTCCCAACAGGGAAGGCTGGGTTCCCTATCAAGACAATGTTCCTCACAGACCAAGCACTGAAAAACCCTGCCAAAAATACCTTGAAACTTATACATGAGATGCAAATTAATGCAGATATGCACCCTCTGCTCCCAGTTATATAAAAACAATCATTCAAAATCCTATATTTCCATGGAGTCAGTTTTGTTCATTTTTACTTCACAGCAGAGAATAAATAATTAGGCAAAAATCTGGTTAAAATTCTCTACGCAATGTTCATTTATCTACACTGCAGTTATCTTGTCTTCTAATTTACTAGTTAAGCTCTTTAATATATACTTTACAAAGTCTAAAATCCAGTGCAAGAGAATCAATTTTGGTATGAGAGATTTAGCCAAGGTATTCGTTAGGATTGGATTTTTTGGAGTGATTAAATACTTAGCGTAATCTGCCATCAAATTATTTTTTGAGTTTAACACAATTCCTAATTGTGCCATGCACTTTGAAGCATACAAAAGATGTTGTGGAAATCAATATGTGATCATATTGATTTTAATCATGCTTTAGATATTCAGGGTAAGGGGGGAGGGACAGACAAAAAGGTGGACTGATCGCTACCTTCTCATGCCGGAAAATAGAACAGGTTCAAAAATGATTGGAAATAAATAAAAGCTAGCCTCAGGTGCACTTTGCATTCCCTGAGATGGTTTTGAAACATAATAAATTATTGGAAACAGAGGCTTTGCATCGAGCAAATTAAGTCAAAAAGCCCTCCAAGGCCAATACCACTTATGCTGTGCACATTACTGCCAAAGATAAAGCATTTATTAAGGCTACACTCTAAAAGATAACAGGAGCATGTGCAATATCAAAAGAAGCTTTAGTGAAGCAATGAAATTAACTATTTCCATTTCTTTAGCATACCTGGCAAAATGCTTTCAGATATTTCTTTCACAACCTATACAAATCTATACTCTATGCTTAAAAGGCAGAGACAGCACAAACACACTCCAAAGACTGGGGACAATGCACTGTCTGAACCCAAATCCAAGGTCAGTCAATCTCAGCTGAATGCAGCTGGAAAAATTCCAGCCCTATGATTGCAATGCTAATAAATTGCAATGCAGAACATCCTGTGTAAAGGGAACGTTAAACTTCTTTCTTCCTTACACATAAACTGGATCCATTTTGCACAGTGTGTCCATGAAGATTTAGCCCCATTATGCTGCAACATGTCTAATATTCCATGATGTATATACAGAAAAGAACAATTTGTTTTCTAATATGCCTAATGGAATGTGATTTATGATCCTAAACACAAATTGGTCAGCATGCTCAGGATGTCTCTCTGCAGAAAGTGGAAACTTGTTTTATAAAGGATTTTTTGGTTGAACTGAACCAAAAATTTAGCTGAGTAAGTCCTTCCCGAGAAGTGCATAAAACCATGTATCCAGATGGCAGTGAACTCAATATCAAATGAATTTAAAATGTAAGGGGAAAATAACACATTTTATATGTCTAATAATTTATAAAGAAAAGGACATGGGTTTAAATTTTCCTTTTTGTGACAAACTGTAATTGTTCTTTTGACACAGTCTAGTTTAAATTTATAGTTGCAATGAATGTAGCATGAGAAACATAGGCCTGAAGAGCTCAGTCAAGTATTTATAGAGCTACTGGAATTATCTATATTCTGCTTTAAAATTTTGGAGTATATACACATTAAATTGTAACTTTATACCCTTTTCAGTCTAGTGAGTAAGGTTTTAAGTTGTCACTCACAGCCTGATCTTTTTTATTGCTTCAATTCTTCCAACTACTGGCAGTGGAAATTCTTGGCATTATTTACTACCACAACTGACTTGCACTCATCAGTACTCCTGAGGTCTAAATCTAAAAGGGGGACTTTAAAAATGTCCATAGATACTAATGATCTAGGAGTTTGGGGAAAAAAGAAACACAAGCACAAAGCAAAACACATTCCTGGGCATCAGGAAGAATAGATACAGAAACTAAAAGGTGTGGATGTTGTCTGAAATGCAGTAAAGCAAGAGACTTTTGTTCTTGCCTGCTTAAATAGCCTCTGCTATGAACTGTCACACCTTCAAGTGGTGCTGCTCAGCCTTAGTGATGGTTCAGCAAGGAGTGAAGTAAAAAAAAATTCTAAAGAGACTATTTAAAAAGCATTTGAAAAGAAAAATCTTTTAGCTTATATTTCTTTTCTTTTGTAAAATTATGGAATGGTTATGTAGAGCTGCACTGTGTTTACAATATAATTTAAACAAAAGTGTCACAGAATTTAAAAACCATGTGCCTCCTTAAATTTGTTTACATTTATCATTTTCAGGAAATTAGTTGCAAGTGAAGACAAAATCAAAACCACCTTACTGAAGACTGTCAAGGAATTTCTGGTTAATAAAAGCCAAAATAGTTTTAAAAGTCTTTTAAAAGCAAAATTTAGAAGTTCTGCAATATTATCTTAGTTCTTTCTAATTTTAAAGGCGTATCCTAAATAAATAGTATGTATTAGCTACCTTATTAATGCAATGGAAGAGCTGCTTTTCTGAATTCCTCTTAAGCACTAACCGAGCTCCTCCACCTCAGCAGTATTTAATTCTGAACAGCAAAGACTGAAAATTTGAACACTAAGAAATATCACTGACACACCAGTATGTCAAAAGAATGATGTACAAGGCCACATTTGCACTAGCCCACAATCATATATGTATTGCAACGGATCAGATTTCAGCCAGACTGCCAAAAAATCAGCATTCCATTTGGAATGGATGTGTTCTGCCAACTTTGTCAGGAACACATTTTGCCAGCATCAATATGAATGCATCAGGGAGCTCCTCTCTCCTCCAAAGTTCTGAAGTGCCAAACTGAGATAAGCAAAAAGACCAAGGCTGCAGTATAAATAAGGGGCAGCTGCTGCCAGGCTCTCAGTGCTGCTGTCCATGAATGTCTCTGGCTTCTGTAGTAACTCTACCCATTAAAAAGAGATCCTGAGTCTTGCTGCCTCCAGGGAAAGCTCGTCTGTTTGGGTCTTACAGTGTGTGTTTATTTATTTCATATAAATACGCTGTGGTAGCCTCAATATGATAATTTCAGGGAACTGTTGGACTTTACTGGTAAAGTTCTCTATTTATTTTCAGTTTCTGCCCATTTCAGACTGAAGAATATGTAGCTGTGTGGTAGCCCTATGCTTTCTATGGGGAGTCAGCTTTGCTGTTGTGTTGTGCACAGTTTTGATTAAAAGCTGTTAATTTTTTGCGGAGTCAGAGACTACAGAGTCTCTTATCAAGATATGTTGATGCCACTGCAGGCTCAAAATCTTTCTCTTTAGAGAAGGCATCAGACTGAGACTGATGAGGAACCTTGACTTTTTGACAATAAAATCTAATCCCACACCACGCCAAATTCTTTATTTTGTATTTCAAATGACGTGGCAGTAACGCATTGATCAGCTTCTGTTAAGAGAGGAGATGAGTCAGCAGTATCCAAAATATATTACAGCTCTCTGCAGGAAGACCTGAACTTAAATCTGTTCTCCTTTAAACCTTGGCTTAATGAAATGCTGACCAGTGCCAAAAAGTGTCTGAGAGCATTGGGTTCCCAGCAGATCCAGCCCCCTCAGTGAGACATTCACAGCACACCAGGAAAAGTCAAACACTTCCAGACTCAGGCACTTGCTCTCTATCCTCCTATGAGTCAATTGGCTCCTCATCATGGCAACTTGTGAACTTTTAATGCTCTGCAAACATTCTCCAAATATTAAATCAAGGTCATTCTACTGACACCTGTTTTTATTGTATTCTGTTTTTATTCACAGCAGATGTGAAGGGAGGTTGTAGAAGGTATTAATTTTAAACCACTCTGTCACCTGTCATTTATTTAACCTACTAACAGAAACAAACTGATGGAAAAGTGCAAGAAACATCCTCAATATACATTTCAAAATCAGATGGTTTTCTTATATAATACGCACCTATGTAATACATTTTAAAGCACAATCACCACAATCTATAATAAAATCCTTATGAAGAGGAGATCAAATGACAAGGCATTTTCTTGCGAAGAAAATGTGAATATTTTTCAGCTAACCCCTCTTTGAACCTGTGTTGAGTTCACACTGAAGGGAGCTATGTCTTAATTTTTTAAGACTAATATAACCAATGCAGTAGTAGAAGCATATTAAAAATAATTATCAAAGCAAAATGAACTTTGAGATGAAGAGCAACCAGTTTATTTTAAGTGGATGTAAACTAAAATAAGGTATAGTAAATAGCAGAAATTAATTTAATAAATTCAAATTAAGCTGAATCCAAAATGAAGGGAATCCAATCAAATGAGCATTCAGCTACAAACACATACACACGTGAAAGATACAGCTGGCTCACATGTATAGCTCTCTCCCTTACAAAAAGCTCCCTGTACCTCTTTACGTACACAGAATTATCTATATTATTTTTCTAATAAATATTACACTATAGACATAATAACAGAAACATAGAACAGGGTAGAAGATATTACCTTTCATTTTGAAAGGTTAACAAATACAATAACAATAAAAAAGGTTGTAATGACCTTATTTATAGATGGTATTCCTAGTTCTATTTGAAATACCTACTCACAGAAACACAACAGAGTGCAATAAAGAGCGTGGTCCTGCCTCTGAGCCTACTTAGGAATTTAGTAGATGTTACCACTTAGAAGAGTTCTGACAAAGCAATCACTCAGTGCAAAATCTTGATTGAAGAAGTTTTGTAAAGTGCTGGCAAACTCTCTCACAAGTGACTGCAAAATCTGAGGTAAATTCCCGTATCCAGAGATGTGCCTGTAGAACCCTTGATGGGACATTTGGAGCCCTCAGCAACTGATGGCTCTCAATCAAAATGGCAAGCCAAAAGAACCCAAATCATATGTTTTCAATTTCCAATTGCAATTAACTGATTCTGACTACAAAACAGAGCATGCAACGTTCAATTTGCTACAGCCAAGAGCAGCTACAGAGCAAGGAGGAGGGACAAGGTAAAGGAGTTTGTTTCTCTATAAACCTGCCTGCCAAAAAACAGTACAAAGCAAGGTCCACCAGTCTCTGAGCACTCATGTGACCCTCCAGCAGCCAGCTGAAATGCTGGGAGAAGAACAGCAAACACAGGGAGAAGAATGGATGCCATTGCTTGCTGCAAAATAAAATGTTCTCCCACAAGAAATATTGAGGCTGAACCCCTTCATCTACTCAACCTCACTGATTAGGAAAGAGATAACAGAAATAATAACACTACACGTCTGCACGTGTATGAGCCATCTGAAGCCTTGGAAAATTTCAGGTTTAATCGAAATCAGCAATTTCGTGCAGCACTGAACTCCGGTGAATGTGGGCACATTCTTAACACTGCCAGTGTCAGAAGAATTACATTTGCGCTCAAGTTCGGAGGAGATAGGCACATGCTGATTGAAAGAGTCAGATTAGTTTCCTCCTGATGGCAGGAAGGAAGAAAGGAAGGGGACTGAGAGCTGCCCTGGGCCACTGAGCAGGCTGGCACGTCCCCAGATACGCCACACTATCAGCGAGCCAGCAGCGTCAGCGTGGATATCAGCAGGTAATAGTGGAAGAGTGCAGGTCGGATGCAGAGTCATTCTAAGCAAGATACACACTCATAGGAGCAGAAACTTTCATTTAAAAAGCTCATCACTGGCCAGTGCATCTACAATTTTTTGTGAAACCAACACCAAACCAACGTGAACGATAAGGCACACAGCCATGAGCTGATGCAAGATTTATGATCATACCAGGCTCAGCCTTATGTTATAGCTGCCATATGAGATTTTATTTCTGGAAAGAGGCAGCATTGATAAAGAGATTTAATTGTCTGTCAGCATGCCTTACACTGCAGTTACTTCATTTACTTCAAGCCTGAATCTCATTACTACTTCAATTCCACAGGTTCCCCTCTGTCTCAAGGTGGGTGCTTAATTAGAGCAGCCCCCATAACACAGGCAAATACAGCAGACTTTCGCTCTTTTCTCTCCCTGTCAGCCTGACAAATCTAATAGACTATTGATTTTCCATCCTCAAAGAGATCAGGCTCCACTTTTGCCATTCAATCATGATATTAGCTGTCCATTAACTCCAATTCCCTGGCCTGACAGCTTGCGAACACCTCCAAGGCTGTTCAATCAGGCAGTCAACACCCAGACAACAACGCAATTACAAACCTCTTCTAGACCATAGCCCAGGTCTTAACCTTCAGCTTTCTCTCACTTCCACAGAAGTTTATGTTCCTTTTTTCCTATTTCTTTTTTGTCAACTTAATAATACTATTGCTTATTTATTTACTGCGCTTGAAAGAAAATATCTTTCTGATTGACAGGATGATTGCATTATTTCTTCCAAAAATCATAATTTTTAAGTGAAGTTATTTCTACATTTCTGCTGAGCCTGTAATGGCTTGAAACCAAAGCAAGCACTGTAAACATTTGCTGTTTGTCAGAGGAAATAAATTTGTCAAATCTCGGAGTTCTTCATTAACTTCAGCAGTGCAATCTGTCCTGGCATTTCAAAAATCTCAGTCAGGCAGGATTAGCCCACTGAAGAGACCACTCAGGATTTGATGAAAACAGAAAAAGGGTAATGATTTTATGGTTTCCACTTGCTTTTTAGCTGGTCTGTTTTGCGAAGCTAAAAGGAATGGTCAAGAGTTATCTGACAACTGTTCTTCCCTCCAATATTTTGGCATTAAAATGTACACTTAGCCAAATTAACTCCACATTATTGGTACATCTGTCCTTTATTTTTTTAAGTGCTGACAATCACCAGCACTTTTCAGCCCACAGCATTTCTGCCAATTGCAAAATGAACACTCTAAGTATTTCACTCTGAGTTTTAATAGCTTGTAAAAACTGTGGCATGAATGACCTCAGTTTGTTAAGCACAGCCACGTAATTTGGCACGGACACAAAGAAAACATTTGTAGTTCATAGGAATTCCTATATAAATATATTATATATGGAAAAGTAAGTGCTTGTGATAATCTGATCTATAGGAAGCAGCTTAAATATTGGCTTTTTGTTTCTTTTAGGGACTGACAAAACCAATCAGCTTTCTTTGGGTTTATCTCTAATCACAATAGAACAAGGCTCACATGATATTCTTTAAAGTTTTTTGTTTAGGGGGTTTCATGAGAAATGGGATATTGATGTTCACTGAAGTTCTGTCTTCCACACTACGTTTGACTCAGATATTTCACAGCTGAAATTGTAACAGATACCTAATTCTGTATAATGCCACTTTTAATTACTTTCTGATTCCATTGCCTGGTGTCTTGGGGGAAGGGATCCTCCCTGCAGGTACCACCTACATCGATCACCTTGGAAAATGTACATAACACGTGTGGAAATGTTTTAGTTCTTTGTTGAGGGGATGTGCAGCTGTTTCAGTGTTAAATATCATTTATCTTTAATGAAAAAATGACTGGTTTTACATACATCATGCTGAATGCAGGCTAATTTTTTTAAACAATAGATATGCTGTCTTTTATTATTGGTAATATTGTTAATAAGAAATCTGTGAAGGTTTTAGGGCATATTCAATTAACTAGTTCTGTAAACAGATTTTTCTGTTTCATCGCAGAGATCCAGGATGTAACAAATTCCATATTACACTTTATGCATCCTACAATAAAATACTTATGAGTTTTCTAGTGTGGCCAAATGAATGCACCTCAAAGAACAGAGTTCATGTCCTCTATTAACTTCTCCCTAGGATTCTTCAAAAAACAACTCTTAACCCAGTGAAGCACATTTCTCTACTGTGAAGCAGAAAAAGATGAACTGGGAAGAACAAGACTGCCACAATCAGCCCATTTGTATTCTAGTAAGTCTATTCTATGTAGGCATAGAATACTAATTTACACAGTACCTGTACCCTATGGTAAATATTTGACCAACTGCAAAATTATTCTCATCCCTAAATTGCACATCAGATCCACTAAGATATCAACAGTAGATTAGCAGCTCCCTTAAATACCCTTAAGAGTAGCCTGAATTTAAGATAATCATGTGGTGGCAGTTCATACACTTGGCAAAATTCAAAGACTGAATGCACAATGATGGAAATAAGACCTATTTACCCTCAAATTTGGACACATCATTCACACCTCACAGCCTAGCTGAGGGTAAACTGAGGCTATTTAATTTTTGTAACATCTTCATCCATTCCTATTCCTCAAAGGATCCACTGTAAGCAGGTCTGCAGAAAATATTAAATTAAAAGCCAGTGTTTGCAGATATTATCCAACATTCTTTCTTCATTTGTGGACATTATTATAGAAAGGTAGATTTTCTGTTAAATGAAATTTTCCTCTTATAAAGCAAACAGGCAAGAAATGGGGATGAATTCTAACTGGATTGGTGAATTTAAAGAGCCCAGAGCTCACACAGTTTTTCTTGGAGGGCCTATGTTGAGACCAGAGATGGGCTGTCTTGGCCAACCAAAGAAAATCTGTTGATCAGATCTTTGATTAATCCCTCTTTAGTAACTCAGCAGCCTTTAGATCACTGACCTTACCTTTCCCCAGTCTACCATGGGGACAGAGCATGGTGCCACCAAAGAAGTGTTTCACCTGAGACAAAATAAACAGGACCATATAAAACTAATTTCATTGGATTTGCTATGATGACCTACATATATAAGAACAGGTTTTGTAATGATGATGTAATTTAAAGCAGTAATGATACAGCTTGCCAACAAATCCACTCAATATGCAAATCATTCAAATAATTTTAAAATTCACTGTTCTTTATGTAAAAATACCCTTTATGTCAAAATAGTCCTTATATCTATTTATACAGGTTTTAATATACACTTTTAGTTAGCTTTCATCCAGATTCAATCATCTTTATGAAGACTCAACAGCAAGTACTTAAGTAGGCACAAAGTCGACTGGGCTACAGGGGTGCTTAAAGACTATCAAAATGAGCTAAAGTTAAAAAAAAAAGAGCCTAGAGAGAAGTCTTCCCTGAAAGAAGCAAATGTGTAATTAAAGTTCCAATCTCATTCAGAGACTGAAAAATTAAAGGGAGGGACTGTTCTAAATAATACATTCTATTTCTAAAAACTTTGCACATAGTCCTTTTTCATCTCCTGACCTTACCATAGGGAAAATTGCTGTGTTTCTTTTAATAAAAATTACATCTCTCATTTGCAGCCTCCCAATCTGTTTCATCTGGAAGCTGTTTCATCTATTCCCTATAGGTGGAACTCTGTCTTTAGACCTTTAATTAGGTGGTGTTGCCTTGACCACTGTAGCTTAAATTTCATTTAGTATTCTAATTCTAAAATGGCCACTTGTGTATTTGTGCTCCTGTATTGACCCTACAAATTTGTCTCAGAATTTATTAGAGTTTTAAAGTGTTGGAGTTTTTTTAATTCACCTTCTTCCATTTCACTGTGTTTTCTCCTAAGGAGGCCAATATTATTCTCTGAATAACTTTGATTTTATTGTTTCAGAACTCACCGCTGTCTCTTTTGAACAACACTGAAAAAAGTGGCTAATAGAAAGCACAGAGTTCACTTCCATCTGTGAACTGCAAAGTGCTGTTTCCCACACCTCAGAACACATTTCTGATTGGCATTGCTACAGGTTGCAACCACAACTAGTTGATGTGATTTATCTACTAAATATTTCATGTATTTTTTGATACTATCAATGGTAAGATTTTAATGAATTGTTTACAAGTATTATGTCAAAGACCAGTGAATAATTTCGTCCTTCTGTAAATATGTTCAGAGTTAGCACAACAAACAAACCAAAACCCCAACAACAAGTACATAGGAGATATTTCCCAATAGAAGATCCTGTCTGATTTCTGCCTTATTTCAGGGGGGAAACTTGGGTTCATATTTTAATGTTGATCCCTAACTGTTAGGGCACAGTTACTTCTTACTGCACTTTGGTTTGAATTTTCATTTGTATGCAAA
Source organism: Vireo altiloquus (assembly GCA_013396875.1). Taxonomy (NCBI): domain Eukaryota; kingdom Metazoa; phylum Chordata; class Aves; order Passeriformes; family Vireonidae; genus Vireo; species Vireo altiloquus. The sequence continues at coordinate 458,097 of VZRF01012558.1, forward strand.
TAAGTCTGTGATTTATGGCACCAGTAAAGATATTACTCAATGACTCCTATTTTTCAAACTTGCTTTCAGGGTACATAGAATTAGATAAGCAACAATTTTCTCTGAGCCTGCATGCTGGCAAAATCCAGTAGAGTATTAAAGCATCACCCCGCTTTTTGCTAAAAATCACATTTTCAAAAGAGCTTATTTCTTTAAAATATGAAGAAATAGATCTATACTTCAAAAAGCTTGATATCTTTGATTATCTGGCTCTCTGGTATAGCAGAAGCTACCCAGGCTCTTCATTACTCTCTGCTTCCAAGAGACTAAGGGATTTGTAATAATACCTGAAAGTCACACCTGAGTTTTATTGAAGTTCAGTCATTGGTGACAAAACTGCATCTACAAACTAAAGGAATTAAATTTAAACAATAAGTAGAAACAATGGTATATAATACTTAAAAAAAAATTCATTTCCAAAATATTCAATATAATCAATCCAAAGCTGGATTAATACAGTTTTATTTTAAAACAGCTGTGACATGGTTGACATGATATGTCTGCTGAAGAAACTGGAGATAAATTTTTATCCATGTAATCATCGTTTTCCAACACCTTCTCTACCTTTACAAAGTGTTTGAAAAATGTGCTAACAATCAATGTCTCAATGTTCTTTTACAATATTTAACTTTGTACTGCACCCAATCTATCACAATTAAGCTTCTGGCTGCTTAGTCATTAAATCCAGAGGAAATGGAAAGAAGAAAAGGACAGGAGGGAGGGCAGCACACGAGGATTTGTTAAGGCATTTTCTTATTTTGTCCTTCCGTACTGGAAGCAGCCGGAAGCGCTCTCAGGTTTGACGGTCTGACGTACTTGCTAAATTAGAAATTAAAATAATCTTCTGGTGTGCATCCCCAGTGTGCTTCACACAGAGCCCCATTTCACGTTACCTCCAGCTGGAGGAATGCTGTCACTGGTGAGATGGCCAAACTTCTGCTGGAGTGAGCAGGCAATGGATAATCACAGCTCAAGGCTGGCTGCTCCCACCACCACCACCCCACCACGGGAGGGAGAGGTCACCACTGCACCAGCTCTGCTGATTTCTGTGCTCGTGGAAAGGTGGGAAAGGGCAGCAGGGAAACAGCAGCCCTGTCCAGCAGGAGAGGGGGAATGCAGAGTGATTCCAGCCATCCCACGCTCCCTAGGTGGGGGCATCACTTTTGTTCTTTGCTCCTGCTTCCCGCTGATTTCACCACATCGCTTCACAGACTGATAGGCCAGATGCTCAAACTATGTGATCTAATTACGCAGAACATTATGTTTTGAAATGAGCAATTTATATTGGAAAGTGCAGACTGAAAATCCTTTGATTTCACCATTCTTCTAAACACAAGCCTGTCATTTATTTTTTATATGGCATTCCTTTTTATGAAAAAGCATTCTTGTAGTTAATTTTTTTTTTTTCGGTGTTTTTGTTTAGATTTCCCCAGGGCAACAACCAAATTAATATGTTCCTCATGGGAAAACACATGTTGGTAATAACACTGTAGACAAATTAGGTAGATAACCTGGAATCACAGTCAAAAGTAATCAGATCAGTGCTGAGTTCTAAGACCAAAAATGGGAATTTTTGCCTTCTGTAATATTTCTAAATTAGGTTTCCTTGTATGACCTAAAGAAAGTATTGTAGAAGACTTTATACAGCGCACCTGTACTAGCAAAAAGAGATTTTCTTTGCTAAATAAAGAACAAACTTTTAGATTTAACTTTAAAATCCACCATTTGAAGTGTAAAGTCTCAGGAGAAGATTCTTCTGAGTGAAAAACTGGGTCTGGCACTGGAAGAGCACAGAACTAGGGGTGCATAAATGGTACATCTTCACCTCCACCTGTTTCTTTTAACTACAGTCACAAATGTGTCTCTGTTAACCAATGGAACTTTCACCTTGAGCCACAGATGGCTGAGCCACAGAACAGTAAACTCTGTTCTTCCCTAAATTTCCTGTGCTCTGTTATAGCCTATTACGCTGCCTACAACCCCTGAGCCACTCCAGATAAATCTTCCTCTATTTTGTACTTAGAGTCTCTGGACATGCAGGACAGTTAAGCTCTCCCTCCCTTCTATGTTTACAGCTTGATTCTCCTTTTTTTACAACAGTGTAAATCAAGGGCCACTCCAGTGAAATCAGCACATTTTAGCTGATGTAAAAGAGGCATTAGAGATATATCAGATCCATTGTTCAGATTATGCTAAAAAAAAAAAAGAAAAATCACTTATGGTCAGACATCAGATGAGTACAAAACACCTCCTTCAATATTTGGTATTACTACAAGTAATTCAAATTTTGCTTTTATTCCTCATTTCCATGTTCTTCTAAGCTACCTATGTAATACATACTTCATTTCCTGTCCCTCTGAAGAGATTGGAAAGGATTTGTTCACATGAATGCAAGTGCTGAGACAGACATAGAGGAGTGACAGTACAAAACATGAATTAACTTACTGTCTTATTTCATACTTAAGTGCCATTTAATATGATCCATTTACAGGCAGAAAATAGTGTCTTAGTATGAGTGGGTGCTACAAAGATTATGAGGCTCTGAATATGTATATTTATAGAGACAAGACAATTTCTTCTTTTGAGTCCAAAAAACATGACGGAAGAAAAAGATAAGTCTCAAATTTCAAGAGGAGCAATTCTCTAAATGATGGAAAATTTTCCAGCCTCTACTGGCAGCTCTTCATAACCACCAAGAACCCCTGAGAAATGGGAGACCCTCAAGCCACGTTTTACCACTCACCACACCATCCCACTATCATACTGACATTATACTACTCTAAAATCAGCGAGAAATGCCCCATGATCAATTATATTATGTGTGAAATAAAGAAAATTCATTTTATACAATCTTTATAACATGGCTGTCTTGGTATATGACACCTTCCAGAGCACCTCTAAATAAGCATTTGGGAAAAGCAATCTGAGTAAATGGTTTTAAAGACAGGTTATTTATTTATTACACAAGACACAACTTCTCGCATTATTGCCTCAAGTAAAATGAATGCTGATAATGCTCCCGCCTCTGAAACTGAGCACATTTATATTAAATATGTAGAAAGTACAGTATACACTGAGGTGCAATCTATTGACTGTGTCAGTAATAGCAGGTTTTTCATTTTTCCCCTTGTAATAGAAGTCATTGCTTGCATTCAGAATGTATTGTCAAGCTTTATTAATCTCAGCACAGAGGCCATCCTGGGCCTTGAAAGCTATTGCTATTTTTTAAAGAGGTGGTATTCTTTTTCTATGGCCTACTCAAGATCTGTTTCAGATCTGTCATAACAAGAAATTGTCCTCAAATTACAGGACAGCTTAAACAAGACTTAATGATCACTGATGTGTTTAAAGTCTTCCTTGAAAAGCTTGAAAATTAATGATAATATTTTCAATTTTAAATAAGGAGTTTTTTTGCAGGTTGGCAATCAACATTGTAAGATGCTTCTTTGTCTCCTTATTCTCAAAAGAAACCTGATTATTAGACACGGAAGGTGATAATGCATGATCTTGAGGAAGGGTTGAGGAACATTTCACTGAGCTCTGTAGACAGAGCAGCCACTTTGGTATCTTAATTCCAGAGCTGAAATTCTGACCCTAGGGAGGTCATTGGCATTTTTCTATCCACAGGGTTGTTTGGTTAGGTTTTTATTTCTAAACCTCTGAGTGCACAGAGGAAATAGTTATCCCACAAGAAACCCTAACATGATTCGGACTGCTCCAGCGTGAAGCTGAAATGCCAGGTAAACCTGTAGGATTGAGGAAGGGGGCAGCTTTAAAAGGTACAATATCTGCATTTTATTTTGGTTTTTCTCTAAAGGGGAAGAATGCAACAGTATAGAATCAGCTACTATAGAACAGTAGCCCTTCAACAGTGATCATTTATATTCAGACTTATTAGAAACATAAATCTCCCCCTATTTTGTAGCCTTAATAGTGTAATATTCTCACAGTGGATGTCTGCATTACTTGTCCAATAACCACAGAGGGACCAGAGGCAAAGGATCTCACAACCATTTCAAACACTGCTGCTCTTCTGACACGCGCTGGACCTACCCACATCCTGGTTTCTGCATCTTTGAAAAAATTGAAAAAAACCAAAAATAACTTTGTCAATTGACTTGCATGAAAGATCCCACACAACTCTCATGGCCCTGAAAAAGGACCAAATTTCAAACCGTATTACTAAAATATAGGATTTTCTACTGCATGCAATGGTTGAATTCAAACCCATTAAAAGTAATATAGAGTGGTAAAGACCCTGAAATATGAAAACACCAGTTTAATTGTTTTATCGATAGTCTGAATTATTCCTCTTTGGCATGACTGTATGCCTCCATCTCCTGCTGTCTCTGGAGAAATGGGATAAGTATTTTCTAGCTTTTAGTAAGACAGCAAAAAAATTTATGTCAGGGCTTGCAGTTTTCTGGCTTTACATGCAGGTGGCATAGGCAGGGTTATCAACTTGTTCCTGCTACTTGAATATAAAATAAAATCACTCCACATGACCTGGTACCTGCAGCTGAAACCCAGTCCCTGTAAAAGCCTAATGGTTTGTGTGTAGCAAGTTCATAGCAGCAGCAAGTGAGGTTTCATTTGACATCTTTCAGTTATTAGGTCTTCTTGGAAATTAAAAAAAAAAAACAACTCCAGTAGCAAAGTACAGAGATTTAAATCTTGCAAGGGATGTGCACAAAATGAAACGGAAAATCAGATGCAACTAATGAAATAAAAACCAGCTCAAGTGCCCTGTGATTTACAATTGAAATTTTATAAGCCAACAAGCACTTATACAACAACTGTTGTGATTTTTTTCTTTTTTAGACTTGATTTTAAAGTTTTCTTTTAAAAAGCTGAAGGCAGTTTCAAAAGCTTAATACAAGAACTCAGTTTCAAAGCAATATGATAAAAAGCTACTGTTGTGTCTTGGTGTAAAACTGGCTAATTGGAAGTGCTCTTCACCAGGGAAAATAACTTTATGGCATTACACTAGAAGAAAATAACTTATTACTTAGTTGGCACCTTCCCATTTAATAAATTTATTCGCTATTACTTTGGGGGTGAATGTTACTGACATTCAATCAAGACACTTTCCAGGAATGGGCTGCAACTTCCTCGCACCATTCCTTGCAAATAGGTGGCACTAAAGGTATGCAATGAGTTATTGCAACCTATTTATTACATTCCAGTTTTTAACCTATTTTAAGGTACACACTATGCATAGCTCAAATATTGCCACAGTTTATTATATTTGGATTTGCACATTTTGCAAACATGAGAGATTATAAATTCCAGAAATCAATTCTCCTTCAAGCTGGAATTCTCGAGAAGTACATAGGAGTTTGGTATACTGTTTTCTTCTTGAAAATAAAAGATATCCTTTACTAAGTCTTTTGTCTATGAAAATCAGAGTGCTCTTCTTCCATATGAATTGCAAAATCACACCTTAAATAAATGTGTTGAGCAGCCTTTGAGAATAATTTATACTTTTATCAAAATGGACTCACACATAAAAAAGAAGCTTTGCTGCAGTTACAGAGTAAGGGCACTTTGTCTGTTTAATACAGGGAATTGCTGTTGAAGTCAGCAAGAAATTTTTTATGCCAAAGAACTGTAGAACTGAATAAATTTGGGGTAATTTGACAATTCAAGTAATCAAACCACTACCATATACTCGTTTCCTTCCGGACTGAGTACATGATGACAATATCCTGTTTTACTGCATTGTGAGATGCTGAGGAAAATTAAGATTCTAGGAAGAACTTGCAGCATTAAATACCACCAACAGCCTTCCAGACTACACAATGATGGAACGATATTTTGGTGTCTTAACTTTGGCCACAGCAACTCTTTTTATATTTTAAAATCTCTCTTAATGGATAATGTATTTTACCTTTCAATTTTCAGTCTCAGTGCTAGTAAATATGGTATATACTGATTAAATCTACTCTGAAACTATCTTTTATTGAAACAATACATTCATTTGTACATAAATATAGAATACATATATAGGAATATCTATATATTCAAGAATATATGCCTTTTAAAATTAAAAGAAAACTTCCTCAAGAAACAGGTGGCCAAGACAAGTGAACAGATAATAATTGAACTTAATTTGCCACTTGAGCTTTGCAGCAGGTTTAATCAACTCAAAGAGGACTCTTCAAAAGCACTGAGCGCTACAGGGCCACCTATAAATGTCATTCCATGGGCTAAAGGTAGAGCTGATGATAAAGGCATTGTCTTCTGCTGGATGCTGTACAGATTAAACTGCATCTCTTCGCTAAGAAAAGCAGTGAGACTTCACCATCTGTGAATCCTGCTGAGAATAAAAGTAATTTGCAAAGACAATAGGGTGAGAAACTGCTATCAGGCAGTGCTGTGGAGAGCAAGTGTGCCACACAAACTATTTCCTGTATACAAAGCAAAAGAAGGGAATTAAAAACTCCAGATCACTTTCCAAATTACTGGAACATTTGCTGAGGGTGGTGGGGAAGGTGCTTCCCAGATATTAGGTTTTATTAGGTGCAGAATAGGATGTAGAATAGGAAAGAATGTGTTCATTTTAACCCAAAGATCCTTGCAGTAACAGATAGAATTAATTGATCCAAAAGGAACAAATCAAGGACTAATGGCAGTTAAAAATTTTAAATGTTTTTCTGTAGTTTGAGAAGCAATTTAGGCCACTGTGTTTGTCACAGAATCAAGTATTCTGGTCATAATTACTGTCCTCCACAGGGAGCAACAATGGCTATCACAGAATTTTTTGAAGGTCAAGCCCAGTGTGGAGGGTCCTGTGTCTGAGGGCTTGTGCCCAGCAGGTCTCCAAACCCAATCCTTGGCTGGCAACCTCTGTCCTGACACTACATCGCCGTGGTTGTGTCATGGTGGCAGAAATAAAATGAAAAAAAGAAAGAAGAAACAGTTATCATCCAATAGTGGGCCATAAACTATCCATACTGTGATATTTATTAAATGCAAACTGCATATTTTTTCATATAGCTAAAGCTTTAGTAAGGCCTAGGAGTTCAATATTCCCTTTCTTTAAAAAAAAAAAAACAAAAAAACAAACCCAAGAGCTAGGATTACAGTTCCTCCTCCTTTTCCTCCAGCAAGGTAAAAGATGCTAATGTAAAAAGGCAGAACAAATGGGCTCTTTATTTTTGCAGGACAAAGAGCATTTGAACTCCATCAGTGGCTCTTTGACTGCCTTCAAAGCTTGTCTCTGACTAAATTAAAGCCTCTGCTCGCTTCTGATTTGTAGCACACTGTAGGCTTTCCATTGCACTAGCAGCTAGATGCATGTAATAGCTATCTTACAATAACACAGCTAATGAAAAAAATCAGAATTAAGATTTAAGAAGGGCTATGTCCTCACTCGATGCAAAGTAGCGCAGCTCCCCTAAGATCAATTTTTATTATGCCACTTTACAGCAGCTCAGAATCTGCCCCCTGAATTCAATGAGCTAGCTCAGAGAGAAAAGTCTTAACCTTACCCTGTATAACCAGAGTAGCACATTTGAGGTCACTAATAACATGAAATAGTTTAACTGGAATTAAAGTGATTTTGTGAAGTTAGAAAAGCACAATTTAGCAGATGAAGCAGCAAAATTGGCCCCAAAGTAGGAGACCACTGATCCTCATCTCACTTAATTTAAAAGGCACTCCTGTGAAATGTGAGAGGTTATCTGGGTACAAAAAAACCTCAATCACAACAATAAAGAAGAGAGCAGGAAAGCACACAAACCATTAACAGCACCATGCTCCTGATGCATTGGCATTTCTACATCATAACATTACAGTAACTGGGTAACACCTAAAAATTTACATATGGGGGTTGAGGGGTTAAGATGCACCATTAAAGTAAAAATGTACATTTATTTTCCCTTCCCTCACGGCAAGGCTGCCACCACACTCCTGAGTGAGGAGGAGTTGTAGCTGTTGGAAGATTTTGCTGCAGGAAGAGAAAAAAGTGACCCCTGAGCAACCTCTTTTATATTTGGGAAGGGGGAAAACAGCTCTGGCTTGTCCCATATTCTTCCTGCCCATGAGCATAAAGTAATAGGAATATAGACTGACATTGTTGAATTAAAGCAAATAAATTTGCAATTTACACCTGAATTACATTTAGTCGACTCATACCAGCATCATCCCAGCTTTCAACCAGATTACACTACAGCTAATAAGTTTGAAAATGCTTTAAAAATCACTCATTGATTTTCATTAAAGAAATCCAAACACCAACTCACGAGAAACTCCCTAATGATCGCTGGAACAATAACCTTGAAATGCTGTAGTGTTTTCTTTCAGGCAGTGTAGTTTACCTTGTCTTCAGTATTTACAAAATGAGAAAATATTTCAAGGAGATGAGCCTCAATGGGGATAATATTTCTGCAGTAATACCAAGTGCTCTTATGATGAGAATATCCAGGAAAAGAATTCACTCACAAATGCAAGACTGCTACCAACAATTTGAAGTTTCAAGATGGTGAAGAGAGAAAGCAGAGATGAACTTTTAGACTCTTTGTAAATAAAACTAACTTGCTAGAATTGGAACAATAAAAATCATAAAAGGCCTACACAGGAGTCATGTGCAAGGTTAACTTGTTAAAACCATGAACACAGGACCAAAGCAGCAAAGATTCACTGGAGGCTGTAAATCAGGAATGGAAAACCTCTACATGCACTTTACAGAGAGAAAGAACAATATGTAGTCAGACCCATTTAAAGCTATATTTTATCATCTGTTTTATTCAATCATTATATTTTCATTCAAATGATGAGTTCTAAAGCAACTGATTATTTCATTCCTATTATTTAGAACTGTACAGTTTGAAAGAGACCTTAGGACAGCAGTAAGCTGGGAGACAGAAGAATGTATGAATCATAAATAAAAGAGAAAACATACATGCTTAGTGTGCGTCACAAATTTGAAATAAGTTGCTTTGGCACAGCCATGAGACAAATCCTTCCTGGAGGTAGCAGAAGGGATTAGTAATTACATCAAAATATTAATGTCCCAGTTGACTTCAGTGCCCAGCAGGCAGATGCTTTTCCAAAAGTTTTGAGAACTCACGTGCTACCACATAAAATACATGAGCTGAGCAGTAAGTGGTAGGAGGAACTGGATTGCTCCTCTTCTCCACTTCCTACTCAATTACACTGCACACAGTAGAGGACCTGTATAGACTTCATGGCTCAATTAGTGCATGAAATTAGCAGAAACACCTGCAGGATAAGGTCCTTCTACACTTACCATTCAACTGGATACTGGGCGAGTTATTTAATTTAAAGGAAATTAGATACCTTCAGCTGCCCAAATCCATGGTTTGGCTAGCAAATAAGGTTTATAGTAATTTTACCCTTTTCAGAAATTAGGGCATATACTTATTAAAGCATAAATATTAACTTCTTAAAACATAAATCCCATTAATCCAGCGGGATTGGGATTTCATCTGAAGGGCAGGGTTTGGATGTTTAGCATTTTCTCAGGCTCTGCATTCTGGTGCCTGTGGCTGGAACCTGTTGCAGAGCTCTGCAGAGAGGGAACAAACTGGAAGGAGGCATTTCTGCAGGCTGCCTGCCCCCAGAGCTTGATAAACCACAGACCAGCTATTGCTTCCAACCACGTGTCCTTACAGCACAGCAGAGAAATCCTCCTAAACCTCTCTGCCCTGCTCCTCATCTGCCCCATTCACTTAATAGTACTTCCAAAATGTTCCAAGTTTCGTGTCTTGCTGCTCATAAAGCACAATAAAAGAAACAGTGTCTATTACCCAGCAAACACTGCAGAATCCCGTTTGTTCCTGCAAAGTACCTTTCAATTTGCTTTTTTAAACAGAATGTTTCGTTCCTAATGATACCAGGCTAATAATCCTGAAGGTTTATTTTTCAGGTAAAGCACTAGAAGTGTAACCAAAATGTCTTTATTAAGGCCTTTATGGTGTGCTCTTAAAAAAAAAAAAGTGAGTATTTCTCTTCTGGAAAGACCAATACACCCACAGGGTTAAGCAGTCTGCAGTTCTCTGAACTACTAATAAGCAAATAAACTGGTTGGGTTTTTCCCCCCCATTCACTTCAATATATGCAAATGCCTGAAGAGCCATCAAACAGAAGTTTCTTTGGCTTCTATAAACTCAGTACTCAAAACATTTCAAATTAAGAGGCTCTACCTCAGCTCGAGTCAGCTCACATCACCTATGAATGCAAGTAAATAAAATCTGTATTTTGATCGGGATGCCAGTCTTTGCTCTGATCACTCACATTTCCTGCTGTCTAAATTGATTAATAGTCTATTTACTGGGAAATTTGCTGCCTAAAAGTTGCAACTGACAGCTTAGAGTTCTCTGAAATCTGCTGGTTGCCAGTTCTAGGACTTCTGACTGTTACAGGTCATTGCACCAATGCTCTGGTACATTCTTCGTGACATTTTGCTGCACAGCACTAAAAAAGCAGCTGTACATATGTGAACAGGCATATAATCTTGTGTTTCTAAGATTTAAAAAAAAAAGTTCTCTTCTTGAGCTCTGTCAGTCACAGAAGAGAACACAATTTATACCTGAGTGCCTCTAGCATTGCAAATTACTTTTCCCCCCTCCCATTTTCTCAGCAGATTCTGTGAAATATTGAAGTTAGGCTGTGGCCACGACTCTGTGTGTGATTGCTGCAGGCTCCCGAGTGCTGTGTATTGAGGGTGCACCCGAACAATGTAAACCCACTCTAAAAGTGCATCATCTGTCAGGATGGGAATTTATGTCTGTAGACTCCCTGGCTCTTTGCCTTGAACCCTCCACAAGCGTTTTTTGTGAGATATTTTCTCTGCAACCACCGAGGCTGCAATTTCTCAGTGATCTTACTGAAAGCTAGAAAAGAACATGCCAAACTCAAGCTCTCTCCAAGGATGCAATCCCTGTTAGTTCAAGTTCAGCCCACACTGAAGAGCATTACCAGGTCTGGGAACAAGGTTCACACCACTCCACAGGATTCAGCTGAAGGTTTTTCCATGTAATAAGGAGGAATTATGTGGTGTGTCTGTCTTACAGCAAGCACACACACACTCACATAAAATCTGTGGACAACTGAAAATTAAAGGACCATATTTCACTTGACTTGCAGCTTCAGTTTGTCACTGAAATCCTATGCAATAAGGTATTAGTTTCATTAGCCCTCCAATTGCAAATAATTTTCTACAGTTTCATGTTGTCTGTCATCTGTATATTCTCACTTACTTTCTCTGCATTGTTTAGAAGTCCCAGACACAATAGCTCAATAGCTGGTGCTGTGTAGCCAGATTTTCCCCAAAGACTTTGAAATCTTGGTTATAATCAACAAGGGAATAAAACAAAGGAGAACAAGAGAGACAAATCAAACAATTATTCTAGAAACCTTTCCACATAGTTAAGTGCTGATCTCACACTTATAGCATTATCACTTACAAGTCTTATAAGTAATTTAAAATGAGGTTTTAGAGGCAGAATACAGTGCTATTCATCTTCACCAGGAAAGAATAGAAACGGGTGAGGGAATTCTCTTTTAGATATGATGAATTTAGGTTAAAACTGAACAGTCATGTAAGATCTCTGCCATTGCTGGGGTGTTAGTTTGGACAGATGACAGGATGATGGATAAGGTTTTGGTTCAGCAGCATGGAACAGGTTTTTATAAGCTTGTTGCAAATAAAACCAATCAAAGATGAGTCATGGTGGGAAAAGAGAAAGCAAACAGGACATATAGCTGTAAAAAACCCTCACAGAAAGCAGGATGGCTTCAAAGACCAGCTTCCTGAAAACAAGTCTAAAAGAAGAAGAGAAAGAGGAAGAAAAGGAAGGAATCAGCTGCCTTGACAACTGTCAAGTGGTCCAGGCTAAGAACGAAGAGCTCATCCTGAAATTTGCCTAGGAAATGAACACATTTTCATTAACATAAAGGAAATACAGAATGGACATTTTGTTCAGAGCTCTAGAAGAGAAGTCCTGGACAATTTTGGACAAACACTATCCCTGAGCTGAAGATGGAAAGAAGAGGGAGGTGAAGAAGCTGTGATAAGTAACTTGGCGCACATCCGTGGAGCCCTGCAAATTCCACTTGGTCTGTCTTTTCTTGGTGTTCACGTGCCTTCTCCAATCAGCAAGACTGTCACAAGTAAGTACACAACTCTGAGAAAAGCACCCTCGTACTTAACTATTTTTGCTGCAAATTCAGCAAGAAAATAAGTGCCGAATGATTCCCCCATAATAGCTTCAAGGAAAAGAATGCAATATCTCAGATGTCACTGTGGGGTATTGCAAATATTCCTATTCACAGACTGGGCTGCACTTGAAACTCTAAGAAAAGTCACAATTTGGGTGTAGGATCCTCGAAATGGTATTTTAAAAATGTCCTTCCCACCTCTCATAACGCTGTCTCTGAGCAGAGCATTAACTGCATGCACACAACGCGGTGTGTATGTGCCTTGTCTGTTAGCAGCAAAGTAACCATGTAAAAAATATTCTAGCCTAGTTTGATAAATTAGAAAACAAAGTAAAATAGACAGGTAATTAAAAGTAATAAACCAGGTTTAATTGGTTGAGTAACCACGTAGAAATTCAGGGCCAGCAGCAAAGGTATTAAGTACTGCATCTTAGGTTTTGATGTCATAAGCATCCCTGATGCTGTGGAGCCACAGTAATTTCAGATACCGTGGGGAAGCTACTACTTCATTACTATGGATGTAGAAATCATTATCACACCTCATTCCAAACACTTCAATAAAATATGCAGCACAGATAACTGACATCCAAGACATATCGGGAAAGTGATTAAATAGCAGGTACTCAAGAAATATTGCCAACGGGGCCCAAAAGGCATTTTTATTTTCCTGCCGGGCAAGTTAATAAGTGGCCTGATGACCCCATCTCACAGCAGTACACCGTTAAAATTTCAACAGGAGGGATGACAAGCTGCCATAAATAAAAACACCCATTTGCAATAGCCCCCCACTAAACAGGGGTTAGGTGAGGCACTTGGCTAGCGTGAGGACTCGCAGCTGAGAGCTTTTACCTTCAACGCTGCGACAAAGCTCCAGGACAGTCACACAGGCACAGACAGCCAGCACTGCCCAGAAGTGGATGTTCTTAAAGCTCAGTGATCTCCTGAAGGCCACAGCCAGAGATAGAAAAGTTAAAGCTGTCAAATTACATTAAATGTAACACCAATTCCTTTTGGCTCTCTCAGCAGAAACGCGGTGGGGACGGGCCGGGTGTGGAAGGTGGGTAACCCGAGGAGCACCAGTGTGATGGGAAAGATAATGAGTAACTCCAGAAGTTATTGGCTCATTAGCAATGCCCTACAGGAAGGAATTTTCTGTCCAATAATAGGAGCACAAGCACAGATTCTCAATATGATCTGTTTAATTCCGCTGCTTTGGGAATAGGGCTCTTGATTTCTCCCTCTCTCTGTCACTTACATAATTTGGGCACTGAAGTGCTAACTCTATTATATGGTTCAACATGAAAATGGAGACTTTTTTTAAAGCTTCATTAACATACTGTTGCAAAAATTGGCCTCAACTGAAGCTCAGTCATTTTCCAAGACTCACAATCCCTAGCACATTTTGTTGCAGAAAATAAGATGCATTTTTGAAAAGCAAAAACAGGATTACAAAATATTGTGTGTGATTCAAAATGGAGAACTCAGAACAGATAAAAACTCCACAGCACAATTCATCTGAATAGTATTCCTTTTGGGCCACTATGCTAAATTTAATCCTAGCCATAGCACTGCTATGCCAAAAACAGCCTGAGAAAACCATCCACATTTTGGCCAGTCAGGTCAGTAACACCTGCCAGAGATTCAAATTGTCTATCCCAAAATACTGACCTTAATTTAGGAGTATAAAGTTGCTGTGAGAACAATGTTTCTGCATCCTACAAAATTCTGATTGTATCTGTTTTCACAGGGAAAAAAGAAGACTATGTTTTCTCAATCTCATTTAAAAAAAAACTAGGGAAATAAATCATTTACAGTTTAAAACCCAGCATCTACTGATTACTGAACTCAAGCAAATGTTTCTGTCTTAAAAATAAGTTTATACTTCAGGTTTCCCTGAATATACATGCCAAATAGTTTTATTTGGGTACGAGTCTCACTTTTAATAAGAGAAAAAAAATAATCAAAAAGCAGTTTTTATTTGTCAGTGATTGTAGGAAAATAGATTATATATATATCCTACACAATTCAAGGCACACAAATTCATTGTTCATTTTTATTCTGAAGGTGCTGTTTTTGATAACTTATCTTGTTTTTCATACATGTTTGCACTCTCCAGCAGTGAAATAATTGCGCTGTCAATAGCACAGATAACTCACTGAAAGAATGATGATGTAATGGGAATAATGACATAATGTTTCATGTATCTTAACTGATTGTAATTAGCAAAACATTTACAACATACTAGCAAAAGAGAATTGATACATAGAACTGAAAGCCTCACTACCTGATGCAATGTACATCTTGAGAAGTGAATATAAATAAAAATATTATCAAAGTGCCTTATACATTCCTCATCAAAAGTAAGTTTTCCCAACAACCTGCCCGTAACCAAGCATAATTCTGATTTAGAAAGAAAAGGAGACAAGAAGGAGCTACTTACTCAACAGAACTTTGTCTGACGTGAATGCACAGAGCAACAAACGATTCATAACTCCTTCACTTTTACTTCTTCACAGCCTTGTACTCCTTTCATGCTTTACAGATCCTAAACAGTGAAGCCAGAGCAAGCGGGGTAGAACTAATGGAGCCTCTACCTGGGTATGCTGGTTTTGTTGGCACAGTCCAGACTCTTAACCCTCGGCAGCCCAACTGGATAATAAAATGCCGTATTGGGAGTTTAAAAGAAAGCGTTTGTAGATAATTAAGACTGTTTGAACCAGATTTGGGTTAAAATGCAAGAAAAAAAAAAACCAATGCATTTTAACAGCAAGACAGAGTCTGAGACTCTGCAGCTTTAGAACCAAACAGGTTTGCAATGGCAATGACTGGGGAGCAGTGAGCATGAGGTGACACAGTGGCATCAGTGCCCTCCCTGCCCTGAATGGATCTGCAGCTTGGTCTTTATCCAACACTCACATGTTCCACACAAGCCTTTTCAGAAAGCAAGAGGCACAAACAGGAGTAGCACCTCTAGGACAAGCAGAATGATCCTTTGTGCTCTAATAAGCATTGGAAAGGCTTCATCTAGAGAGCTGCCTCTGCTTTTGGCCACCACCTTCCCAGACAGGAACTAAAAGGAGAGAGAATTGTTCAGGGAACAGCAGCAATTACAAGAAACAATGTGGAATATTTAAGCTTTAATGTTAAGGAAGAGGATATAAAAGATTTGATAATATGTAAATGACTCCTTCATTTAATATCTCCTTCATGGCAGCAGTATCAGGAATAAGTGAAGCAAGAGAGATTATGGCTAATAAATAGGAAAAAATAAAATCTAAAGATAAGGATAGTTATATACAATCATCTCCTCTCTGGACATGTACAAAGATGGATGTTGACACCCATCAGGAATGACAGCAGTATGGCTGATCCTGTTTGGTACAAGTGAATGAATTCGACAACCTCAGGGAGCCTGACTCTTGAGACTGCACTTGAAATTCCTACAAGCTGGGTCTCTTTGAAATAGCATCCAAATGCATATATATCTGAACAGTACTGCAACAGACTGCAGGGATTTGATTTTGTGATGCAGCTAAGGAAGAGGGGCCATACCAAGATATCAGTTTTTTCCATTTCTGAGAGGAATACTGGATAAATCTGGGGGTTGAAATTCTCAGTTGTAGACAACTTATGAGAACATCATCTCTACGTATGATGGAGCTTGACACCAAACACAAAAACTGTCCAAAAAAAAGTCCTCCAAAAGGGACAGTTTTGGATTAGCAAGACAGTTTCAAATTAGGATTGGTGGGCAAGTGTTAGAAGAAATCTTCAAGCTGGCGCCAAAAAAAAAAAAAATCTGTAATTTTCCATTATCGCCACTTCAGTAATGTTTTCTCTATTAGAATAACATCTGCTGATTAATTAAACACCTTAGCATAATAATCAATGCACAAAAGAATAAGACTCCAATATTGATTAAAGCTTGCTTTGAAAACCCATCTGAGCTCTTTAATCACAGTTTGTAGAGAGATGGTATTTTCTAGAACAAAACAGAACTGCATAGCAAGTGTGAAAGTGTGACAGAAGAAGGGTACAAGATATGTAACTGTTTAGCTGAGGATGTTGAAACAAAGCATGTTCAGCAACGGAATAATGTGACAGGTAATTTACAGTGATCTGATGGAAGCTGACAATGCCAAATAACATGGTTTAGTCACTTTTTTTTTTTTTCTTCCAGATACTTTGAGTATCTTTTTTCAAAGCTGGGTGTAATTGACACATTAGATTAGTTACAAGATCACCTGCCAGGAACAAAAAGTGATGAACGTTGATGTTTATGTTTTTAGGGCCATTCAGGAGTAATGGGTTTGATCCTTCCTCTACCATCCAAGTACAGAAAATTATGAGCATCCATGTGGATAACCGTGAGGATAATATCAGCTTTTGCACACCTTCCCTGTTTTGGGAACTATCCCCTAAATAATATATATGAATTAATAAATACTTGGATGAAATGCAAAGACTTTGGAGGACAAGCTGGGAATATTGCAGGCTCTGGTCACTGAAAGCCACAGAAAGACTTTTGATGACTTCCATAGACATTAGATTAGAATTAGAGATATTTGGTTTTTTAAATCCCTCAACAGAGAATCTTTAAATAATTAACACAAAAAGTCTTAGATTGGTCATGCCAGGTTGATGCCTCTCATGTTAAGGAAACCACTTCCTAGAAAATCAAACTGATAACTTGACAAACTATTAAAAGTTACTATTTTTTTCCTGTACCTGTCAGTACATATCTAATTTTATACAGCAATTGAGGGAAGTCCTGCATGCAAGATTATAAAAGTACAACAAACCCCAGACCTTTCATGTGACTTTTTGTCTGTGACCAGATTGTGACAAATTATGCCAGAACAAAACTCAGCATATCCAGAGAATTGGAATGCAAAATTGTTCCATATATTTTAGTTGCTCCTAATTTTTGTAAAGGCATGGCAATGGCAGCTTAGATTTATTCTTCCATATTATTAATTTCAAGTAAATTATAAAGCAAGGAAGCATGGTCTGTTAAATGTTGCTCTGATGAGCACCTCTACTTAGGGCTGTTTTTCTGAGAAACAGGGAATGAGGAAGTCTATGGGACTGAAGGATACCTCCTCATGTAAATATGACTCTGGAAGGCCACTGCCCCTTTCCATGCCAGAAAGGCAACATTTATAGTTATTATTACAGCATCCTACATAGATATGACACAACCTCCCAACCAAAACCTGCAAACCTACAATTACTGGCTGCAGCAGCTCCAACTATTTGCATAAACATTTTTGTTTGGTACAATCCTTCTCTTTCTGTCACCAATACCCTGTTTTTACAGATGAGCCACATCCAGTTCTGTTTAGCTTCTGTCTTTTTACCTACAATGCATTAACTAGTTCCAGTGGCTTTCTTGAAAGCATAATGACTTTTCCTGTACTCTAGTAAAAATATATCCCCACAAATCAAGAAGAAGCAGGCTCAGACTAAGTGGTTGAGAAGATTTACATTCTATTGCTAACTCAGTTATTACTCTGCTGAAAACCCCATAGCATCAATATAATGAATCCCTCAACCTCTGCTGCTAGCACAATTTTTCTTCCCAACCTCATTGGCTCCCAACTTTCTGCTTGACCTTTTACAATCTGTGTGTGGCAGAGCTTCATTACAACCTTTTAATGATGCACAAATGGCACACAACACCAAGGTCACAGCATGTCCCCAGTGAGAACTTCTCCAACACCTCCTGAGCAGGCAAAGAGTTTTCATTTAAAGAGACAGCTCAGAGGGGAAACAAAACCTTAGGATTTAGCATGAGTCTCAACAGCCATGAATACCCACCAGAAATGGCCATGTCATAAAATGAGTATCTGCTCCCCTAAAAAGTTTTTTTTATAAAAGTTGATGTCTCAAGCTCTCAGTGACCAAATGAATAAAATGGCTCATTGAGGAAACTCAGAAAAATTACAGTGCTTTTCTTTATAAAATGATTGTTCAAATCTTAAAAATATTAGGAAATATACTAAGGAGTTAGCAACATGCATCCATCTAGAATATCAGAAATTTTTCTAATGTCCCAGAGTCAAATGACTATCAGATGATGGATTCTGTCTCAAATAATCAGCAGCTTTTTGTTAACACAGTTCAATCTCTGTTCTGCAATTTCCCAACTGGGATGTAGGGATACTAATGCTTAAGCCTGTTTCAAAAGTATTTCAGGTTTTTTGTATTGAGAGTCCTATATAAATGCAAAGCATCCTGCTATTCAAGCATGTAGACTGTAAAGCACATTATTCAGTACTGGTTAATGCAAAGTCACTGCATATATGCATATATTGCACGTCAGTTACTGCTGAAGCAGAGTACAATGTTTCAAATGAATATTTGATATCACCTTATATGCTTTTTATATATGAAGAAATTAATGCTCAAACCCATAGAATTACATCTAAAGTTATCTACTAGGCAATGCTGTGCTCCTTTACTTATGGCATTTTGATCTTCACTTTATGACATGTATATATAATAAATATTTCCATTCACTGTGTGCAGGTACCTGCAGACAAAGATACACTCAGTGCACTTTCCTTGCTCAGTTCTTTTCTCTTACAATGGGGGAAATTAGAAATAACAAGCAACTCAGTGCAGGCAGACATTCCACTGTGCAGCTAATCCATGAGGAGATTTAGGGCTAACCTGTACCTCATGACACACTGCCAAAATTACAGCATTCATAGAACTATAGAACACTTCCAATGATGAGGATCCACAACTTCTCTGGGCAACTTGTTCCACCACCATCATTGTAAAAAATGTCTTCCTAATGCCCAATATAAATCTTTCTTCATTTGGTTGTAAACCATTGCCCCTTGTCCTGTCTGTACGTGCCAAAGTCTCTCTCCATGCTTCTCACAAGCTCCTGTTACATAGCAAAAGGCCACAATAAGGTCTCCCTCTTGTCCAGGCAGAACAATCCCAACTGTCCCAGCCTTGCTCCATAGCAGAGTTGCTCCAGCCCTCAGAGCATTTCTGCATCCCTCATCTGACCCTACTTCAACAAGCTCACACCTTTCTTGCACTGGGGGCCCCAGAACTGGATGCAGCACTGCAGCTGGGGTCTCACCAGAGCAGAGGGACAGGATCACCTCCCTTAACCTTCCTATTGATTAATTGAATTAAATACACCACATTCTACTCCTTGAATTGTCACTGACGCTTTCTACTCTCTCACGGTTCTTCCATTTCTCTATTTGTAAACATTGCATTAAATTTACTTCTCACCCATGGAAGAGCATAATGATTGCTGAAGTCATGAAGATCTCTGAAATCCTTGGACACATAGCAATCTAAAAATGCAAGGCCATGCTAATCATTTTAGATATTTGGCTATTATTGAAAAGGAAATGTCAGGAATCAAACACAATCCCTGACACTAGAGCAGTTTTACTACTGGCATATTGCCCTGGATCTAATACAGTGTCAAAAAAACCCAAACCAACAAAAAACTTTCATCGCTTGAACACTGCTTCCTTTGGACAAAGGCTGCCAGGGTCAAACTCTCCTTTCATGAATTTCAAAGAAGTAACTAATAAATTGTTCTGGATTTGCAACAACAAACAAAAGCAGATACTGGCTGTGATCCTTTAAATGGTTTGTGCAAATACATAGATGCAGTGCAGTTTTACTACCCATTTAAATAGTCTGGAAAAGCNTCCTATTGATTAATTGAATTAAATACACCACATTCTACTCCTTGAATTGTCACTGACGCTTTCTACTCTCTCACGGTTCTTCCATTTCTCTATTTGTAAACATTGCATTAAATTTACTTCTCACCCATGGAAGAGCATAATGATTGCTGAAGTCATGAAGATCTCTGAAATCCTTGGACACATAGCAATCTAAAAATGCAAGGCCATGCTAATCATTTTAGATATTTGGCTATTATTGAAAAGGAAATGTCAGGAATCAAACACAATCCCTGACACTAGTGCAGTTTTACTACTGGCATATTGCCCTGGATCTGAAACAGTGTCAAAAAAACCCAAACCAACAAAAAACTTTCATCGCTTGAACACTGCTTCCTTTGGACAAAGGCTGCCAGGGTCAAACTCTCCTTTCATGAATTTCAAAGAAGTAACTAATAAATTGTTCTGGATTTGCAACAACATAAAAAAAAAGCAGATACTGGCCGTGATCCTTTAAATGGTTTGTACAAATACATAGATACAGTGCAGTTTTATTACCCATGAAATAGTCTGGAAAAGCAACACATTTTAGATGTTAACTTTTATGCCCTTAAAAAACCCCAAACAAACAAAACCAAACACACAGAAATAACCAAACAACCCTGTGGGTCAAACCAAAAATCTGGTCTCCAAGTCAGGCCAGAGACAAACCCCCAAAGGTCCACTTTGTCACATTGCCCAAAAATCCTCACTCCAGCAATCCAAAGCTCACCAACAACGTGAGCCACGTTGGTGCTTACAAGTCATTAATGGATTGCTAACCATTAATTATCTTCCCACCTCACTCTTTGGTCCTGTGTTCCATAGACTTGGCTCATTTGGTATTTACACCAGAGAATTAATGTGAAGTAGTGGGACTGGAATATGCATGTGAAGTATTTTAAAAAGAAGTCAAGCTTCATATAATAAAAAATAATTTTTATTATTATAAATTATAATAATAATAAAAATTCAAGCTCAAGGCTTGGTTTTGATCTTGCATTTCTATTAGTGGAGTTACATCTGCACAAGATAATACATGATATGGAGGCAGTAAAACACTAGAGGACATCATTCCTTCCAAAACCAGAAAAAACCCAAAACCAACCAAAAAAAACCTCCAACAGACCAAGAAAGTTCACTGTGAGACACCACTACTTTGCAAAATGTTCTACAAGTTTCTTGCTAGAGTGACTACTACAGCTATGGCTTCTAAGGGAGAAATCCAGGATTTTATTTTAAGGACTACAGCTAGACTTTCCATATGCCACTTAGACAGTAGGAGGTTCATACACACTGTATAAAGCAGCCATAGGCAGATGCCTCTATTCACTTTTTGAAACTTTTCGTCTTCTTTTTCATATTTAGAAAGTTGCATTTCACTTTCCTCTCACTTTAAAAATATACTTAGTAGCCCCCAGCTGTGCATCCCTATCCAAGGTGGGAACTGGAGACATTTTACAGGATACTGCCTGGTCTGCATCTGCAGATCTCAAAACTTAAGAGCTCAAAGCTTCTCAGTTTTTTCATAATGGAAGCACCAGGACTTCTCTTTTAATTAATTAGATATAAATTAGTCTTAAATTGCAAATTCTTGAAGTTTTTTTTTTTCCCCCTCATTGTTAACAGCCCCTAAATTACAAAAAGATAAGACTCCATGGAAATCAATCCATAGTCCCAATACTTTCATTAGCATGGTCATGAAATTACGGCAGAATAACAAAGAGACTGTATGTAATTAAGCAGGAGGAGAATAGAAACAAGTCAAACTGTCAATCAGCAAATAATGAAGCATAATGTATGAAAACAGAAAGCAGTAAGTGGGGTTTAATGCAATTGTTATTAAAAAAACTAACACCATCAAAACAGTCCCTTAAGGACCTGGCATTTCTGAAGTATACTGGAAGCTCATTTCTTATTAATTTTATCAGATTCACATACAGAAGGACAATTAAAAAATTCTCATTTCAGGAAGCTGAGACTTCCCTATGTGTACAGCATATTGCTGTTCGTAATGGTAAGATTTTAATACATTAATACTGCAACATGCTGGGAGAGGCTTTTTTAAAATAAAAAATATATATCTTTAAGTGATATATATTAATACATACACTCACAGAGAATATAAGGACTTAAGTTCAGTTTGTGGCTTGACTACAGAAAATTCAGGGCTAAATATTGGT
The DNA here is from genome assembly GCA_013396875.1 of Vireo altiloquus. Taxonomy (NCBI): domain Eukaryota; kingdom Metazoa; phylum Chordata; class Aves; order Passeriformes; family Vireonidae; genus Vireo; species Vireo altiloquus. Next base: position 480,211 of record VZRF01012558.1, read on the forward strand.
ATTTATTTTTTAAGAGTAGAGGAGGATGTGCAGTAGCTCTGAGGGAACAGAAAAGTTGGAGGACAGAGCTCTGGGCAAGATAGAGAATGGAGATTTATTCATGTGAGTGGAGAAGTAAGGTCCAAACCTTCATGGAGAGCAAAGCTCAAATTCAGTCTGAAGCACTGAGAGCAAACTGAAACCTGCATCTACTGCATATGATACCAAGCAATGTGAATTCTTTTATCTTTTCTTCTTTGTACATTAATTAGCAATGAAAATCACTAAAAAACATTAAAAACCATATTAAACGATACTATGGAAAGAGGTGGATAATTGACCTAATGGTTCAATTTACTGAGAATTTTGCATGCATCATGTACTATAACTTCTGTTTTGTGATGTCAAAGGTCCCCAAGGGATCTTGATGAAATCCCATTCTTGAATGTTTTCACAAACATCCAAACCTGAGCAGTCCCAAACTTTGATGGAATCCCCCTATTTTGGCATGACACTGGAAAAGGAGACCTTTGCAGGCTCCTTCTGTCCTAGATAATTCTTTGGCTAGTAGCTTACTACCAACAATATGCTCATACCAAAGCAGTGATAATATTTTAAAATTATTTTTAACCAGAATCTGAACTAATTAGTGTGGAGCAATTACTAAATTTTGGTTTAAGGTGGTGGGTTTGTTTCTTGGTTTCTCATTTTAGGCTGGTGGTTTAAGCCATATTTTTGAAGAGTGAAAATAATACTCTTTAGTCTTGTAAAGACACGGCTGGTATTGAATACCAGAAAACATGAGGAAATGCCTTTCCCCTCAAGTCTTGCTCTTGCAAATTCATTCTGCCATCTCACAAGAGCAAACCTTAGCAGAAAATTGCTTTAGAAGATCTTGCACAAGCAGCAAACATTTACTGGCATGGCCATGTTCTCAAACTCAATGCTTTCTGTCTCTTTACTCCCATCTAAAGAGTAACTGTGCATTGCCAGAAACATCTGTATTCCTCTACCTCTTGCTTTGAAATTGCTTTTCATCTGTTCAAGTGGCTCCTACCTTTTGAAAAAGTGCAGCTAATATACACATGGATGCAGCCAAACCAATTTACTGAATTAGAATATTGTTTAATTGAATTTCACTATTAGTATATATAGTAATGGGGGAAAACCCAATAATTAGTACATTGATTTTTACATTACCCTAATTACCAGGATGTGCTTACTGCTTTTCAGATACAGAAGTAGGAAGGCCTTTCCTAACTGAAAGACAAAGATTTTTCCAGAACAGGGAGCCACCCACATGCAGGATGATGCACAGCATGTATCTGGGATATTTTATTTTATTTTACTGTTAGTCCTCCTCAATGTGAGAGAGACTTCTGTAACATGTATAATATATACTTAACTCCATACTTGCCATAACAGTCAGTTTAAGGTCATCAAGACTGAGTACATATGCACATATATAGGATTATAAGAAATTTATAATTTTATATCCACACCATATCCGTAACACCCTAATAAATCAGAAATTTATTAATAAAAAATACAGATACTGCTATAACCATTCAGCCACATCTTGCACGAGGCGGTGCACCATGCTGAAAGGCTGTGCTGTCACATGGCTCTTCAATTTTTTGTTATTCAAACTTATCCCTTACTTTTTCATATTAAAAATTGGTAATGAGGTTCCCATTCTTGCAGAAGAATTGGCAGAAAGAATCCTGTTACTCCCCTAATGAAGTCCCCAGACAGAACCGACAATTTTCTAAGGAACAAAAGAAAAAATGTTGCTCTAAGCTTCAGAACTGACCCTATTGACTGAAAGCTGTGTCTTACCTTGTTGCAAATTAGTGCACTGAGCAAATTATCCCATGCCAAAAAGACAAGAGAAAAGGCTTAACAGCATTCATGCCCCACTTTTCCCAGTTGGTGTTGTCAGCAGTTGTTTTGTGGCAAAACCAAGTAATGTCTTAATAAGAGCACAGAGCTGGAAATAAGAGACAAAATTGCCATCTTATGGCAGGGCTGCCTGGGATCATTTTGAAAAACTGTCTAGCACAGGTGGTGCTCTCCAGAAAGGGAAGAAAACTATTTTGTAGTGGTGTGGGAAAATGAAAATTGTAAATCTGGGCTTTCTTAGTGTCTCTTCCTTTTAAATTGTCTCTGCTCCAGCCCCATATCAAGAGGGTTAAATTTTCTTAATAAAGTCAGAACAGATTTCAATAAAAGAAACTCCTCCCATGAACTAATGGTCAGGCCTGTTTTCATATCTTATTCTTCCAGTTCACATTACCTTTTCATTCCTCCTTTCCTTAGCATCAATAGTGCAGTGCTCTCTCTGCTACTACATTGCCTATCCACAGTTCTGCTATTCCTCCTTTCTCTGAGAAATGCAATGTAATCCAGCTTCCCAGCTTTCAAATTTCAATCCTCCTACTCCATTTAATAACTTCATTTTTTTTCAGTCGTTGCTTTGCTGCTACTCTACCTCTTAAGCTGTGTCCTGTTTCCACCTTGTCCTTGCACTAAGAGAATCCACTAACACGACGTCTCAAAGTTATGGTCATCTCTTTTTATATTGCAATTGTTGGAGACCTTTAGCACAATAAACATTTCAAAAAATGAAGCACAGAAAAAATATTGAGTATGTTAGCCAAAAAGTGTTCTTCAAATGCCACTGGTTGGCATAGATTAAACAGAAGTGGTCTTGGTTACAGAAGAAATCCAAACTAAAGTAGTTCCTTTAATTTCATGAATTAAATTTGTTTAATTATGATTCTCAGCTTCACCTTTTAAGCATCCCTCTGTGCCACATTTACTTGGGGGTTGTTTCTTGCACACATTGTGCAAGCAGCATCAGCTGGGATTTAGGTGTACAACCTGAGCTCAACCTTAGAATCACAGCCTACTTGTGTCACAAGAGCTACTCAGCACTTCTCTTGTATTTATTATTAGAGAGCTAAAAGTTTACACTTTCTCTAAGTATTGAATTTCAGGAGTCAAAACAGGTTTTCTGCTCATTTCATTTGTTAAAATCAATTTGAAATCAGCATTTTATATTGCAGGACCAAGCCGATCTCATAATATTGCCACAGCATAATAACAAACTGTTGAAAATTTCTATTGCAAATCCTTCCTTGTAGTAATTAGTAACTAGTGTTTTGCATTATAGCATTACTTAAATTCAATTGCTTGACAGACTTGTTGCATTATTCAACTTTTTGCTCTTGGGGCTTCAATTTCAATTTCTGGTTGTGGGGGTAGAATGTCAAGTGGCAATTTTCTGAAGTTCATCCTTGCTGGTAAGGACCAGAACACCCTCACTGATAACAAGTTCATTTGCTTTCGAAGGAAAGAGGCAAATGATTAGGGTTAATTCCCTCTGGCCTTCATTAGGGAACAGACAGGAGGCAGCAAGTTGGTAACTTCCACTATTTAAACATATTTAACTTTAGCAATAGAAGGCAAACAGCTTTAGAAGCATGATGAGTATTTGTGTCCCTGTTGCATGTGTTGTCTAAAACTGGGCTTTCAAAGGGGAGTGGAAGAGAGAACTCTTATTCATCTACAGTGAGGCAGATGGAAATAAAAGTCTGAGTCAATTGGTGGAGAGATCCCAATGTGGTGCTAATAAAGGACTTCTTCCAGGCCTACTGACAACAAACAGGAGGCAAATCCAACCTCCATATATAGAAAACAGAGCACAGATACACCACCAGGCTTCTGCTAAGAAAAAGAACCTTACTGCTAGAATTTATAGTATGAAACATAAAATTAAAAATATAATATAATATTATGTCATATAAAAATTAGATTGTAATATACAGTACACTAAATATTTGCTCATACATTACACTTATTTTATACAAAGCACATATGCATTCTTACACGAACATGAAAGACCCACTAGTTATTCCTAGGGAATAGTCACAGCAATGGCACAGGCCAGGATATGTCTGGGAATGCCATGGTGTCTGGGAATGCCAGTGAGCCTCCAGCTGGGATAATGATCCATCTCATCGTTTTAGGGATAGAAAAGGACAAAGAAAAGATGCAGTTTCATTAAATACAGTAAATCATTTAAGTGGAGTAAAATTGTTCATCCCAGAATAGTTTCCTTGAAAATATCTTCATGGCTGTGAAACAAACTGCAAATCCTAACTTGTCTGATAAGAAGGAGGCCAAGACTAAAAACTGATTTCCAGAAGATGTTTATCATGAAAAGATTCATTATTCTCTATTCTTTTCATTAGTGGGGAAAAAAAAAGCTCAAATTGTACTTTGTCATTTTATCTTTGTTCCTGGAGTAATCCAGGTACAAGAAGATTACTGACTCCACCACGAAACCAGAAAAAAATTCCTAAAAAATATGTGTTTTAAGAGCATCTCCCAAGTTGTGACTGTACCTAGAGATGTGTACAGGAGAACAAAACCAACATATTCTGGGTAATAGAGCAGCAAGGAGATCTTTGCTTTGATCCTGCAACCATAAACTTCTAAGATGAAGCTTTTTGCTAAAATGAGCAAGTAATTTTCAGCTTTTATGGTAAATATCTATGACCAACTTTGAGATATCCCCAGGTATCTTCTCTCAACGCCCTGCAGTTACGTGGTGCTGCAGGGGATGAGATGTACATGCAGCTTTCCCCTGTTCAGTTCCCCTTGTTACTATTTAAAGATATTTCTACTCTTCACAAACTTGCCTACATTTTTTCCCAACTGCTGGCAGGGTTTTATTTCCAAAGGTGATATATTACAGAGAATTTTATTATGTAAAATCTTCTTTAGTCTTATCCCTGACTACTCATGCTACTCTTCCCCCTTTCCCCCAGGTATTCCCCTTGATTTTTGAGACTTTCCTACATCAGGAAACCAGGAAGAGGAACATTGAAAAACCAGGAGATTCTGAGGAGATAATCTCTAACCCAGCCTCTTCACAGGCTCATTGGGAAATAAGCACCAGTTCCAAAATAAAGAATTCAATTTTTATGCTGTTTCCAAGAAAGACACCTTTGAACATGAAGTATAGAATACCACTGATTTTATGGCCAATGAAGAACTGCCCATTCAGGTGCAGCAGATATTGTCACCGAATATCACCTGACTTCCAAATGAAACTGATACAGACACCCAGACCCCTTCACAAGCAAGGATTGATGCTTTTTGAAACACCTGTCAGAACAGTGGGAATAGCACTTCTACCCATATTGTCCATCTTTTACATGGACACTATTTCAGTTTCCAGATCTGTCCATTTAATATTTTCCTAAGTGGCAAATCAGCTTTAAAAATATGTAAATAGAGTCGTAATAAATGGAAAACAAGCAACAAAAGTAGTGCTCATATTTAACATATGCCAGAATGAAGAATATGCTTTTTTTTTAAAATTTTGGGTTTGAGGAATACAATTTTTCTTGAACACAGGGATGGCCAGATGTGAAATGCTGGGATTTTGCTCCTAATCTGATTTTTACCCTGTGTGTTTTAATTTGAAAGAAACCCATGATGATATTCCCAACCTGTCTCCTGCTCTTAAACTGATCATATCCCTCCCACATGCCAGTCTCAGGAGCAATAGTTTCAATTACACTGACTGGACACAGGATGAGAAAATACATACAGAAAAAGGTAGCTCAAGCAACTTTAATAACTAATGAGCAATACAGGTGATGGAATTATCAGCTGTGTCTTTCAAACTTCAAACTTAGAAGCTCCAAGGTTACCCCTGGCCTGGGAAAAGGTGTGATTCTCATGCAGCTTAGGAGGACGAAGGTTTAGGAGTGAGGAAACACACAAATTACTGAGAGAACTTGAGAGTTCACAGATACAAGACTGCTCTCTGTGGGTTATACCAGGGAAACTTGTTATTCAAAAAGCCATAAAGGAAAATATTCCCTTATCTGAGACCTTCTGCAGAATTTAAAAGAAAACTGTTTTTCTTGATCAAATCAAAGAAAATGTAAAACCAAGAAGCTTTTCTGCAGGAAAACAAAGAAATGAGGAAAAGGCTTCAGCATTGACGCGGTTCCCTGTCAAGCTATAGATCTGAAGCAGAAGAGTTCTTACTGGGATATGTGCCACAGAGGAATTAGAGCACATCTAGACCTTGCAGTGTGGTGCATCACTGTTTCCCGCATAATGTCATGGTAAATTCGAAATTAGAATCTTCACTAACATGGTATAATTTTAAATGTGTTGCTGGTTCTGTTTTCCAGAGTGGAATAACCAAATATTCAGTTACTGCAAGGGAGACTCTCCCTGTTTGGAGGTCCTGTGCTGTTATTGCAATTTGCAGTTTATCAATCTGTTCCATAAACTATACAGGACATTTTCTTAAAAATTGCCAGTGACCTATTTCATAAATATAACACACTGTGGGTTGAAGACAGGAAGAAAGGAATAAATACTTGCAGGGGAAGTGAAAAACTAAAGCACAAGAATAAGTAGACTTTAATAAACACCAGCTGGTAATAAAATCAGGGGTCTGAATGAAGTTTTAAGAGCTTTTCTGTAAGTGATGGAGCTAAGAAAGGTAAGTAATTCTAAAACCTGGTTGGCTGCACCACTGCAGACCATAAATTTCATGACTCATGGTGCCACCTTCACTGCATTTATCCTAAAATAAAGTATTTCACCGGAAAAATAACCTTTACACTTGATGTAACACGAAGCATGTTTCTTATTGGTTTGGGCATTGTTAGAAATTTATACACACACTGGTACCTGCTAAACAACAGAATAATTTGTCCTAGGCTTCAGTTCTTAAAAAAAATAAAAAGACAAAAAAAAAAAAAAAGGACAGAAAAATAAAAACAAAGCAAAAAAGAAAGAATCTCAACTCCAAACCTCTCCACTCTTGCAACATTATCTTGCTGAAACCTTACAGCAAAATTTAAAAACACAGCATCTGTCATTTACCAGATTCTCCAGCACTCTTTTAAAGCCAGATAAGATGAATACCAAAATCTCTAAGGACAGTATATAAACTGCAGTATAAATGGGAAAATGTGAAAGAGAATTCATTAAAATACATCAGTAGCTCTACTACCAGCTTAGAATGGATTGATTCAGGAGAAAATCCTGTGCAGAACTTACTGAAGTGCTGCTGGCAGGCAGCAGAGGCTGAACATGTGCAGAAGTGATAACTGGGGAGACTGCAGAAGGCCTCGTGGCGATTTAAATGCAAAGGCTGCAGACAGCCCAGGCTGATTTTCTCCACAACCATTTTTACTGTTTTATTTCATTGCTTTCCACAGCAAATGGCTGGGAACAGAAGGAGAGCTACATTTTTTTTAAAGAAAGTATCAATGCCATTGCTGCCTGCTCGAAAATTTGACAGAGTCAACTCTTCACTTCAGCTGCGTCCTTGCGAGAGGGAAAACCTCTGTGATCACAAAGTGCTCTGCCAAGGCTGCTGGTGGTAAGAGAGACCCTCGGGTGAGGGACACAAAGATGCTGAGGATCTATTTATCTTTGCATACAATGAAGTTTTCAGTCTTTAAATTCTTAGGCATACTGAGGCAAAATGAAATTATGAGTTACTCAACCAAATACCATTCAATGAACTAACAGTAAAACCAGATTTAATACCCTGAAACCCTGAATCGTTATCCCATGCCCTTGAAACCTGTGCCTTCACAACAATATTGGACTCTGGCACTTTCCCTTGACATAAAAATACCAAGACACTGAGATAAAATATAGGGGTACTTGCAAAACACATTTGACATTGTATTTTATCCCAGCCGTCTAAACATGTTAAGCTATCCTAGAAAATTTACTTGGAGGAGGGGAGGGGAGTTGGCTCTGGGCTGTGTAAATTGTATCCAATCTATCTGGACTTGCTCATTTTAAAGTCTTGCCAATAAGCAAGCAGATAAATAAATCATATCCACAGCTGATCCAAATGGCCACATAGTCAAAAGTCCTTAGGGAAGAGCAGAAGAACAACAGATGTTTTGGAAATAAAGCTATGTTAGCATAGATGCATCAACAGAACCTTCTAATGAAGGCTATGAGCATAAATTACACACCATCCTACAGGAGATGATTTTGAATAAGGCAAAAATAGATTCAGGTGTCATCCAAACTTATTCCAAGGTAGTTTGTCCAGGTATCCAGATAAGAACATACAATTCACAATTGCCACTGGCAGCAACATTCCTGAAACTTTTTAACTAAGCAATGTTAACTCTGACAAAATCCAGACTACCTTCTGGACTTTCTTTTCCAATCAACTAAGAATTACACTATATTTTGAAACATAATTCATTACTGTTGCTTCCCTTAGCCATGCTGGTTTTGCTTGCCTGATCTTTTGATATTTATTCTTTACATTTTATTTGCTTAGATTCTTCCACTAATTATCTTAAGATATTTTCATCCATCACGGACTCATTAGAGTTGTCACAAGACCAGTCCTCCCATGTAAAAGGAGGTATTTTTGTAAATTAGACAAGCAAATGCCCACAGCCTATTTAATAGCTCCTAATTCTGCGTGCACAGAAGTAATGCAGAGACAGCCAACTAAAGCCATCAGTGCTCTGCTTCGTGGTGCTTTTCCTGTAACAAAAGCACAAAATATGATAAAGGGTTGAAATGAAGAGAACAGAGCTATGCTTTAGCTAATTATGGTTAGGGAAAAAATACAAATTCATGACTGCCATTTGTCACAGCCTTAACTTTGAATTATGGGAGGGGTAGCAAAACATCAGCACGACTTAGCCATGTACCAACACACACCAGGTTGTCAGTCCCTTCTCGGAAATTCTTCCGGAGATACTTCTGAGAATGACACTAATTAGTCACCAATAAACATTACCAGCTCTGTAACCCTGTTCCCAGAAACAGCATCTTTATGTAGTGTTTTTTTCCAGGAACAGTCCATGGCGTGTTTATATAGGCAGGCAAGGGAGGCAATATGTACTTAAATATACACGAGGCCAACAAGACCCAGGCTCTTAAAAGGCAGAGACTTTGCTAAGGCCTGTTCTTCCAAAGCAACACTTATGAGCATGTTTTCGTCAGAGAAAACATTACTATTGATTAAACTGATGATTTTTTTATCGAACTGGGCTCCTTTGCAGCATGAAGTGCACACCATCTTTTGTGTTGTGTAGCATATAAAAATCAGGAAGCTGTGACTGATCTGTTTGCTTTGGCACAATGAAACCTTTTGCAGCTGATCTGGAAAAACAATCCAAACCCTTTACCAACATGAACAGACGCCTTCCACAGTTTCCTTAACTGCATTACAAGATTTGGACCCCAACAGAAGCTTCAAACGTAAACAGGAAGGAGTTGGGATGTTTAAAAGGCAGCTGAACAGGTTACAGACGTTGATTTTATAGGGAATTAGGTCCCTAACTTGGTTAGGTGCCTTATGAAAATCCAAGCTCCTGCACAGTTAGATGCTCAGGTGGCAGTGAATCTGGCCCTTGTTTTCAATAATTAAAGCTATTGCATAAATTACCAATCCTTTTATCATTTCAATGGAACTCCAACTCCCTGCACAAAGTAAGATGCTACTTCCAAGTCACCACATCTGAATCCATTTTCCTACCCAGGTTTCTGCAGCTGTTTTTTCTGCCCCATGGAATCATCTCAAGCAGTGATTGCAGGGGGGAACAGTGCTTAAATAGCAACAAATTTAATTTGACCACTAAAATTAAGGTGAGAGTCACTCTACTATATAGTGTATTCACAGTCACTTAAAATCAGGTGAAGCATTCCAATTAGCATTTATGTCAGATTATGGCACAGATGCTAATGTAAAATGAATCCTTTACAAGTTTCTATGGATTTCCTCAAATAGATACTGTAATATATTTCCTTGTTAAAGCAGATCTAATTGCAACTTTGGGAAGAAGAATATACTATGAAATAAATATCTACATTGAAAAAATTTTTCAGAATTACAGTATTAACTACCTCATAAGACAGATTGAAGGGGAGGTGCTGTTTTTAAGCAGTCTGCAAAGGTAAAAATTGATTTATACAATCTATCATCCTTTAAAAGAGATATAAAAAAATCTGTTTGGTCTAATTTTCTTTTTCAGCATATACTAGAAGTGCTTTCAACAAAATGGAGCCAACCTTTTTTTTTGTTTCCTCACTAAAATCCTTAAATTTTGGTACAAATATAAAAATACGTAAGTTTTGCTTCATCCACGATTTTTTTACAGAGACAATCAGAAATAAAGAAATTTTGAATGATAAAATTGCTAATTGACTTGATCAGTAAAAAAAAAAAGGACACCTTAAAACCTTTACTTGATTCCAAGGGTAGATTATACCACGGATAACTTCAGAAACTCTGTGCCAGAAGAATGCTGAAGGAAATCACTTGGAATGAAACCTGCAGAATGCATGTGCTAATTTTCATGAAGGCAATGCGAATTTACTCATTTGAATCTTGGCTTTAGTTTAAGGCTTATTGGAAGATCAAAATATTTTGGGTAATGTGCCTGGCTGAGGTTCAGAAGGCATCCTTTCCCCATCATCGCTTCCCTTACTGACCAGACTCCAAGAGAAACCACAGCAACAAAAAGAAAGTGGAAGCTATCAAAGCTATCAGGATTTTATTTCTTAGCCCAATTAAAGAATGTGAAGAATATTTGATTGAACTTCTGTTGTTTTTGTTGGCTGTGACCATGAAGAGGCCAAAATGTTTTGGCAGTCATGAGACAATAAAATATTGCCAAAATATTACATCTAGAAGACCTATCAAATGTTGGAGTTAATGTAATATGTGCTCAATGCTCTTTTTTTCCCTGCCATTTGGAATTTCTGCTGTCTTTTCCCTTTGTGCTTGTTAGGGAAAAAGGAAGGACCAAAATGATTTCAAGATTACTGGCTCAGACAACTTTAAAAGGTTTCTTTGCTACAGGTAGACAGCGATGACTGCTCATGCTCCAAAATTTAATTCCTGCCTCATCACGGAGACCTTCTAAGAGGAACACATAGATATGGAACACCCCTTTGCTCATTTGCTGAGAGCAAACTTTGACCACACTTAGCAAAATAACTGCACAAACAAAGGAAAAAAAAACTGTAAATCTTTTATCAAAGACATTTTGGCCCTTGTGCATCAAGAAACCTCACCATAGTTTTACCCTCACAAACACTCTCAAGCCACCACCAATTAATGAATATAAATATGGCTCTAAGTCAACCTGTTGGCTGTTTTGTGATAGAGGATATGAAATACTGAAAAGGAGAAGCAGATTAAGGATTGTGGGTGCCTGTTCTTCTGGTTATTTTATTTTTCTCCCTAGTGATGATCTTTCTGTCTTCCTGGTTCCAGTCCTTCCATGCTCTACAAGGAAATATAACGTGAAGAACAGCATATATGCCAATTTTCTCATCCTTCAAAATGGCTTATTCATTGAAATTATTCTTTAAAATGTGAAGTAATATACGTATCAACTACTAGTAGAATTTTCTAACAAGATTGTAAGTGCAAAAAAAATTATTCATATCAAATTCTATTATCTATGCATGATGGCTCAAGAACATATATATTCAGATGTGGCATATACAGCATCAGAAACTAGTAAAATACCAGACACTTATGAAGAAGCAGCCTGCAGATTTGATTATAGATATGAAGCCTCTCTCAAGATTTTTACACTTATTTTAAGCAATGTTGGATTATGTATCTACACTGTTATTTCCAGAGCTGAAGGAGAATGAACACGATATTTTTTTTTAGTACTGCTCTCTGTGAGAATGCTACTTCATATTTCCAGCTCGAGCTCCACTGAAACGCTAACGAGGAAATGTTATTAGATGTTGAGAGGGAGGTACCTCTGCCAGGCAGAAGGACTATAACAACCTTCACGTCTGCCAGAGCTGGACCAGCATCAGCATCTGGTGTGAGGCCAGGAACAGCAATTCAGCCAAGGCCACAGGAGAGGTTTCTGCCTGAAACTTCCCACACAAAACCAGAAAATCCAGGAGAAGGAGTGTGAGCAGTAAGGGGAGGATGCTTGGGTGAAGCTGCATGGTGATGACCTGTGCCAGCCCTCTGTGCCTCCACTCATCTGTGGCAAGTCTTACCCACATTACACCTACAGTCTCCAGAACACAGCACTGCTGGTTTTTAAAACCAGTATTTTGTCCAATTGGGCTAGCCTTCTGCTAGAAATTTGAACATATTTTCAAGTGGGCAGGACCATTTCAAAAACTGCATTCATTTCGATATATTCCCATGCTTTTCTCCAAGGGAATGAAAATACAGTAATTTATGTCAGGATCCTGAGATGACAATGACAACAAAACAAGATTAATAACTACTGCAAACACCTTGCCAAAGAAAGTCATTCAGTTAATGCTACAGAGGATGCTCCTGCCAACCCACCGAAGAAAAAAGCACAATTCAGAAATTGTTTTGTTTACTCAGTGTAAGTATATTTAGCAAAGGCCCTGAAACAGAGATGACAAATGTTGGTGTAGATTATAGAGTAGGAAATGGGACAAAGGCAAAGTAAATTATCATAAAATGAAAAAAAAAGTAAGTTAGAACTTTAACTTCTAAAATGAGCTGTGACATGGAATGTTAGACCAGAGATCATACTCTAGCATTTTATTGAGAAAATTTTAAACTGGTGCTACAATTCTTATTCATGCATCTCTCTCTACTTGGAAATGGACGTATTTCCATGATTTCTAAGTGCACATTTAGAGATTTGTGAAAGTACTGACCAAAGACTCATATGCTTCAACTGCCATACAATTCATTAGATCAAAATTGTAAACATGCAAACTGCTCAGCAGAATGCAAATATACTGAGTATGTGCAAAAGGAAAAAAAAAAATGGCTAAAATTGAACTAATAGCACTATAAACTTTACAGCTCATTTTTTTTCAGTACAGACTCAACTTTTAAGGAAACAGACTTGTCACATTGACAACGTAACTACGCACATTTTAACCCAAACTTAATGAAAAAATAAAAGCTATTCAGAGAATAATAATGGGAAAGTATTACATTTATTTAATCCCTCACACAATGGAGCCAACGTGCCTACCAATTGGGCTATTCACACATAAATTGTATTTAATGCCTTCCTGTTAATATGCTGTAGTTATATAATGAAACCCCAGCAATTTTGCAGCTCAAGCATCTGCGTTCCTCTACTGCCATCAAACCCAGCAGTAACTGAGTCACTCAGAAAAGGACATTTGACCTTGGAGTTTTAAATTTTGGTTATTCCACCATGCCACAAAAAGAGATGTAAGATGTTCTTTTTCTTAAAAAGAAGGGAGCACTAATAGACCTCACATTTTAGTAGTTTAGAACTGATACGATTTCACAGGAATCAATTAGAAAACTGAGGTTCATTTCAATACAAACTGGATCTGGTGATTTCTGCAACGGTCTTTTGGCACAAAATTGATTACGTGAAGGGAAAAGACAATAAATCATCAATAAGTTCATAAATTTTCATTCAGAAAACTAGAAAAATTGATGAAGCAAAGCTTTAGCTCACACAGATTCAATTTTTTAATTGTGTGTTTCACTAACCATAAGCCATTTAACTAATTAGCAATTCAGAAATCTGTCAGAGGAGTATTGTATTACAGGAACTGTAACTGTATTGTATTACAGGAAAAATATCAGTTCAGAAACATGTGCAGCATATAACAGGTAGGTTTACTGATAGACACCTTATTCTTGCAGCATTTAAAGAGGGCAATTCTGGGCCCCATGACAATTTCAGGTGATCTTCAAAGCTTTGTGCTTTACATTGACTACATAGGAATATGCAGCACCCAGCACAATGAATTCTTAACTTGATTGTATCAAATGGTATTTCAGATGTTACACAGAAACAATTATTTTTCTTGGCCTAAAGGTCTATCATGCAAATTTTTCTAGCAAAAAAGCTTCCTCTGAGCCAAAACTATTACGAAAAAAGAAAAAGGTCCCCTGCCAAGTCGTGTTCCACCTCCATGTCTACCTCTCTGCAGAGAGAAAACAAATGCCTCCACATCCTACAGTGGTGTCTACAGCTGAAGCTGTCCTGGTGTCACATCACAGCCTGTGACAGCTGAAATAAAGTAAATTCTAGCTCTGCTGAGTACATCACACATCTTGCAGGCAGCACCACTACCCTGCACTCGAGGAGATGAAAAGCTGGCTCAGTACAGATGTGGCTGATGGAGAACAAAGCTTCAATTAATGAGGAAGAGACACTGAACTTCAGCAGATTCTAAATGATGTGTTTGATTCTTAAATACCGAACTGACTTGCAAGTTCTTGAGTTCATGCTTGAGTACACCATAAGGGCCTTTTCATGTAATTTAAGATTCAATCAAGCAGCAGCATCTCACTTCAGTGCTCTTCAACACAGAATCACAGGATGGCTTGCACTGGTGTTATCTAACAGATTAACCAACTTCCTTTTCTTTCAAGGCTTACCAGTGTATGTGACTGACAGTGCTGTGCATACAGGAGGAAATAAACAGAAGTCATTTTGGTATAACTCCCTGCAGAGCTTGATACAACTCATGCCAGTAGCAATGGGTTCTAATCCAAGTTTCTTTTAGAAGAATGGCTCTCCAGAGAAACTCAACAAATCCATTGTGTCTGTACATCAGTAAAGTTGTATCTATCCACTCTTTTGAACATTCTCATTCACTTTATCCATGTTTTCTTATGATGCTGTGTATTTGCTAATTTATGTCCAATGCCACTCTCAGGCATTATTTATGAAATGTAAAAATAAATCATCATACTTAAAGCCTAAGGAATTTGATCGGCATTTACTAATATAAATTAAATATGTCCTAACAATAACATTACATTATTGACCCAAGTGGTCAAAATTATGTAATACAGGAAAATCAACATGTTTGTAACCTGCTGCACCATCTACTGACCAAGAGATACTACAACAGATGTTACAGAAGTATACACAAGTCAAAGAACATACTTAAAAGAGTAATAGGTTCATATATGATAGACTGGTTTTTTTAAGGGGCAGTGATGATGACCCTGATACTTCAGACTTTGTTGCAGTGATATTATAGATATTATATGTACTATATATAGTACATATATGTAGGGCATAATTACTTGAAGTTCTATATGGCAATAAGTATAGTTTTGGGGGCCTTTTGGTTGTGCTAATATTTGACTGAGTTCCACAATGGCTAACTACCCATAAACACTTTTAATGGGAATTATTCACTGGGTCGTTAAGGTATAGCTGTCACACAACTCAAGCTTTCCAGGCAGAAGAGCTGAAATGTCACCTTTTCACTGTATACAGGTCACATATCATAAAAATGTTGAGATTTCCTTGGTGACACCAAAAGCTATCAAAAACAGCTGCAGGAAGTCTCATTACATATTAAAAAAACCCAAAAAACAAAAAACAAAAACAAAACCCAAGAAAAAAGAAAAGGACTATTTACCCATTGAGCCTGGATATCCTCTTGTTCTATTAAGCTTTACAATTATTAATTTTAATTGCCTTTATTTTTTTAAACAAGCACAGAAAAATAAAGATAATTTCCCACTCAGGAGGAAGATGCATACTGCAAGTCCAACTGTCCATAATAATATTCTGTAACTACAGATGAGCATCTTTCCTTTCCAAATGATTGCTGGAAAGATGCAGCAGCACACGACACATTGAAAGAGCTGTTCCCTCTTTACAGAGCAGCACCATAATTGCAGCACAAAGAATACTCTTATTTCCAGCCATGTATATAACAAGGAAGAGACTAGAAAACTGTAAGGCAAAAGGAGAACTGCAAAAGAAGTAATTATGAAAATGGAAAGAATAGTTTATGAAGTAAGAGTATAAGAAATAATGTGCATAGCTGGGCTATTCAATTACTAAATGGACTCATTGTACTGTGTACAAGTTTTTCAAGGATGGAAACATGAATGAATTTCAAGGGGACCTTGCTAACATTAATGGGTTGAAGGAAAGAAGAAAAAAGTTTAACTGTAGCACTTTATAGTCTTCATTTGTAAGCAATCCTAGGCCCTTTGTATTCACCAGTCTTGGTGACTTTTCATAAATATTATCAAATACCAGAACTAAGCACACTTTTTTTTCTTTTAAAACACCTCCTTGCAGGTGGAATGTTATGACTGTAGGTTTGTTAGGTATTTCAATTAAACTTCAGGGGGTAAAAAATCTCAACTGTATTCAGTTTCCAATCTTTAAATGAAAATGAAGGCAACAGAGAAGAGCAATGCTATAAATTATTGAAAAACTACAATGTGAAGGATCTTGACTTGTAACTTTTCGATCCAATCCCAAATTCATAACACTTCCATCAGTAAAATGAAAAGGAAAAGCTTTGTAAGCACTTGACAAGGGCGTGCACCCTTCCTAGAGCTGATGGAGGCCCCTGTGTGTATGGCTGCACTCAGAGCTACAGGAGAGGTTAACCAAGCTGAGCAAAACAAATCCTGCACCAACAAACCATCAGCTAATGCTTAAATGGGTTGGTTAATAATTAGATGAGAACAATTCATTTGTTCCACGACACAGAGACACTACTAAAAACTGGACAGATGTCACCAAATGCATTTTCCCCTCTCTACACGGTATGGATAAAATCCTGTTCTTTACAGCTGGATTAAGCGACAAGAAACCAACATTTAAGTCACACAAGACACAAACAAACTGAGGAACTTACAGACAGGCTGCTCTGGGTAGCAAAATTATTACAGTAAAAAAGTTACTGAAAAATTCTATAGGATTGCCATGAGGAACTGTCATGTATCAACACAGTGCATCAAGAGCATAAAGTAAGTCATGAAAGGACTTTCTTATTCATATTTGGATTTCTGCCAGTCTGCAAACACAAATCAATTAACACAGGTAGTTGGGTAGGGATTTGCCTTATGCTGTTCAGAGGTACAGGATGTGCAATCCATACTGTGACCTAACTTGACAGCTCATGATGCCCAAAAATGTCTCAAAAAGCCCCAATTTATGCATATTACTCCTTCTTTCTGCTTGCTTCCCTCTTTTCAGGGCTATATAACCTAATTATTAAAGACAAAATTCCTTTTCTTCTATACCCATTGAAAATTTACAGGATTTTATAGACTTCAATGAAGCCTGACTTATATCCTCAGCATGAAATGCAAAATTCCTCTATAAAATTATTGTGGTAAAAAAAAAAAAAAAAAAAAAAATCTGATTTCTTCCAGGACAGGATCCCTAGTTCTGCTAGTTAAGTGGGCATTAAGCAGAAACATCTTAAGGAAAAGCTTTCTTCCTTTTAAATTTCATTGGAGATGTCCTAAATGTAATTAGTACCAAAATTAGTATTAAAGAAGCCTTCATGATCTGCATAACAGCTTCTGCTTATTGACCACCCCACAAAATCTAGTTATACCTAAATTAAATTTGTTTGTATAATGGTGCTGTTCCCCCTCAAGGCTGATAGAGCACTGATAAAACCTTAAAGATGTTGGTGTTCACATCAAGCTCCCCCGGACAAATCAAATAAAACCTATTGCCTCAGCTGTATAACTTTATACCAGATCAACAATTCATTTATGTCAAGGGTTCTAAATGTTCTTCAGCTGCCACTTGAGAGAAAATACACTGTGAGAACCTAATTGGGTCCACATCCTCTGGGAACTTGTGGAAGAAAGGCAAAGTTACTAAGCATTAAGTGTTCAGTAAACCTAAACTTATTTTCAAGAAAGGGCAGAACATGTGAACCACTGACTTTAGGCTGCCTCACTTAATTGACTTTCGAGTAACCAAAATTATAAAACTACCTATGAGCACTTGAAAGATGACAATGAGCAAGTCTATTTCAATTCAAAAGTCAATCACATCTTGCAGGCGAGAAGGGAAGTTTTAATTTCATTTTCAGACTTCAGAAATTATTTTCACACAATCACACTTTCCACTTTCAGAACCAAGACAAAGTAATGAAGTTTAAGTCTCAGGGAAGGAAACAACAGAACATAATTCCAGGACAAGCCATACATTTGTACACTCTCAGCAAAAATAACCACCTGCACACATGCAAGATGCCAAAGGGTTGGTTGGGACTCCAAAAAAGTCCCCAAATGTCAGAACTACAATGAATCATAAGTGCAATGTACCTCAGGTGTATCAGACAAAACAGGCATCATAATGGGCTATATTGCTAAGACTGTAAGAAAAACAAGCTAAGCTTTCCATGCCATTAATTCCATTGCTGGGATAAACCCATGCAACCCACCCTGAGCACTCCACAAAAGGCACAGTTGAAACACAGGTCTGGAAAACATCCTCGAAACCAACGAACTCCAAGAAGATATTTATAATTAAAATGAGATCAGATCAAGATGAACCAGAGCAGCAACATTTAAATATGCAAGAGGTGGCTAAAAAGATGAAAGGGGGAAAAAATATTTTCCGTATCTTGCACATACACGAGACAAATAACAGTCAGTTTAAATAGCAGAGATGAAATTTTGGTACAAGAATGATTTAGATTTGCATGCCCTGGAACCATCTGGTATAACCTCCTCAAAAGAGGATGGGTCAGGTTATATCTTTAAATTTATACATTAGGAAAGAAAATCTCTTTCATGACACGGCTCTAAGAATAGATTACTTCCATCTCCACTGTTTGAAACCAAGAACAGATTCCATGGGAAGAGTCTAGGAACTTCTGCTATGTTTGGGAAGAGAAATGAACCCCTTGGGGTCCTATTCTACAGTTTGGAGCCTTTAGCCCCTTCATACTAAACATGCACATGAGAGAACATTTGCCTCGATGATATTTAAAGATTCTGCAAAGCAGCTTTCTGTGATGTTTAGTGACAAAGTACATGTAGAGAGATTCATACATCACTGACACCAGCCAGGAAAAACAAACTGCATTATTTGCCAAACATCAAGTTATAAAGTATCATTTAGTTGTTTCTCTGCAAAAATCAGATTAATAAGCATTATTGTATGAAATATTCATGAATATGCATTACTATACAAACATTTTGCACAACAGCTGTGAGTTGTTTACTAATTCCTGGTTTAAATCATAATGACATTATTTTGAAGAGGTGAATATCGCTGTAACTATGATTAAAATGAGGATTAATCAAGTAGCCAATGGAGTAAACAACCACATTATAACCACCAGTATCACTG
This sequence comes from Vireo altiloquus, assembly GCA_013396875.1. Classification (NCBI taxonomy): domain Eukaryota; kingdom Metazoa; phylum Chordata; class Aves; order Passeriformes; family Vireonidae; genus Vireo; species Vireo altiloquus. The sequence goes on from VZRF01012558.1 coordinate 499,323, forward strand.
GATCTGGAAAGCCACAAAAATTGTCATTAAAGGATGAATTCTAATTTCTAGAGAAACAAAAATTTTTCTTTATTTTTTGTGTGGATATTACAACAGGTGGAAACAAAAAAGGGTTGTCAAATGTCTCAAGGAATATTTTTTTTCCAGACACGTTTCAATGCAGACTCCAAGAAACAGAGGAATGAAATTTACAGCAGGAAGATATGATGGGAGCATGAAAAATGAAGGACTTGTGTTTTTCACCTTGTTAAGATCTTTCACTTAAAAATAAAGGATACTATGCTTTTAATGCAAGGCAGTGGACATCTCTAAATAGCACAGTTGTTTAGTAAAATCTATTATTATTTTAATTTTGTTGATCCCTGTACTAGAACAAGATTGCCTCTGCCAAATGAGATCCACAACCAGCATTTGTGCAAACCCTTACATGGAAACAAGACTATTCCTGTGTTGAATTACAAGAAGGGCATGAGTTCAGTGTGATTTTTAAATTATAAGTTTCCTCTTCTCTTTTTTTTTTTTTCCTTTTTTTCTCCATGAATGTTCACTTGCACTTGAACATTTAGGAGATTTCATAAAGGAACTATACCTGTATCACTGATTCTGTTTAGAGATCCTTGAATTCTACATCTTTCTACTCGATCACTTCAGGACAAATAAAGCCTCAATATCTGCTACAGGACAGTCCCATGATGGGACAGTGACATTGCCATGCCAGGGAACATCCAGAGCCTGGCACAGGAAGATTTAAGCTTTAGGACATGGTCCTGATAGAGAGTCCTGAGAAGAAGTTACAAACTACTGAGATACAGCAGTCTTACAGAACTGAATTCTGAGTCTAACATTCCCAGAATTTTACATATAATTAAAGGCTAAGATATATTTGGAAGCCAAAGACTCATATCCCTTAAGATTATGGGAATCTAAATGATGCTGAAGGTAGGCTTAGGATCATTTGCATCTCTTTCTAAAAGCTGCAGGAGTCCAATTCCAGTCCCAGCTGCATTACAGTAATGACATTAAAGCCTTTATTATTCACTTCAGTGAAATAATTTATTAGTAGTTTAGCTACAGTATCTTGCTCAGCACCTGAGCCTCTATATATGGCAAACTATTGGTAAACTCAAACAAGAGCCCAGTCCTAAACTTTCTTATGGATAACTCTTGCACAAACACTCAATGCCATGTCTTTGCACAGGGATGCACAAGACAAGTTCTTTATTGTTTTCCAGTAGCTTTTCCAGAAGCTTCAAAAGAAAACAAACAACCTCTTTTCTAAAGAAATTTGGAGAATAACTTCAATTTAACCACTGTTAAAATGGGTACTCTGTAGTCATTGCCATTTCCTCCCTTTTCCCTAGATTTTCTCTCTCACCATTCCATGGCAAAGCTGGCTGTATATGCAGATATACACATATTGATATATACAGATATATACACACACACAAATCTGTATTTATCCCACTATACTTCTGAATGGGTTGTGAGCCTCTACTTTATCCTGGAGGAATGGGGATATCAGAGGCAGAAAGACCTGAACTGCCCAACATTGGCTCCTCAGAACCACTTGTCCTCATAAACTGCTTTTTTAATTTTATGTGGTAGGTATTTCCTATTCCTATTTTGTCACGTGTGACTTTGTTTAATCTGTTGCAAAATGCAGAGGTTTTCATAGCCATAATGTTGTTTTTTTCACTTCCATTATTAACATACATATTTTGCCAGCTGTTCTAGGAATATTCATTAATAACTCACATATTAGGGAAACTGATTACTATAACGCAATAAAGGGCATGAAATTAATCTTTTATGGAATATTAATGATGAGCATACATAAACTTTGATCTTCTGCCACAAAGCACTCTGCAGGAATTGATTTGATTTTTTTGTTATCACAAAACAATGTGTTTACATGTCACGCATATTTTAGGCAGGAAACTTCCAATAAATCTTCCATTTAACACACATCTGTAACTATGCACAGCAATCCTATACATACCAGATGATTTTTATCAACTCTAATTATTCATTGATAACACATCTGATTATGTGCCCCAAGGCAACGTTATAAATTCTAAGTTGTTTTTTCACAGTTGTAATTACCATATGTTCCCATTAATCCAATTCTATTAGCTCAATCTTTGCCTACTGATCTTGGTGTCAATCAATTGTTCTTCCAGCTCGTGCATCAAACCAATTAGAATGGATTTTAGAAACTGGAAATGTAATTTTTTTGGTTTAAGGAATTGTTCCAACAATCTGAGTCACAAAACCTGATTTTCAAACAAAAGTGACAATACAACCCCTGTGTTTCCAAAGGGACTGTAATTTATTAATCTGTAAAACATCCAGCTCTTCTGTGTCCATTCCATAAAAAAAGCCAATAAGGACACAGACACCTATTAAAAATATTGGTGAAACCCAGAATCTTCTTTTATATTTTGAAGACGTCAGGAAGGGTAAAGGAGGAGCTGCTCTGGAGCAGCTGCACACTTCATGGTGTTACTTAGCAACAACTTCTCAGGCAAAGTTTGCAAGGAGCTGGAAATAGGATTCTGGCAGTACTTTTTATTTCAGGAATTCAGTTCCTTATTCCCAGCTCAAATGACCCTCAATCCCCTCTGTTTATGAATAGCATATTTAATATAGAATCTATGCACCAAAGATAGATTTATATCTAATAAATGCATGTTAAACAACTCCTGTAACTTTGGTTGTGTAAGAGAATCCCAGCAAAACGAAACAAGTTCTGTACTTGGCATTTGATGCAATTTAAACAATATGGACTGTCATTAAGAAGCAATTTTTAACCCATTTTAAAGAATGCCTGTGCACAACTTCTGCTAAAATACGTTAAAAGATATTGTACATGACGTTTGTACACTGTAATTAGTTAAAAATAAAATTTTTAAAAAGTCCTTTTAGTTTTTGGCTTTTATTATAAAAACTTACCCACAGAGTCAACTTTAGTCTACAGAGTATAAAGTACTGGCTATAAAACAGATCCTACATCTAACTCACTTAAACTATTTCATTGCTGTTAATCTACTGCATCTAAGAAATCAAACATTTTAAGAAGGAGCTTCCTAAATGCATCTACTTTGATCCAGAGATGACAAACTCACATATTGCCAAAGCACAGTTGATACAGGACAAGATAATATGAATCAATGCTAAAAATAAAAACCAATAGACAAATAGTGTCACTATTTGTTAATTTCATCAAATTTAACTCAAGGAAAACATTTTTCCTTGGAAAATTGTCTTATCTTGATAGTATTAATTAGAAATTATATGGAATGATTTGTCTTCAGTGAAAGGACATTAATGAGATGATTGTGAGGGAAGACAGAACTTTAGATTGCAAAAGTTTTGGTAAATATCTTAGTTCTTGGTATCTTTCTGGATCATGACCAGAACTACCAGCACTCCTCCAGTAACTCAGAGATGCACTTTTCAAATCTATATGGCCTGGGGATTTTTCTGAAGCCTCTGGAGTAGCTAAAGGACTGCTCTAGTCTAGTAAATCCCTCGAATAATGCCAGCAAAACCAGTGGCTGATGCACCTCCACACCCTCCTCTGGGGCAGCACAGCTGCTCCTCTGGGCAAACTGAGACAGCTCAGAGCATCTCACAGCATCTCACTGTCTCTGCAGCCACCCGAGTGCCTCTGGGCTTCGGTGGCTGAGAGGCATTGAAGTATTTCCTTTCCAAGTGAACATAACACCAAACAGAAATCCATCCCCTTCCTGCCAAACAGCAACTTTTGATCAGCTCAAAAGCTGCTTCACATTTTGAGAGCAACAGAATCTTTCCTGAACTGTGAGTTCATCCAAAGATGAGAAATAAAAAAAAAGATTGAGGATGCTGCTCTAAGGAGGTACAGAGACCTCTCAAATGGTCTTCATTAACCTTAAATCTTAAATTAGCAGTCAATTCTCACACTTTTTTCTCATTTCATAAATGGATACACAACTCCTGCCAAACTTATATGATCACCAAGTGCAAAAAAATAAATATAAGAAAATCAGCCTCCTAATACTATTTTTAAAAAAAACAAAATGCATCTCAAATTATCTGAAATATAATTTCCATGCAAAACAGTGAACATTAGTAACCATTATTTATATTTCCACAAACACCCTTCTTTGCATTCCTGACTTCAGCACAGACCATAAGTACATCTATAATTACAGCTTCTGTTCATGCAAATGACAGTTATGCCTCAGCATTTATCAGTGGAAACACTGGAGAATTCTAAGTGGAGCATGACACATCCAAGATCATTAAAAAAACTCTCTATCAACAATTGACATAGAGTAACACATTGAACAGAGTTATATGCTTGTCTTTGGAGACTTTGGCATTAGCTAAAAAGTGATTGATTATGCCAGAATTCATGATGGATTTGTCTGTGGTTTGCTGTCACCTGTTTATCTGAGATGCATTACTGGAAATAATCTCTCAATATAAAACCAAGCTTAATTAGAATCTAAATGCAAGCAAGCCATTTATGAAATCCAAAACAAAAATGGGATATTTTTGGTTTTCGTCAAAAAAAAAGTCCCGCCAGATTGTCTTGAAGAGAGATAAACGAGGTTTGTAGGCTGCCTGTTAACCCAACTTTTCCACATTAACACAGAAAAGACACATAGACACTGCCCTTAAAACAATAGTTTAAGCCAAGGGAAATCACATCAAAAGCCTGAGATAAAAAAACTAAAATCAAAGTTTACATGAGGTTGTCACTTTGTTTTAGACAGCGAGAGCCTTCTTGCACGGCTTGTGCCTCTGAGAGGTTGAATCCAACAAATTCTTTAAATTATTCCTAAAAAATAATTAATGCCAAGTGTTCAAAGGTTTAAAGCCACAGCAGAGCCTGTTTGGGACAGTGTGCCAGAGGTTGAAAACCTCTGTCAGAGTTATCTCTGAACCCCTCAGGGGTGCAAAATTTCATCCACAGCATACGTGTGAGGAGGACAAGTGGCTGAGGCAGCAGCAGCAGTGTGGCACAGACATCCTCGGAGGAACAGAGATTTACCTGACACCCCCAGGCACAAGTGCTGGGGTTTAGTTGGTGTTTTTACAGCAGCTGCTACTGTAAATTAAACAACAAAGTGATTAAACAACAGTGAACTTTTAAAATACAATAATGGCTTCAAAAAGTCCATTGCTTGTTCTAATCTGTCCCAGCCCTGGTTCCTCTCCTGCCAGGCTGATCTCCCTTCAGTGCCTCTCCAGAGGTGTCTCTGCTCTGCTCCTCTGGGCTGTCTCCTCAGCCACTTTTATGGTTATATTTTAGTATACTGTACTACAACAATATAATCTCATACACAAATGAAATTTCATCTTACCGAGATTTGAATTCTTCTCAAAATTGCTTTCTGTGAATCTACAAGGACATGTGGGCTAAGGCAGACAAACCTGAACCCTTAACAGAGCTCCCTTATGTGGCAATTCAGTGATGACATAACACAAATTGGCCAAATAATTCATAAATTGCAAACTTTTTTCCCCACAACTTTACATGAAATCCAGTTGTTCCATCATTAGTCCCATCACTCATACATAATGCAGAAATGTGTCTAAATATGCTGCAGTCACATCTGCAATGACATTCAAATATGTCCTGGCACACCTTCTGTCTTAAACCTGAGGTTCTTTATGATAGTGGGGTTTTGATGCATATTTAGGTCTTGGCATTTTGATGAATGAAATCATGGGGCATTACTCAAAATAATTAGAAATTTCAATTTAACTTAATCCCCTTTGTTCCATTTCTACATTTAAATTTTTTAAGCAATGCTGTGGCCTCCAAAATTTTAAGATTTATGTAAAAGTATTTTTCTTTCTTTAACAACATTCTTGGAAATGTCACTGTTTGAGGGGCTTCCTAAGTCCCTTATGGGGATTGTCTAGGGGGAGGGATTATGGCTTTTTTTCACCTCCGAAACTATAGAAGAGATGACTGGGAATTCCAAAATCTTCTAACAAATACACATAAGCACAGCATTATACAAAAGGCATAATAGCTTCTCTACGGAGCAAAGTTAACCTGGGTCTTCCACATGACACTGCAGAAAAAGCAGGGTATATAAATATCTCAGAAGCAAAGACACCCATGGTAGTTTCAAATATGCAGATAGAGACTAGCTCAGCTAAGATCACCTACACTGAAACAGAAAAAGAAAACTTGAAATTAATTTGATCTGCACCTATCACTCTAAAAGGCTTAATTTCAATACTAAAAAGACTCAATGGTTTTTCTAAACATTTTAAATTTCATAACATTCAAATTTGGTACCATATTTATAAATTATCTTTTTTACTCGTACAGTAGTAGAATAAATACATAGAAAGTAAACGCTGAAATGTATGTTAGACTTAATTTCCATATCTTTTGAGAAAGATATTTACAAAAATACGTTATCCTCTCTTTATTAGCGTCATCATCATCATCTAGAGCCACGTTTACAGGCTAGCAACAGCTTTTTACAATGCTCTGATTTTGGAGTTGCTTTCAATTGTTCCTCCCATTAATATAAGAGTTAAAAATATTAATTTACGCAATCTGAGCCATGGAATGACTTCAACCAGACTAATTAGCATAACCTTCTCAGATGTCATCCATATTCATTCTGCAGACTGGGGCAATGCTTAATGGCAGAACTAGAACTGATGGAGCCTTAAGCAGTTCAGTGCTACACTTCACAAATCTGTGAGTTCAGCAAGTCCTACCATTGCCACCTACAGCAAGCTCTGCGTATAATGTTAAGTAACTGCCGTAAACTTCATTAACACCATCACAGGATTTGTGCAATCAGGCCCAGCAAAGAGCAGGGATAATACCAGGCATCTCCTCTCCTCAGTGTGGGATCCCCTGGGCTGGTGGAACTGGGGTGGTTGTGTCCTCGAGGAGCTGATGGATCATGGCCAGCAAGGACAGCTCTGCATCTTTGGTCACACAGAACACACTACAGCAATCACCAAGAAGCAGCAGACAAAAGGTCCTGACCCCCATGAGCTGTACAGAATTTTAAGTGCCACCACCCGAAGCTGTTCCCAGGGCTCGCACCCCCAACAATGTGACTCAGTGATATCCAAGCCACGCGGGGCATTGGGAGGTTTGGTAGTTGCCAAAGTTGCAAAATTAGCTTTTATCAACATTCCCATCCAGTCTTGGGACCAGCAAACAGGGGGTCATTTACAACTGCTGCAGACAAGTAGATTTGTGGGAGAACAGATCATTTAATCACAGAATGGCCTGGGTTGGAAGGAACATTAAAGATTGCCTAGTTCCCCATCCTTGCCATGGGCAGGGACATCTTTTACTAGACCAGGTTGTTCCAACTTGTCGTTGAACTAAGATATATGGCTTACAAGTCCAGAGTAAACTGCCTAAGGACAGTTCTTCAAAATAATTTTTTTCCTAAAAAAAGGCAAGCATTTAAAAGGCTTTGCATCAGGAAAACACTGCATAACCAGTACCACTTTGCTAGCAAGATATTTTGACAGTTGTTTTTAAAAGACAAAAAAAAAAAAAAAAGTTTAACATCCATTTTCTGTTTCTGATTATCTGAATGCGAGGATGATCTGAATTCAAGGGTGCCACTAAATGGACAGGGCTCAGCAGAGTGATGCTTTGCAGCAGGAGGGTGGCACAGCAGTGCCCCTTCTGCAGCAGCAGCCACTGCCTGGGCCCACACTGATCCTGCAGGAACTTTCCTTTCCTGTTTTTTAAGGGGAGAGGAAGCAGAGGATGTGCTGCATGGTTTAAACGAGGTGCTGAGCAGCTCGTGGGAGGCAAGCAGGTTCAGAGGAACATTGTGTGTTTGGTGCTCAGGATGGCGATTGTAAAACCAGCCTCAGCTTTGCTTCCCACAGAGCACTAAAACTTGTCCCAGCTCCATCACTCCGACATCATTGCAGCAAGGGAGGTTAAAAATAACGCACCAAACCAAAATAACACGCACAGAAAGACTTGATTTATAAAACCTACATTCAGAGTTGATGAGAAAGGACTTCAGGACATTGTGACTTGGATAGGTACTTGAACTGTCTCAAACTCCAGAATAATAAATTAATAATTAACTGCCTTCAGTTCACCTTCATTTTCGCTCTGTACAAGACAAATGGCCACTTAAACCAGCAACATCTCTGGCAGATTGTGCTGACTTTGGGACCGCAAGTGCTACACTTTCAAGATTTAGCCACTTTAGGCTTGACAATTTGAGCATCTGCTGGTCTTTTACTGATTTCCAGTCCCCTCTCAGAGGTGCGCATCTGTCCTCCCCTTGCAGTGCAAATAATACAAATAAGAAGTGCGTGACTTGCCCAGCACTTTGGTAGATGCTCAATCAGAAGTGATTTAGTTCTTCACTACACTGTGAAAATGGAATAATGTTCCCTAAGAACTAACTGGCACATTGAGAGCAATGCAACAGTGAGGGCTAGAAAAAAAAAATCCCCAGAATCAACATCTGATTAACTACTTTAAAAAATACTTTATTCGTGGTTTGAATCTTTGAATATTTCTTACCCTTAACAATTCACAAAGTCGTCCTTCCATTTTTTAAAAATCCATTATTTATGGATAAAAGGACAAGGAGGAATCACATTGCTTCAATTGAGCTTTGCTCTGGAGTAAATGCCTTTTTATATTTTTAAGAAAAGACTGTTTGATTTTGCAATATTAATATTTTAACACCAACTTCATGCATCTGAACAGTTGTTGATTATCACATATACTTGGTCCTATATATGAAAATTCCATGAGAATTGGTGTTCAAAATGAAGAACCAGCAACAGAAACAAGTTTTCACGATCATTAAAGATGCATGCATTGTTATTACGGGAAATATTTTAATTAAATGCTGTTAAATAACTACATTTTTTCCCTAGTTTGCTACAGTGCATCACATCCTTCAGACCTTGTTTAACTACCCCTAGTAATAGCAGGGGGTTTGCTCCTGATGTGACTTCTCAGGAGCTGCTGTAACACTAACTCTGAGGTTCCCATTCTCATCTCCATCCCTGACATTCACTTAACCAGCCTGGTGAAAAGTAACTGAGAACACCCATTTCAGACAGGCTACAGGCTAAGCCATGAGCATGTTTAACATCTTCCTGATGATCTTTATGACCTTTTCCAGTTTCCAGTCGTGCAAGCAGAAGAGAGGAACTGTGTTGCAGTCACGAACAGATCCTGCAGCCCTGCCCCTGCAACAGGCACAACCTGGGGTTGTGCATTCACATGTCCCTGTAACACATGTTCATCAGAACAATAACCAGAATCTGGTGGTTACATAAAGAACCCACCCAACCCGAGGGGCAGCAGATAAAACTTTTCAGTGTGTTTACCATGCTCCATCAATAACAACTAGAAATGATACTTTACTTTCGTCTCTTTAATTACATTTAAAAAAAACCCCAAACAATAAAATACCAACTTCATGCCACAAGGAAGTCTCAAAATTAATACTGTGAGACTAACACCTCTAATCAACTCTTAGCTAAGAGAAAAGGCACGTTTCTGATCACTGACAACAAGAGCTCAGCAGAATTAAAGATGCATTGATGCAGCTCACTAATGCCTGTGTTACACACATGAACTACATCTCTGACACATGAGCAAGCTGGGCTTCAAACAGAACCAGAATCTCCATTGCAGAGAAATTCTGGCCAAGGGATGATGGGAAAACATAACAAACCCCAAGCTACTGCACCCCATTCTGTTTCATCTCTATCCATGAAACTCTACCAAATCATTTGGAAGCTGTTCAAATATGGTTTGGAATAGAAAAAAGCACAGCTTCATTTCAAAGCCAATGTCAACCATTATTTTTCATAGGTCAGCATATTCAACACTCTGAAAGCTTGAAAAAGCTTGAGCAGAATGTAATTTCTTTCTTTTTTTTTTTTTTTTTTTTTTTTGACAAAAATCAAGAAGTATCCATCCCACAATACTGCCACCTCCATTTACTTTCTCACGTGGGATTCTGGATCAGCCTATGAAGTCAGAAAGGGAGAAAATGCTTTTGGTGGAGAAAAGAACAGAAGGCAGGCAGGATGGGGACTGCAGAGCAAGTTCCTGTGCTGGCAAAAATGCTCCCTCTTCCAGATGGTGGGAGAAGGGAGCTGATTACATTCCTGTGGGAAGAATGGCATAGCCAAATATGTGCCAGGTGCTTCAAGTCTCCTGCTCTGTACAATTGTCCTGCCCTCTACTACTCCCTGTTGTTTAGCACAGAAGCTCCACTTACAGGACAAATTGACAATTTAGAGATTGGAAGAAAACGTTCCCACTGAGGCCAAGACCAGCAGACATTTCTAGGAGTATGACTTTAGCACACTTAAGTGTGTATGACTCCGAAACTCAAGTAAATACTCTGAGGAAAGGTTTAGATTAGCACATCTGTCTGACATCCAAGAGTGTCAAAAGGCAGAAAGGAAACTCAAGGCAGCACTGGAGACACCAGTTTTCATGGCTGGACATTAAGTTGACATTCAGTTCTCTATTTCCCCTTAAAAATTTGAACTGCATATAGTACTAGGTAGAGGGAAAAGGGCCTCTCATTAGAGGCTTGCTTTATTGGGGGCATAAAGAACCACTCAGGACTCCTGCACTAGTGCCACTTGAAAAATGACAAGTGCATTAACAGAGCAGCAGTGTGAAACTTCAAAAACATCCCTTTAATCAACATGCCACTCAAGATCATATAAAAATCCTAATAAACATGAGGCTGACCACTTTGGAGTGCCTACCACTGCTCCAAAGCATGTCATTTACACTGCTGAGAAGCAGCAAAAACAAACCACTTTTAGCAGAGTATTTCCAGTGAAGAAAGGAAAGTTACAAACACAGTCAAAGCCAATTTTTCTTGCCTAAAAAAAGAAACATCTCCACCAAGTTCAGACAGTGAAGCTTGTGTAAGCAGGTGTGAAGTTTGCCATGATGCAAGAAATATTCCATAATGATACCTGTGCAAATTTCAACTTTGTTCCATAAGCCTGGGAGAAATAGAAAAGTTGGTGCTTATGATCTTATAGTTTTTCATGTACAAAGGCAAAAAAACAAAAAGCCCTAAAACTTGCAGAGTAGCAAATTCCCGAAGATTCAGGGTATGAGAACACAGTTCAGACCAATCCCTGCACTGCTGCTGGAAATCAAAGGCTCAGGATGAGGACAGCTCTTCACCAGTGAGCAGCACAGGGACTGAACTAGCACTTACTACTGATTTGCCAAGTTGTGCCTCATTAGCTGCATTTCTGGTAATTTCATCATAAAAAAATTTTTTTAAAAAGCAGTATTGTCATTACCACTACAATATATATGTGAAAGGCTCTATGTGCTGGTAGCTGCATAATGAGTAAATGCTTTTAGTAGCTATTAAATTTGAAATGTAAGTAAAAAACCATTTTTCTCTTGACACAAACAGGTCTCTTAGACATACCAAGGCTCTCTAAGCTATATGATATAAAAAGAAAAAGCTTTGTCTTAATCCATAATGATATTTCAGAAATTACTTTTACAGTACAGTAATTCTGGAAATGATGAGAAATGAAGACTAGCAGTGACAACTGAGTTTAGAGTTAAGCCAAGGTTCCTCTGGGGAGAGCACAGCTACAAGCATAAAAATATTCTCCTCCTGAAATAATGCAGCCTTCTTGAAATAGGTTATTCTCCTCAGCTGACAATATTTTCACTTTAGGAGTAAGAGAAAAACTAGATACAGCCCAAAATGGTCAAAAGAGGTATGAAGGAAGATAAAATATTAACCTGGAATGCAGAGAAGTTGTTTATTTGAGGTGTATTAATGCCCTGGCAAGGTGGTAAAGAAATATCCAAAGTTTACACAAAAGAAACACATTATGAAAGTCACAGAAAGGCTTATGGAAACCTCAGGATTGTAGAACAAATTTTGAGATATCTCCTTAACATAATCCTAAGCATGATGACACTGTTTGTTCAAAGTCCTGGCTCCTGCAGGTGTATAAAACATATCCATTTCTACCAGTGCAATGTGAACTTAAGGCAGTCTGAGACTCTGAGAGCCAGGAGACTCTTGGGAAAAAAAAAATTAAAAGAAAAGAAAAAAAAAATCCTTTTGCAGAGAGAGGAGAAAAAAAGATTACCTTATTTCTCCTTTCAGATACTTGAGGGCAATTTCATTCTTTCTCCCTCTCTTTGCACATAAAAAGAAATAAATGAAATAGGTCTAAACTTGTCCTCCTTCCTCAGCAAATTATCCCTGTAAGTCCAATGGGAGTTAAATGCCAGTATGAGAAAAGGAGATGAAGCATAGCTGAACCTGACTGAAAGTCCAGAAAATATCAACAAAGAATTGAAATGTCTTTATTGAAAGATTCAAAACATATCACAGACCAAGGTTCAGCACCACTGTGATTATCTAATCAATATCCAAAAGTCAAGTATAGTCTGACTGCCACATAGTTGGATTTAAGATTTTACAGTCCAAATTGAACTAAGCTTAAACAGCTCTTCCATGAGCACAACTTTATGCAATATTTTCTGGATACCCAACTTTTTCTCTAGATCTTGTTAAAAAATACAAGGACAGGAGAAATGTAAAGATTTTAAATTTATTCTATTATTCTATAAGTCTAATAATATTCCTGTTACATCACCACAGTCCAGGAATTACTCTGAGGAAATTGGTGTAATTAATTACAAGGCTTCGCTTCAATGAGAGAAAAGGAGAATCTAGACAATTATTTCTAACATCCCTAATTATTATTATTCTACTCTTTCTCCCCTTTCTCTAGGGGACAGAGTATATCTGTTAATATCTTTTAGCTAAATATTTGGGACTCAAATCCTTATTTTCACACTAGGGACACACCTCCCTCAGCATAATCCAGGAAGATAATTATTTGAAGGATACCTGGATAAGGTACATACTGTTTTCAAATACTAGTGACAGGAGGAAGAACTTTTGAATAAAACACTGCAATTTTTATTGCCTCCAAAGTGCTTATTGGAGATATCCAGCAAACTATTTGAAGCCTATTTGATTTCTTCTGTCAGATGGGTTAATTTTTCCAAGTGCTAACCAAAAACATTATGTTCACATTCAAATCAAAGTATATCCCCATTACAAGAGACTGTAATCTTGAATGTAAAGAGACTCCACAGCAGGAAATGTTGTCTTTATTTATCTTTGATTTGGTGGGCTGTGCCAGTCTTTGGGATTGCTGTTGCAGATGAAGCATTGTCATGTGTTTAATTTGATGCAAAGGTGTGAAAGTTCTGTTAGCCAGCTTCCCCAATGAAAACTGTTACATCTCAAACTGCAATTCACAGGGAGGTGGGAGGAGGACACCAAATGATCTAACCTGCCAGTCACAGACATTTTGAGATGTTTGATACTAATTAAGCGTATCAGCTCTGATGCCAGACTTCTCTAAGACAAAGGGTTCCGTCAAATTGATAAGACTCTGCTAAGCAGGGTTTAAAATTAATTCATAATTTCTTTTATGTTTGTCATGTTTTATGAAAATGAACTGCCATTCAATTTTTCATAAGCTCTGCACAAGCAGAAGCAGCTTAATTTCGGGCACTGTGCTGACAGGCCTGGGTAGTTTTATGAACAAATTATGATTACACACAGTGATCAAGCTTCAGATAATTGAAGCAGCAAACCAAACTATCCAGCATGCAAATATTAATGGCTGTCCCCAAAGTCTCATTGAATCTGCATAATATAAGAACTTTTAGCTTCCTGTTGCACTTGGAATATTTTCAGCATAAATAATTTAAAAGAATTAACTAAAGGATCTTCCAATGAAGATCATTCCATCTTCAATTTCTTACTGTTTGGAGTACTTGTGGAACAGAGTGAGCTGCAGCCTGACATTCAGAGCACGTGCCTGGGGAGGGCTATTTCTACATCCCATTTCTGATGGCAAAAATTAACATTCTCTGAAGTCAAAACTTCACCCATCTATTTTTAGGGGTGGTGAATGCACCGTTCTCTAATAAATCAGCAGATCTTTGAGAACATAGCACCTCCAAAAAAAAAAAACCAGAGTGAGTGTTTCTGAAGCTTTAAGGCAGAATCATGGCATGATAAACTAGAAAAAAATGTAGGCCAATGACATTAACTCTGCCTAAATGCCTAATATCTGACATATGTTTATTTTAAGGTACACTGGAGTTCTAGAATTAAGGTATGTCTCAGTGAAAAACATTAGTGTTATCACAAATAAACCAAAGGCTATGGTGAAGACTTAGTTAACTTCTATATCTTGTCTACTGGTGAATATCAAGCTTGTGAATTAACCAATCACAGTGAAAAGCAGTAAAGAAACCTGCCTTTAATATTAAAGTCTAAAGCCACAATTTGTTTCAACCTGGCAAAGAAAATGGTGAAATTCCTTGCTTTAGGCATTGGGAAAAAAAATAGCATTAATATTGTCAAAGCAACAATGAAAATACTTTACTATTATTAGGTGGAAAATTGAAGGTGCAGAAATCCTTCACTTGCTTTGTAATAGCTTGGTTAATAAAGGGGGACTGGAATAATCGTTTTTCAACTTTAATATTATTAGAGAGAAAGAGAAAAATGGTGCCTGGGATCTAATGCTGAAAACCAGTTTCCTGCTGGATGCAAAGAGCTCTGTCTGGTTTGAAAAATCTATTGCTGCGGTAAACAAAAAAAAAAAACAAACCCTTTCGGTGTCACCTCATTAAGAGAGTCACAAGTGGTTTTCATTGATTAGCTCCTATTATAGCAATAATCCTCAATATGCTGCATGCTGCACACGAGCACTGTTTTGTGTAAACAACTGCCAGTGATTAGTGATCAATGAATAATTTTAGCCAAATGTAATTGGATGAGAACACATTAAGAGCTACTTCATTTCATCCTCCTGATACTAAAAAGAGGAGGAGAGGTGCAGAGAGTTATCCCACCTTGCTAATTAGTATTTCCTTTTGAGCACGAACATTAGATTTAGATTTATATTAGACATTACATCTGAGCTGCATCTCCGCAAATAAATTTGATATAATCAAAACTAAGTCCTGCATTGCTGGGTTTTTGCCCAGATTTCTAAAAGATTTCTAGTTATTAGTGCTGTATATTTTTCTATTTTTCAGAATATTTTCACAGAGAATGGCTGTAAGAGGTACAGCTAGTAGTTGCAACAGCTCTGGTTTTCACATTGGTGGATGGTAACATTAGGAATGAAAATAGGAATGCTGCAAATGCAGCATCTCCTGGTCAGGTTGTTCCCCCAGAGCCCTCCCACACTGCAGCATCAGGCAGTCCCACATGGGGGCTGACTTTGGGTAAATGTAATTTTTAATTCAGGGTTTCATAGCTTTGGCAGGTGCCTTCCTGGAGACCCACAAATTAACATTTCTAAAAAATCAGTGAGATACACAAGGTCTCCTCTTCCCACATCTGGTTTCCAAACAAAATGCAAGTGGAACAATACTGAGCAAAACAGAAACGTTTTATGCTTTCATGAGAAGCCACAGAAAACTAAGTTCAGCCTTCTTTTAGCCAAAAGCATTTCCAATCCCTTGTAACAGCTGGTCCAACTTTTGAATTATGTTCATATTCTCTTGTGGAAATAAATTATAATATCACTCTCAGTGCCATACCCTCCCTGACTTTTGTCTATTGCTAGAGATACTTGTCCACATTTTTCCACCGTCACGCTCCTGTCTTTAAGGTGACTCAGTCTTTCTTTGTTCATTTTTCCTTTAGCTTGAAAGCAAATCACAATGCTGCCAATGCCCACACAGTCACACATGGTGTGTTCTCAAACTAAGGAACATCTACATTTCAGATTCAAGTAAACACACCAGGAATGTCACCAGCAGTCTAACTGTCCTCAAATTAGCTTTAAATGTAAATAAGACTGTTCTTTGATGTTTCTGACTGCTTTTGAGTGCTCGGTCTCCGTGATGAATCCATAGGTGTACTTTATTCTTAGTCTCTCTCTTCCTTCAGGCTCAAAGATTACATAAATTGAGAGAAAAAAAAAATCACTGTGAAGTGAAAGAACCAACTTTTCCCTTTCAGAAACGCAGGGGCTCAAATCCTATGATATACAAGTAGTGAGCTACAAAATTTGCCGGAAACTCACTGAAACACCTCGCAAGTTTTGATTTAAATTGAGACTCCAGCAAGTCACCTGTGGGGATGGTAAAGGAGGTGACTGGCACAACAGGGATCTAAGAGGGAGTGAGTTTTAGAAACCTACTTACCTGGAGCTGTAATGACTCCTGCAGCACACCCAAGAGTGCAGAAGCACAGTTATTACAAAGATAATTATTATACTTAAGAATATGTATAAACTGGGCTGTGTAACTGCAGTGGGAAAACAACAGAGGGTAAGGGAATGGTTGGCCTGCCCATGTGCTGCTTTCACCCCGAAGACTGTGAGATGGGCACCCTCCAGGTACTTATAGAGCAGCTCTCCTTATTTCCTGGGACATTTTTACCACTCCTCTTCTCAAAGCCCAGCAACAGCCTCTGTCTTCGAAACTGTAATCTCAACTTTTTGTGCTGCCCTTAGTGGCAGAGGATGTGCTGTCACCATCTGCACCAGCCCCCAGAATGGATCAATTCCTTCAAATTGGTTACAGCTGGTCATTTATGACAAACAGCAATGCAGTATTTCTAGTTTCTCTTCCCAATGGTCAGACTTTGTAGCATTCTGTCACTTCCTCTCAAAATTACTCCCAGTTTTAATGTTGCTTTCCCAGGTGAGGCCCAAGTGAAAGCTTCTGGCAACATCTATTTCAGTATTCCTCGCCAGGATCACACCTCTACTAAGGAACAAGTGACAACCACAAGACTTGCCAATATCATCCTGGTGTTGTATACCTTAATTAACTTACAAGATTAATCTACACAAACCAACATTTTCATTTGTGAACACTAAATCCTCTTGACTTGAAAATTAGAAGCCTAAATCAGACACTTTGAAGTTCTCAATGTGAATTATCATTTTCTGTTACAGTATACATTGTAAATTGCTGCAGATAAAAGCTTTTTCTTTCATTTACAAGTATGTAGTAAACTGAATTCCATTTTATTAGCTACAGCATTTAAAGTTTTGCGAGTGCGTTATTAAAAACACCTAATTGTTCTTTGAAGCAATGAGTACGTATTTCTCTCTCCAATTGAGTTAAGTTTCTAGAGCACCAAGATATCCTGTTGTGTACAGCAGTTTATGGAGTGTTTTAATTATTTGTGCAAAGCCTCGGAGTAAGTTTTTTCTCTCTCAAGCCCTTAGCTATCTTGCTTAATCTAAGCAAAAGATTATTCACAGGGTAACAACCAGGGTAAGAATTAACTTCGGCGAAAAAAAATGTAAAAATTAGGTCAATAATAGTTCAAAAATGCATTTTGTTGTTTGATCACCTACATAACACACGGTGGTAATAATAATGTTGAAACAAGAGTAACAATTTCAGTGGTAGCTCCACTGAAGGGAGAAGTGTTTGTCTCCAGGCTGTAACATTATTACAGGAATGGCACTACAGGACCAGGCACACACCTCAAGGCCTGCAGGAGTGATAGATGCAACACACTAATTCCTGATGGCTAAAGGATGTTATTGCACTGCAAAGGTCATTTGTTCAATCTTGTGATACATCTTCAGCTGAGAATGGCAATTTAGAAGGTTTAGTCAGGATGCTTTAGTCAAACAAGCAGAAATGGCAGCACTGCAGGTAAACAGATCACTGAGGAGGACTTCAAAGTTCAGTAATACTCTCAAATGAAGACTTCCAAAATCAATAATACTCTCATTTTTATGGACAGGTAAAAGATGAAGACTACTACCTCCATTAATTTATTCTCATGATTACAACATCTGTGATTGTCTCAAAATGATGGCATCAAAATTCCAAAGGGCAGTAGAAACTGTCAGACAGAGCATAGACTAATAATTAAGGACTCAAAATACTGCATCTGTTGTTCTTTGTGTCTCAAGGGTATAAATCCTCATGGGTTCCCCCCTGCCCCCTTTGTATTTTTTGCAGGAGGCATATACAGAGAAAAAGAGAATTTGGCACAGCCTGTGTAACATTCAAAGGGAGAGAAATTTGTCCTATTTAGTAATATTAGATTTCACAGAATACGAAGAGACTGAGACAGAATAAAAAACTTAGAGAAAGTTTACACAGATTAAAGTGCAGTTCTGTTATAGTGTGGAATAAGAGGCACAGATACTGGTGTGGAACAAGAGGGCAAACACATTGATGCTCAAAGTCTCTCTGTGTGTGACACTGCCAAGCCAGCTGCCACCAGGTCTCAAGAAAGGTATTTTGATAATCCCTACCAGGAGCAACCCCTTCACTACCTCAGATCTTCTCCTACCCTTTCCATACTGCTTGTGAGAGCTAGTGCAGACAAGAGGTCTCTGCCTGGGCTGAGCAATAGCAAAGCCACCAAGAGCTGCCATCAGGGATGTGTCTGCCCTCGATCTACAGTCCTCACCTTGCTGGGCTTGGGCAGCAAAAAAATCGATGAGATTTAAATAGGGGGTGTTCCTCCTTTTTTAAAAAAAAAGTCTTCTCTGG
The DNA here is from genome assembly GCA_013396875.1 of Vireo altiloquus. Lineage (NCBI taxonomy): Eukaryota > Metazoa > Chordata > Aves > Passeriformes > Vireonidae > Vireo > Vireo altiloquus. Next base: position 517,888 of record VZRF01012558.1, read on the forward strand.
CAATTATTTTCGAAATAACAGAGCAAATTCAGTAACAGAAGTTCTACTGAAATGTAGTAAATAATAAGTTTTTTATTATATTTTTTTCTTTTAAATGAAGAATACAAATTGCTTTGCCTTGCAACATTTAATTAGATTTACCTAGAGTTTGTAACTAAGGCAGCATCTTAAATAATTAAAGAGTTACATGGTATGCAAATATATATTATTTACTCATAGTTTGTGTCAAAGACGAGCAGTAATAGTTTAATATATATAAAATTCTGTACATTTTCACTATATGGAAGATGAGCACTTCCTTTCCTATTTCCATGACACAATATGTGCATCATTTATCAGAACACAGACTAAACGAGCCATGAAGGCATCAGGAAAGGATTAAATGCAACACTGCAGCAATGCCAGCTCCATAGGATGTTAAGGGAAACACTGACTCCACCTGTTCTTTCAGCAGACAGCTTTTCACCTGAGATGAGCAGGGGGAAATTTCTCAGTTCAACAATGGAGACGCTGCTCATTTGTCCAAAAATACTTCCCTTTAAGACTTGGCTGCCTTGGGCTACCCTTTCAGAGCAGGGTGAGAGTATCCATGAGGTTGATTTGGCAGCAGAAGAGCCTCTGAATCCCAACCACTTTTCCAAGTGTCCATGTTTGCTTGAGGAGCTGCTCTGACACCTATTCTGTCTGCTTCTCAAGAGGCACTGGCTGCAATTTAGGCAAGTCAGCTCTGAGAAAGTTCAATGTCAAATTGTGTTAAAAACCTGCCCTTTCTGTCTTCTTTCAGGTTATTGCACTCAAATGAATAGGGGATTTCTCAGCTTGGAGACCTTCTGGAGCACAGAATACAGCAGGAGAGGCACAGGAGGCACCAATAGCCTGAGGCACCAATAACTCAAGGCACTGGGATTCCCAAGACAAGCAGGGAGCGGAGCTAGTGTCAGCTCTCGGGGGGCAAAAATGAGTATGTTCACCTGGGAACTCAAATTTTGCACAGGTTCTCCAACACATGGAGCCACTGAAAAAGTGCTGGATGTGAGGAAGACAAACTGGAAGGAAAAATCTCCTCATTCTAGGGCACAGGGAAAAAATTTTGCTTCTCATCTTTTGTTTGAATTTGTCTCAACCTGCAAAGTTCTCCCTATTCCAAAAGCCACCACTTTCTAAGAAAACCCATCTCTAGAGATCAGCAGCCCAGCAATACCTGACAGCCTACTTATTTTAAGAAAACAGAGCAGGAACTTACAATTCAAAGCTATGGCTATCTCAGGATCCTGTCAAAGCTTCCAGAAATGCCATCTGGTTAAAAATGCAGCACACACGGAGGCACAAATACAGAAATTATACTCTTTCTGGGAATCTTAATTAAAAAAAAATAAAAATTAAACAAAATCTTGTTGTTTTTAGTGTGGACAGCCTTGGTGATGACCTTCACAATGATCATGTAATGAAAACAATCACCTGTATTGTATTTTAGATGTAAAGAAACAAAAATCCTGACAAAATAATGCCATGGAAGGATGCAACTGAACACAGGTCCAAGGAGGCAGAAACTCTGAAGTATTTTCATCAAAAGCTAATGTGGCTTCACTAGCAGTAGGACAAGGCAGTTCACTGCCATTAACCCTATAGTGCTTTTAACATCTTTCAACACCAAAAAGCAAATCAAACTTCATGCTACTTAACTTTTCTCTTTCCTGTCATGTTTTTGAACATGTCTAAAAGGGCTTCTCAACTACTTTTATTCCATTACTTTAAGTATTTAAGTTTCATTTTCAGCAAGGCTCTGTTTAATGAATATTTATTAGCAAATCCTGCAGTGTTCATTGAAACTGTAGAACTTCCCTTCACAGCAGGCTACAGATTTGCATTTTGGGTTTTATTACTAAAATGTTAGCCACACAAATCGATGTCACTCAGAAAATATGATGACAGTTCTTCCTGCAACCCCTGCCCCTTCATCCATGTAATGTTATGTATCATATTATTCTTTGGCTCTAGAGGAATATAATTTATATTTTTGATATGCAATATTTAATTAAAAATACATAATTATAAAACATCCAGCAGCCATAATTTACACACGGCAGCCTCAAGCTGGCAAACCACTGTGAGCAGCCTCCCTGAAGTCACGGAGTTCACTGGTGTGAATAAAATTACTCACTTGCATAAGTGATCACACAACTTCACTAAGATCTTCATTACAGCTGTACACAACCCAATAAACAGCATTAACTCTGAGGTTTCTCCTTCTCTAGGCACTGGTTGGAGGCTGTGGAGCTGAACAGTGGTGATGCAGGGTGGTGGCACTGCAAGGCCATCTCATCATCTCATCTCATACTTGCCAGGTCCAGAAATGCCAAACCTCTCTCCCAGCTGACAATGGCCACTTAAATTTGCTCCATTGCAACAAAGAGGGGCAACTAAAATTGTCTAAACCCCTCTTTCTATTAACTTCGCCTTTGCACGTGGCAAGCTGATCTAATTTTATTCTAAAGTATACCCACATTCAGAGAACAAGGAGCCCATTTTTTCTAAAACAGATGAGTGACCCAAACATTTCACACAAACCTAGGCAGCTAACCAGCAAATAAGCAACAAGTTCTTCTCTGTAATCAGCTGCAGCCCAAGATGAACTCAAACAAGATCAATTCAAATAAAGCAGCTCAGGAAGTGGGGAGAAGAAAAAAAGACAAAATATCATAAAACCAGACTCTGCAGTATTCCCCAATTTCCTTAATGTTATTGTTAAATTGAGGTTTGGTTTGTTTTCTTTTTTAGAGTAGTAAAAGGTGTGAATAACATAAAAAAAACTTCTGTGGTATCTATAGTGTTTGCTTAGGAGTGTTTGTTTCCTCTGACTAAAGCCATTCCTATGGGCTATGAACAGGTTGCAGCTGCCTGTAATGCAAAATTTCTATAGAAGATGCTTTTGTTTATTAAACATGGTTTTGTTTATTTATTTAGACAAGCTCAGCTGTCTTAAGCTATATACATATATACAAACACCATTTCTGAAGTGTGAGATACACATTACACCTGGGGTTTCAGTGGGGAGGAAGCAGATTTCCATTGCATAACCTCCTGGGTAGAAAGTTCACAGAAATGAGAGTAAAGAACATTCACATGAAATAAAAAACAACTGGGCACTGTCATTTGCCAGTTCTAGAAATACTGCGGATGCAAATGACACAATATAATCTGACTTTCAAATTGCAATCAACATTTGATTTGTCAGCTCACCACAATAGTTTAACTCTTGCTACTCCAGTATTTTCTACCATATGGGGAAGGCTTTCTCTTTTCTTAAAGCTGAGACTGAGGAGAAATGTTTTATCCAAGTTCAGCAGTTGAAGCCTGTAGACAACATTTTTCCCTTGGCAGTGTGTGTTACAATAGGGCTTCACAACGACTTGTGCATTGCAGTCATTCATGAAAGAATTATAAATGTTTATCATACAACTGTAGCTGTACAGTTAAAGCCAACTACCCATAATTGCTCTTGGAATTTCTATTAAAATGCATCCTTCCTTTCTAATGTGAGATAATGTTTTTGGACACGAACATGGCTTTGGATGACTAACATCAGACAGGAGTTCCAGATGCCACTTGAGCCAGAGAGTAATTGGCCATGGGCCCATTCTTAGCCTATTGCTACTCCAGAGTAAAATGAGCAAAAATGAGAACCAGGAGATGAAAATTGTTGAAGTCATTAAAACATTAGTTAAAATGATACCTCAGATAAGCTCAACACTTGTGTAATGGACAAGGGAATTGCAGGTCATTGATACTGATAAAACTGAGAGTACACTTTGATGTTAAGGGTTACATTAAAAACCAAACCAACCCTCCCCCACCCCGAACAACAAATCCAACAAAGACAACCAACTCCTGTGTTTAACTGTTTGAACCATCTCATGTACTTTCCTGAGTACTTTCCTGTACTTTACTGAGTTACCTCTACAAAAGCAGGTCTCAAAATTGTGAGCAAAATACAGTGGCAATGCCATGGCTGCCAAAGTGTTGGTTCTTAATATACAAACTCTTTAAGATACAGCCTAGTTCCCAAGTAACCAAGGAGGGATTTTCTCCAGAATAAAACATGCTCTCTATACATAACAGTAATATCTAAGCAGCCAATGTGCTTTCCCCACGTTCACTCTAATTTATTAAGGAGCTAGGAGACATCTAGTTAAACTCAGTGGTATTTCCCTAACCCTTAACATGAGGTACAGGTATGATATCTTACTGATGAAGGCTATGGGATGCTGCAGAAAGAACAAGACTCTAAAATTACAGGTATAACCAAATCCTATGGCAGACTCCCTTTCCATAATCAGAGAGACAGAAACAATGCAAATGCCAAAGAAAACACACCAGAGGTTTAAACTAACACACAATTTTACAGCATTGATCTTCTGCCATCAACAGATGGAGAGATTAAACTGGTATTGTTACACCTCAGATTTGAAAGAAGCGCAGTATGAGATACCAAAGGATTTTCCAGGGAACATTGTAACAGGAGAGTCTCAATGGGAATTCTGCAGATAAACACAGAGGAAAAAGATGAACATAAAGCATGGCACACGTAAGGTTTCTCCTTGTTGAAATTCAAACAGCCAAATTGCCTACATAGAACAAAACCAGATTTTCAAACAGACTCAACCTCACCTGGAGATACACAGCTGTCATCTGCACTTGCATTTTAGCAGCCTGCCTGGAAGAGCCTGGCAAAATGTTTGAGCAATTACTACAGTCACATTTCACTTTGTCCTTCTGCCAGATTTGCACTTTTTTCATTTCTGAGCCTTCTGCAAGAACAACTAATTTCTTTCCAAATTGACTACTTCCATTCAAAGGTTCACGAAAATCAGGCACCCTGACAAAGACTGAAAGCTCTCAAAACATCCAGGGCATTTATCTGCATCAGATAAAAACAAACAGCACATGCCCAAGATTCTTGCTTGGTGGTAACTCACTTTTTCTGCATTATATTAAAATTAGCATGGGATACAAAGTCAATCAAAAGTCGATCCAGCATTAATTTCTATAAAACATATGTTTCACAAGTATAGAAGTAATATTTTGCTCATTATGACGTTTCATTAACATCCCTCTTTACAAAAATATGCTTTGAGGTAACCAAAACATAAATCAGAATTGCCTACAGAGTACAACAGTGTGGAAATGACCACTCCTGAGGACCTGAAAACTTCCAATCAAATTGCTCCAGGTAAACTTTTACAGATCCTTCTGTTACAAAGGTGAATGTCACCTTTAATGATTTTTTGTATCTTTTATATGGAGAAGCAAAAACAGGGTTGATGGAAGAGTATAGTCAAATAAAACCCTCTCACAACTCAAACCAAACAAAAATTAGGTCAGAGAATTGTCTGAAAACAAACAGGATTCTGCATTAAATCTAAAGAAGCGCTTGTTGATTTTGCAATTATTAAATATGAGGTTTGTATGTGGCACTGGTATTGATGTCAAAAACCATGATAGACTCAGAACAAATAGTTTTCAAACAACCATGATATCCCCTGGGCTGTCAGGGATAATAATTACTTTATTTCCCCTTCCAGATCAATGATGTAAGAACCAGATTTCACCTCCTTATTCACATTCAGCAATGTATTAATTCAGAGCAAACCTCGCTGCAGTAAACAGATGCAAGTAATAAGGGTATCAGACTCCATCTGACAGAGATAAATTCAAGTTATTATGTTTGTTAACAGAATTGGTTTGGTCCTATAAATAAATAATTTCCCTCCAAATACACAATATGAAGGCAAAAAGTAGCCAAAGATGATGATAACATTTTCATTCCTTAATCAGGATCACTTCAACACTGTAAAGATAACCAGAGAGAAGGGAAAAAATAGAAGCCAATTTGAACCACTTACTGTCAGCAAGCCTGTATTAAGCACCTTGTCGTATAAGGCATAACAAATAAAAAAAATTTTAAAAAGTCCTTTCTCAGAACACCAGTCTCTAGGCATTTGATTTAATGGATTACACCATTAAGTGCTGTTACCAAAGAAGGACCTTCCAGCCTGCTGCTACTTCTCCCACTACAAACACACAATATGTGATTGCACAGAGGTGTGTTTCCTCTTGTGACAACTCCCCACGAAATATCTTGAAGTCCTCTTCTGCCTCTCTCTGTGCCTTTTACACCAAAACATGTCCAAGGAGCTTGGATGCGGCTCTAACAACCCTGCTGGGGTTCCTGGTGCCTTGTTAAAACTGGAACAGAATCATGTTTCTCCCTCAGGCACTGCCTTAAAAAAACTTTAGGCCATACATTCTTGAATTATTTATCAGAAGTTATTATGCGAACAAGGATTAAATAATTCTCTTTGAGCTGCTGGTGGTAAGCACAGCAGCTAGAGGCACAGTGCCTGTGTGATATCTACATTTTATCCATCCTTCCTGGCAAACAAACTGCATTTTGCTAGGTAGATCCAAGACCTGCTTTTCCTTTTTACTCATGCTGGTGGAAATGAGAGAACCTCCTCAAAATTTGATGCAATTACATCAGCATAATACTGCGTAAGTAAATCAGGCCTCTACTTGTTTCCAAATGCATTTGATTAATGACTTTATTTTTGTTGGACAAAAATCATACAGACTTCAACTTTATTCTGCCCTCTTGCTCAATTCATCTGGCCTCGCTTCATAAAACCAGCTACTCTGTTAATGAACACAGGAAATAAACAATTACCACAGAAAAATACACTTTTACAAAAGAGCTAGCTGTGACATCCATCATATGTAGTAGATAAAGTTCTCATGTTGTCCAAAATAGCCATCATTTTCTAAATACACTTATAAAAAATATTTGCAATCCATATACACTTGAGCAACTGCTGTTGCTTCTGTATGATCTCAGTTCAAGAAAGCTACATGCCTGTTTAAAAATGTGGATTTGCCCAGTTATGTTATAAAAGTAATTAGAAAATAATAGAAACCATGAAGTTCTTCCAAGTGCGTTATGTGGCAGAAAAGAGCTGGGCAAAAAGATAAAACAATTGTTGCTGCTGCTGCTGCCTAGGATAAATACTGTTTTATTGGGCTTTTTTTTTTTCCTACAGTCAAAATTAAGAGTGTATTTGAAATGCCCATTCCCTTTATTAATCTCCCTAAGGGGACAGATTACTTTTCCCATTTCCCAAAACTGACTCATTTACACACGCACACAAACACGCACATGAGGCTTTCAGTTTCTCAGCACTGCAAGGCAAACATTCCCTCTGCCCCTATTACAGGGAGGGACACTCAAAAACTAACCACAGACCTCCACAAAAACACTGTGCCCGAGCCAGCAGTCTCTGAAGGCTGCACCTTTCAAAATGCTGAGGCAAGAAAGAACACCCAAAACGCAGCACACACAGATGTGGAGTCAGAGCTACGAAAGGCTCAGCTGAACATTCACCATCTCCACCAAAAAAATCAATGATAAAAAAACCACTGGGTACTTACCCTGGAGGCAGGAATTCCAGTTCTTCTGAGCCAAACTGCTCCATCTCCACCAGTGATTCACCAGCTCTGCTCTCCATCGCCAGGTTTACTTTTCTTATTTAGTCTGATGGCTTTTTAGCCCACAGCAGCCACAATAAGCACAGACTGAAACTTAGCCTGAGCTTTCTCAGGCCTTAACTGTTAAACCAGGCTCCTCTTCCACGCGTTCTGCTGGGCTCACATGAGTCACTTCCCACCTGTACACGGGCCCTGAGTGTCCCCCCTGCAGTCACCCGAGCTCAGGAGGGCATTGCACATCCCTGAAACATCACAGGGCAACTCAGAGAGGGGAGCAGCTGGGGTACAGGCAGCAAATATTTATGGTGCCGTTTTCAAAGTGAAACCCTCAGACTGAAAGGGCTGAGGAGCCACAGCCCTAAACCTCCCAAGCAGCCTCTGGCTGCCACTTGTCTTTTAAAAGTTGCTTCTCATCAGATCAGGCTCAGTTGCTGCTGAGGAAGAGTCCTCCTGGCAGCCCTGAGTCGAGCAGGTGGAAGCTCAGGCTGACCTTCCTGGCTTCAGATATTTCAGTGGGTAATTCTGTAACACTTCCCCTGGGTGAATCTGGCCCCAAGAAAATGCAGTGACTAATAGGTAAAAGCCAATGGAACTTCTTAATTAATGTCAGTGGGTACAGAGTGAAGTCCTTAAAGAAGTTAATTAAAATTGAGGGGTTTGGTGTAATATAAGGATGAATAATGCGCTTCATGTATTAAGACAGAATTAAAAAGAAACCCCAAAAGAGTAGGTCCAACAGGGTTCAGGATTATTACAAAGCTCCAGAGGTGAAAGAATGAAAATCCAGAATGCTCTTTACTGCATCTTAACAATAAATATTCAACGACAAATAGTATCTCAAGAAAGAAAGTTTTATGCCTCCAGAATTTGGAGAGGAACAGTAGGGATAGTCAAGGACCTTTTACAGTTCAGACCAACACACAGCTTTTTGCTGATTTAGGTTTAACCCTTAATCTGTAGCAGCAACTCAAACCAGATTCGAGAGATGGAGACACACAAACCAGAGCAAACAGCTCCAGGGTCAGGTCCCACAGGAGCTGCCAGCATTTGCATCTCAGGCCATGGAACCTGTCCCTGGATGCCACCCCACCCCACTGCATCTGCTTTCTGCTGGAACTTTCCAAGAAACACTAGTAGCAACATTTCTTTTTGATTTTGTCCTTGAAAATTAATGCTCTGTGAGCCACTGGAACACACGGGCTGGTCTGGCCAGATATTAAGTGCTCTCTTTTTCTATGCACTAAGTGCCTCTCAGAACCAAGATAGGAATCAAAATAAAGCACACAATCAGATGCTATTCAAGTAGATTTTTTTCTTTTCCTGTATTGAACTTGTTGATAGACAGATGCAAAAGACTGCCTCTCTTCACACCTCTTTAATTTTTATCTTTGGCAGCTTAAATTTAAAAAGTCTCCAGAAGATTAACGCTGTTGTTACACTTTCTGTCTTAGAAGGGGGGAAAAAAATGTGTCATGTGTTTTGGAGTTCTTTAAGTCCTGGATGAATAATTATTCAAAAAAAAAAAGGTGTGGTTTAAGTACCAAATATACCACGTATGTGACTAAGTGATCTTGGTGCTCTCCAGCCATTACTGCTTCCCCACAACCTTTTTTTACTGGGCTCTGAGGGGAGATAAATTCCTCCAGCTGCTGAATTACAGGTTATCAAAGTATGGGGAGGGCTGTTTGCCTCGTAAGCAGGTTTCAGTGTGGTCTGAGGAGCTGTGGGTCTGTGTTGGAAGACACATTACAGGAGAGGTTAATGGGGATTTGGTTTAGGTGTAGTCAATTCTATGTTGGCTGATAATTAAGATAAACTGCTTGATTTAAAGCTGGGCAGGGGCAGGAAAGAGTATGGGTGATTTTAATGGCCCAAACAATTATTTCTTGCAGACTAATGCCTTCCTGCTGTGTTATTTAAGATAACTTTCATATGAGTCACAGAATTTGATCTTAATTTGGGCTTGTTTTTGTAAGTGAAGCCTTTTCCATTTTTCTTTGTATTTGAAGCTTTTTTTAGGTAAACACCTGTACATTAATCCAGAGATAGCATCAGATAACCTTGCTACTGCAGTTACAAGCTTCCCAGAAGACTAATGTTTCCAGTATAAAAGAAACTAATCTAATTATTCCACTCATGTTGCTTCTTGCATGTTAACTAATACTCGTTCCATTTGATCCTGCAGTGTACTGAGTAATTTATACACCCACCACCTCATTAGACCTTTGGAGCATCCCACACAGTCTCCCTGCAAGACCTGGAGCTCACTGGGGCATTGTTATTGCTTTCATGGAGGCTGGGGTAAAATTTGTCCGACCATCTATCCCCTTGCAGACACACAATTCTGTGATAAAGAACAACTTCTCCTTATCAGCTAAGTTATGCAATCTACTGAGGAAGATAGCAGGTTCTCTGAACCCAGTGGTTTAATCTTCTCCAAAGTAAATGGTTCATCAGTTCCAAGTCCAAATCCAGCACACGCTTGTGGGAGCAATTTCCAAAGATGTGGAAGCCTCCCTGTATGGATGCTTTTCCCCTCATACATAAATAGGTATGTGGTCATTTGGATTGGTGAGCTGAATGCATGAGAATGCTATATTAGCCATAAAATCAAAAGAATTCTACTCTAAATTGGTTTGAATTGAATTGAAAAGAATTGGTTTTTCCTTCATGTGGAGTTAAACTTGTCACTACTGCTGTTTCATCCGGGAGAAAATACAGGTAGATGCTCTCTCTCTTCAAGTCAGACCATTTTAAAAAGAGATCTTAATTAATACTTATGAGGTTTGTTTGGGAATCCTAAGGCTTGCAACACTTCCTCATCTTAGTCTCACCACATTTTAAGTAGTACACATTTTAAACAAAAAACTGTCCTAGCAGGTAACATGGGCACCACTTCTCAGTACCCACCATAAAATACCAAAGATTAAATACTAAAAGTTAGTTAATAATAGCTATACAGCTTTTAGGACTAATGTTCTGAATATGTACTGCATTGACCATTTTTTAAAGTGAAGTTGAAACGTGTAAGTGAAGGCATATTTCCTTCAATACACAGTATATGGTAAACAGAAGTAAGCAACTTTGGCTTACATGAATCCATGGAGACTCAAGACTTCTCCAGTCAGTCCATGCTTCTAATACAAAGCCACTTGCCACAACTTGCAAAATATTCAGATCTGGATTGTGTTTATATGGAGTAATTCTACTTTTATTCAACGCTTTCTTTAAAATTACATTAATATAAAATCCTTTTTCATATTTTACATAAACCAGCTGCACAAAATTCAAAGAATTTGCCAGACCAGTTGTGTTTGCATTCTTTAGAAAACTGATGTTAAAGCAGTTCTGACTCTCTGATTAAAATTTAGGAATGCACATAGTCATGATCACATCTGACCTGAGCCACCCTCTTTATAACCTTTTAATGTCATCTCCCCATGAGATCCCCATAAAAGTTAATCCCATTCTTTCTCTTTCCTATCCCTTCCACATCATCTCTCATTTTCTTCTCTCTTTAGAGAAAAAAATTTCAAAGTATAAAAGCCCATCACTTTGGAACAAATGTGATATCAAATCTTTTTCATCTTTCAAGTTCTGTGTCTTGAAAACAACACACCCTCTTTGACAAGAACCTCTTAGTACTATGTCCACACAACAAAGGCTCCATAAGATAAGCACAAAATCTTTATAGCAGTTAATGTCTTAATAAACATTTTTCTCACTGTTCTGTAATAACTTGAAGTAATCAGAACTTTGACATCAAGTTGTCTGAAAGCACTTTGCTTTCATTTAACGGACTGGTGAATACATAATTTTGTAGAAAAGCAAACACAAAATATTATGTAAGTTTTATATGTGTATGCTCTTGAAAAGAAAGCACTGTTGAAGATTCAAAATGAAGAAGCCACTTGCCTCAGAGCAGACTCCTGAACACATCTCAGCCAATATGAGCAAAGTAGGCTGGTCAGAGAAGGGGAAACAGGAAGCTCAACCCAAAAAATTGGAATCTGTTGTAATCTCCAGCACATTGGACACAATGGACGTTGTGAGGGGATGAGCGAGGCACATCCTCCTAAACAGACAAAATAGACATCCCCAGGGCCCACAGCTGCACAGGAGCTGAGGGCTGCTTTCCTTCTGGCTGAGCTGCAGCTGCCAGAGCTGGGTTGGTGTTTTCAGGAGGGATCCAGCCTTTGGAGCAGATGCAGAGCCTCTTCTTGGCTGCGAAGGCCAGCGACACACAACACAACTCATGCAGGCCACAGATGTAAATTTAGACCATTTTGAATCCTGGGAGAGCAAGACACAGGATTTTTTTCACACAATTTCCTTTTTGTGTCAGGAACCGTGTTGCGTTCATCTCCACTCAGTTTGTTGTGTTGTTTAACTTCATATAATTGACAAACTGTCCTATAAATCTTCCTGCCAACATCTCAGTGCTTTATAGGTCATCAATCTCAGCCTCCTCGGATATTTCTATTCCATTAGTGCAAGCCAGTACAACAAAAAAAGGACCAAGGGAGTGGAAAGTCAAGTCTCATCTACTCCATTTTAGCTTTGCCAGGGCTGGTGGATGTGGCTGCCCCCAAAAGAAGCCCCTCAGCAGGACAAGGTAGTTTAATTCATGGTGAGACAGGTGTGTGGTTGTAGACAGTTGTGAAGACCTTTGCCAGACACCATTTGCTCTCTAGGTAAATTGGGAGCTTTCTAGCACAGATGAAAAATGAGCAAAAAAGGAATGCATACTTCTGGAAAATCAGCTGTGCCTGTGCCAAATGAGGGTTGAGGTGATCAGGGCAAAGACACCTGTGAGATTGCAGGAATGCCTTTGCAAAAGTAGCTTCCCTGGACTCTCCAGAGCAGCAAGCTCAGCTCACTAGCCTTTGCTCTGAGAGAAGATGGTGATGATGTGGGGATTGTCACCCTCAGACAAGCAAAAATAACCTCACCTGTTCTGCAGCGAGTGAATTCGCCCAGAGATTACAGATCAAATCCTGCTCTGGTTTGCTGCAGGTGTATAAAGCCCTTACCTTCCATTTCTGTTTGGAACTGGATGTTCCAAGGAGCTGTGGACTACTGTGGGCATTTAATGGCATCATTGAGAGTAATAAGAGCAGTTCTCAAAGATGACTTGCTCCTTGAGCAATCTATTTAGTGGGAATATGACTCACACCTTGCTCTGTCTGACAGAATCCAGCCCTTGGCTCCCTGGTAATGGAGATGGATATGCAAATCCACCAGTGGCTCTTGTACTGCTCAGTGCCTTGGGGCTCTCATGTTTCCAATTCATGGACTTGGAATAAGAGCTCTTGCTGCAAACATGGCGTGGAGTCTGCTGAAATGTGAGAGATCACTCCATTTCAGAGGAATGTGCAGTCCCCTGTATTTTTCACCACCATCAGACATTATATCACAGAACAAGAACTTTTATGAATGTAAATCTGATTGCCTGGGATGGCTCAATCCAGTGCATACCAGAGTGCCACACCACCCCCTTGTATTGATTCCGAGTTTGAGTGGTACATGCACCACAAAACAAATCTATTGCCACACTTGGAGAATGAAATCCCTGAAGCTTATACAGCTCAGTAAACACAACTTCCCTGCTGTAAAAGTTTTATTGCATATCCTGCCTTCCTCATCCATAAATAGTGCTGAGATACACCTTATACATTTACCAGTGTATTAAAGTGTGGTAACATATTTACTTTATTAAGCAGTGTTGTCCGATTCCTTTCCTGAGCAAAGGAAACATAAATAATGTAAACATCAGTGAGAACAATAGAGAATAGGGATTAAAAACCTCAAGTCAACAGAGGAAAATTTCTGGATAGCCCAAAGATGTGTAGAATCATAGAATTGTTTGGGTGGGAAAGATGTTTAAGATCATTGAGTCCCACAACCAAACCATGTCCCCAAGTGCCACATTTACACATTCTGCTAATACCTCCAAGGCTGGTGATTCCACCATTTCCCTGGGAAGCCTGTTCCTCTGCTTAACAACATTTTTGGTGAAGAAATTTTTCCTAATAGCCCACCTAAATCTCCCCTGGTGCAACTGGAGGCTGTTTCCTCTTGTCCTGTCACTTGGGAGAAGAGCCTGACCCCCACCTAGTGACAACCTCCTGTCAGGGAGTTATAGAGAGTAAGAAGTTCCCCCCTGAGCCTCTTTTTCTCCAGGCTGAGCCCCTCCAGATCCCTGAGCTGCTCCTGATTAGACTTGTGCTCCAGACCCTTCACCAGCCTCATTGCTCTGGTAAGCAGAAGTAGATTTAAGTAGAAAACAGGTGTTAAAGTAAAAAAAAAAACCAAAACCAAACAAATCAGTAAAAACATACCTTGAAAACAATTTATCTAACTGACAGCCAGCATGATTGTCCTGGCAAAGCTCTGTCTATATGTTATTTTTCTTTCTTTCCTCTTTCTTATCCCAAATTTACTGCACAGATTTTGTATCTATGTGCTGCCATTGCAAACCCACAATTACAGCTCTTTTCTATAGAATATTTTCAGTGATAATTCCTATGTTGAGAGAGATTTTCTCTACCTCCTCAAATAGCTTAATAGAGGAGAACTGCTGGGGGAGAAAGAGGCACATCTACAGCTTGTTAGTGGAAATCCTTTAGTTAGTGGTACAATTAGCAGGGGGAGCTCTGTGCCAGACCCTGGTGTGCTGCAGGAAGTGATTTTAACCAGTCAGGCACGAGGACAGGATTTCTGCAGTATCTACCAGTATTAGGATTTTGATGTCATTTTTATTATCACCATTATGTCAATATTTCCACTAGAACTCCATCACACAAATGCCTTAAAATACAAAAGTCCTTTTAAGTGTAGGCATTCATAAACAGGCCTTTGAACATTTCTTTAAAACACAAAAGTTTTTGAAAAGCAACGATCTCTTAAGTCAATGCAGCCAAATTCAGAATAGGAAAAGAATTGAACAGTGTTTGTTTCTCTCGCGTACCATCCTGACTTTTTAAACACTGAAAAACAGAAGTGAAAAACATTTTCCAGTGCCACAGAGCACATAAAGAATCCAAACAAAGAGCTGAAACATTATAAAGTCTCTTTTAAAAATTTTTACATTTTATGCCAGGCAGAACAGCAAACCTGCAATTATAATAGCAGAAGTTCAGAAAGTAGAAGAATAACCCTTCCCAGACCACAACCCAACAGCAGAGCACCTGTGATTTAACGGATGGGAAGGGTGAGAATTGAGATTCCCCCTTGTGCTGAGCCAACTTCAGAACAGCTGGGGCTGGGAATTGCCTCAAGCAGAAGCATTTATATCAGCATTTCCTGTTGGTAAACTGGATTGGACTGCCATGCAGTCTGATGGAGGTTTTTCCCATTTTCAGAAGATATAGTTATCCCATAAATCGTGTGACCTTCCCCAGTTTACCCACCAATTACTGCAGATATTTTATTAAAATCCAAACTATGAAAACACTCAAGCAGAAAGGATCTACCATTCTCTATTGGAACGCAAGGGCAAGAAGTGCTACTAATTTGCAGCTAAAGATGAAACTACTACAGGTCCCAATTTAAGCTTAATTCAACCTAATCCTTTACTATTTACCACACGTAGCCCAAGCTTACAAAAAACTCAGCGAAGAGGCCTTGTCTCACACAACATTCCCACACCAGATTCACATTTCCTTGGGAGATGTATGTTACAGATAATGCTCAGGTAGGTTGTAACACCAGCAAACAGCCTTGTAAGGACTGAGCTAGAGGTGCTCTTCTTAGCTGACCCCAGTCCTCCCTTCTCTCTCTCTCCCTGCTAATCCCATACCTGCTATAGCTGTAGTGATCAATCACCCTTTTTCCAGGATCTTTTCCACCCCTTTTTTGGGATGATTTTTGGCCTTTAACGCTGCAACCTGAGTCTATGGCAAAGAACTGTGCAGAGTTCATTTAAATCTTTCTGAAGTCCTCGTGACTATAGTTTGTGAACACAAATTTTTAATCATTTAGCTTTGACCCACAGTGCTTCACTGTAAGCATGTGCACATTATATCAATACCTTCCACAACGATGCTATGGAGCTCAGTTAATATGGAATTATGTCTTTAGCTGTTTAGAGGGACTGTGGTGAAAAAGAAAGCACCATTTTTTTTTCATGTCACCAGCAACTGTGCTCCCGAAACCAGCCTTATACTGAGAAAACAAAAATGTGTTTTCCCACACTAAGACATTCTTTCAGTAATCACCATGCTGCTACCACAAATTTCTTTCTGCCTTTCCTGTTCACACTGCTGGTTTGCCCTGAAATTCCTCAGCTCTCTCTAAAGAAGGCAGAAGCCAGTAGAAATAGAAATGTGTATCATGGAATATTCTGTGTACAAACAGCTGAGTTCAGAAAGGAAGAATGGCTGCTAAGGTAGGTGGGCACATCTTGTCATAGTGCACAGACACAGATCTCCTGGCTGCTGTCCTGGCTTCTAAATTACACCAAATGTAAATTAACTCTTATTACTGCCACATTCCATGATCTCCCCAGTGCCACCCATTAGAAAGGAACTATTTTATAGAGAATATCTTTAATGACTTTTCTTGATCTATTGTTGCTATGCATCTGTTATTCAGCTGTGTAAAGTAATTAAGGAATGGTCTCATGGAAAGAAGAGCAGAGTTATCTCTCAGGAACGTGTGTGCGCATACAAAAAATCACTATCAAAAAGTACTTTAGTATAAAAAGTTAGACCTGCTACCATCTTATGTCAATTCTGCAGTTAATTGCAAATGCAGATTTTAAGAGGGGAACTACTGTGCACAGCAGACTTGTCTATTCAGAAGAATAAGTAGGTCTTAGTTGTGAGATGATAGCAAGAATTCTAATTTCAGAATAAAACTGTGCTTGACTTTTCACAGGAATTTTTTACTTTCAGCTTGCTTGCCACTACCCTGTGCCATGTAAAAAAAATCTCACCACATCTGAAAAGTTCTGTGACGCAGTACAGGACAGTGAGCTATAAATAAAAGCCGTTTTATTGTTATTGTTGTTGTTTCAAGTATGTTTTTTGAAAACAAGCAAGGCAATGTGAGTGAGACAAGCGTACACATACCAGTGCTGGTTCATGTATGTGTCTGTGCAACACCACAGGGCGTCTCAGGAGAGACTCTCCCAATTGCTAAAAGCTTCCTTTTTAAGCCAACAATTCTCCACTTTAACCATCTGTAACAAACTAACTATAGCTATGTTTAGCTTTTCCCTCCTTTCAAGCTTTACTTCACATTTATTAAAAGATCCTTTGAAGCAAAGACTTGCTTGGGTGAAGTCTGTTATTAAACAAGCCGAAATTGCTGCTTTCATTGTGGCGCTTAATTGGGATGTTGTGCGTCAGGAGCCATTAGAGCTCTCCCGTGGCGCACTTGGTGAAGCCACGTTGTGCCATATGGGAAAGCTGAAGCTTGGAAACGATTTTTGCAGGGTTTGACTTCTGCTTCCATGAAGGCTGATACAAAAAAATAAGGTGAATCTGAAGGCTGATATGAAAAATAAGGTGAATCTGAGCTCCAGGGACCGAATGCTCAGGTTGAGGAACTCCTCGATGTCCCCTGGTGGCTGACAGAGTCTGTGGGGTTTAAAAAGTGTCTCCTCTTAGCCACAGACTTAATTGTGTAATGGGCAGGTGCAACCAGTTAATTAATGTTTCTTCTCCCTAGAGTATTACCTTACATTATTGTGTTAGGCCGAAGAACTTTCCTGTGGCAGAAAGTGATAGAAAAACTGGAGGGGACCTGCAAAAGTTGCTGTAAACATTTAAATTTAACATTTCCATGATGCAACAGCAACGGGAGTAGTTTTGCAACTGCTGTAGGTATTAGGAGGACGTTAAAAAGCTAGGGATGTATGATTTATGTATGTTTTTATCATTAATGTTACTATAAATATTCAGCATAGACTTTTAAAAAAAGTAATGCTGTCATTGTTTTCTGAATAAAGTCCCAAATTTATGAGACTCTATTTATTTTTGACACTGGAAGATTTTAAATACTTTTTATGACTAATTAAAATGGATTCTGTTTCCAGACATACTGGGCTATAAGGATCGTGGATTGGAAGCTCATTCTATCTTTCAAATTAAATTTCATTAATTGGAAATAAACAGAGTGTTCAGAACTTGTTTATATTGCTACTTTAATTTCCTGCAGAAAATATCTTCATTTTTCCCCCTCAGTTATTTCTGACTTAATTAATAAACTGCTTCAAAAATAAACGAGTTTTGCTAGGTGTAATAGTCTGGATGTCAGGGTTGGGTTATGTCTCCTTCTTTAAGAATAATAGCTGCAGGCTGGATTGCATTTTTAGTGCAGCTCTTCAATGGATCCCTCCATCTCTGCCTCTGATTCCTGCAGCAGATTTTTACAACTGAAGCTCCATTACATTCATAAAGCATTGCCTGACCTTCTAGTTGATAGATTTTAGGCCAGAGCTTGCTCGAACTCACAGCAGAGCATCTAAAAATAATTTTACCTTCAACATTGTTGTGCTATTTGTAAGTCTCCCTCTGCAGCGAGAAACAACAATTACTGGAATGTTGACTATATTTTCCTCTTTCTGCATGAAGATTTACCAATTCTAAAAAGTGATTGCTATGAAATAGTGAGCAGCCAGACTGGCATGTAATGAGATGCAGAACCTTACTGCAAAATACACTGTCAGTATCAGTGCAGAGACTCATGAAACATTCAGCCTGCTATATTGAACTGATATAGCTAGTTGTATTCAAAATTAAAACTAATTTTTGCAGTAAAAACACTAGAAACAGCATCTGGGGTAAACACTGCCTCTCCCCAAGGAAAATTCTTTGAATAATAGCAATTCAAAGTGTATCTGTGGTGTCATGGTTGTACAGATTTGTGGGCACACCACAAGAAAGTATAGCAGGGCAAAAATGACAATGCTGATGAGCCTTCTTAGAGATCCCAGCAAAGCATAAATTCAGGCTGGAACTGAAACTTCAGAGCTGGCAAGGTTATCATGTTTACAATATGAGTAATTTGTGACATGGTCAATTTAGGGTCACATACTGCAGGGTCAGAGTTTGCAGTAGAGAAAGCCCCAATAATTAATTATTTTTCTGCTCCGCCTTTATGCTCATGATCATGCTTTTTTTTTTTTTTTTTCTGAAACTCACTTGTGAAATTAAATATTTTTGATTGAGGTTATTTTTAATTGGCAATTTTTTTATACCACCCCACAGGAAAAAGCAGGCATCACTTCAGAGTCTCTGGAACTTCCTAGCTGCAATGGCAATGCACAAATCATAAAAGGCACAACAGGAACAACAGAAAAAAAATGAAGCCGTGGGAGGTGTTCAAAAACTGGGAAAACCAAAAACCTAGAGGTTGCCCAAGGCTGTAGCACTGGCCACCAGTAAATACAGGGAAAACACAGCAGAAGAAAATTATTTCTGCGAGGTAGATGCTTTTTCTGGGGGCATCCTGGAAAAACTAAAGACAAGTCTTTCCTCAGCTGGAAATTCACTCTAGGCTCCTGTCCACTACATTAATCCAAACTCCAGGAGCAGCAAGCACAAAAGGCAATCTCCCTAACTAAAGGCATTTATTTGTCTGTTTGCTTATTTAATGGACATCCTTTTGAAGGAATTAAGGGCTTCTGCAATTCTTATGTCGAGTGGGGTACATACTGAAATTCTTCTGCCACCACTGCCTCCATCAGCCAGGGGAAGAAGAAGGTGTATTTGTGCAAATGAACCGTCAGCTTCCCAGGTGAAATCTCCCAAGAGGGAGGAGGGGAAACATTTCTTTCTTCTTTTCTGAGAGAGCTGTAAAGGTACTGCCATTCCTTTTAATAGATTTGCCCTTTGAATCTTGTATTTGTAGCCAAGAGCTCAAAAAGCACAGTATGAGGGGGGAGAGAATGGAGGAAAAAAGTAGAGTTGACTAAATAATAGGGAGAAAGAATGAAAGAATAAAAGTAAGAAGAAAAGTGAAAGAATGAAGGGAATCTAGACAGCTAATAACAAAAGCAATTCAAAACATCCAGGAAATACTGTTGTCATAAGAACAAAACCAGATCCTTTTACCAACCTTATGGGTAAAATTGAGATAGAAAGAAGAGATGCAGGCGGAAATGGTATTGCTTTAGTTCTCTGACTGTTAACAGATTGTTTACTGGGTTTTATATTTAAATGTGTGTGTGCATGTATGAGTAAATACATTTAAGAATAATGGCTTCAGTCAGTTTTAATTCAAACTCAAGTGCCTTCCTAAGGAAAGTGCATCCCTGCTTCATCCCCAAGGAATGCACTGAACAGATCTTCACAAAGTAATCATTCAACATTTTCCTGCCTTTAACACTCTCAAAGCATTATCTTGTGTATTCATCATTAAATCTGTCTCCATGTCTGCAGAATTGTTCCAGTAGAATTTATAGTTTTAAACTTAAATCTTCCAAAGGTACCTTCAAGAATTACTCCTGGAGCAGCACTGCTCAGTAATAGCAGCTGTGTCCTCACCAAACCACCCCCAGAATCATTTTCAAAGTTCCATTTGTGCTGCTGAAGCTGGGGGAAACAAAAGCAGACAAATATTCTGTAGTTTGTGCAAGCTTGGCAGTGACATGCTGTAAAGTAAATAAATCGTTTAGAAGACTTGTTTTGTTTTATTATCTCCATCGTTAAAAAATCCCACAAGCTCTGGTACTGCAGGAATAAGAGTGGCAGGACTGCAAGACACAACAGTTATCATCATCTGCTTCAGTGAAACCAATATCAGTTAATTTAGTTAATTAGTTCTTAAAGGTCCTCCAAACTGAATTTTGTTAAAGAAAGTAAGTTTCCTCTCTTTGACTCTATTCACATCAAATCACAAGTTTTCTAAAAGCTTTCTAAGCTGTTAAGAATTTGGAATATTTTGCTTTCCGCAGTGAACATTCTACTTAATTAAGCAATCAAGAAATATAAATCGCTTTGCTTCTGTGGGATTCAGAAAGTGAAAATTGAAAGCACTCTGATTTTCAGCTGTTAAAACATTAAAAACAAGTATGCAGAGAACCAAACCCAAATCCTGGCCATGATCATACACCTACATGTATGGAATTTGAACAGAAGCTGCAGTAAGAACCATTCCTCCCTCAAAATGAACTCTTCAGTGGAAGATCTCTCATATTGAGGGTGAAACATAAAGGCTCCAACACTTTCCCAAGTGTACCAAAAAGGATTGTACATGAGACAATATAGGAAAACAAAAAAATTGAGAAACATTTTGAATAGCTTTCATAACCACAGATTATCTAGATCCATGGAGGTATCTGTGCCCTCCTGCCACATGAGCAGTTTTTTCTGGAATATGGAGGAGAAACAGTCCAGGCAAAAATAAAAGCCACCATTCTGCTCTGAAATGTGTGCATACAACTCTCAAAAAATTGTAACAGACTGCAAATGAGCACAAATGAAAGGATGCTTAAAAGCATAGGATAAAGATATGTGCTTTTTGGATTCAGAAAACGAAGTCAGCCTCCTATTCATGTATTTCTGGGCTAAGAAAAATGTAGATTGGAAGCCTCTAAAAGCCTATCGTTGCATTATATGTACCTTCACACATATACATACATAATAGACATCAGCTAAAAGTGGTGCCCTTGGGCCTGGGTTCACTTCACTACAAATCACTTTGTATTTTATTCTGTACAATGCTATCTGGATGTTTTAGCTGGGGAAAAAAAATGTGGTTTCATCCATGAATGGGTCACTGACCTTAGAATTGAAAGATTTATCAGGGTATGTTTGCATGGGAAAATACAGCACTACACAGAAATATACGAGCTCTAAATGTGACATTTCCAAAATGGAAAAGGATTTAACTGAATTAGCACAGTCCTCTGATCAGCCTCCTCTGCCCTGCTGTTCAGCAAAGCTACTTAACCCAGACAGAGCTGTACTAACACAGTTATCCTTGTCCTGGTTTCTGTGCCAGCCCAGCATGACTCTCACTGAATTTAACTCTAAAGGAATTTACGTGATGCTTTCCCAAAAGGACTCCTAAAGCTCCCAAAACCTCCTCATTTCAACTTAAATAAGACCTGTGGCAGGAAAAGTAAAAAAAAAACAAAACACAACCATGAAGTCAAAATATTTTATTTATTACCATGACTTCTGAGGAGTTGGGGCCAATAAGCTTTTCAGAGTCTTTCTGTGGAAGAGGTGGAAATGTATAGAACACATGCACAGCACCAACACATCCTAAAAACACCTGGATTCTCAGCTACAGAGCAGTTAGTGGGACATGCAAGGACAATTACTCGGGGGAAATTTAGGGTATTCACTGCAGCCAGAAGCTTCTCTGAAAACACAACAAAGGGGAAAATGAAAAATAATTTTTAAAGAATGAGCAAAAGGAGCATTAATTTTGGTCTAAATGAGATCTTGAGAAGAGAATATATCCAGGACACTGGAATGTGGAAAGACAATCTCCCTGTGAGATGCCTGAGAAATGAAGGAACAGTTGGAACTGCCTCTTCATGAACACAACTGTAACCTGGCTGACACCACTGAAACTCAGTGGGAAGAACATATTTTCAAAAGTGATGTTAAAATAAGTCTTTAGAGAAGGCTGTGGGACAACAGGGAGGCATAATAACATTCTGTGCCAAGTAACTCTGTGATGGTAATAACTGATGAAGCTTGGGCTCTTAGAGGTCTTCCTGTTCATCTAAGATAACATCAGCTAGGCTGAAAGTTTTTTCCCAGGTCACCATTTATAAAAACTCCTCCATGAGGATGCCTTGGCCTCCCATAAAATAGACACTCCTAGACTCCTTCTTGGGCAACTGTTTTCCTAGCTAATATGAGACCAAATTAGAGAAAATCAATTGTTTTGAGGCTGCCACTTCAGTGCCAAATGCATTTGGAAAGAGTCCAGAGAAGGAGACAGTAAGAAGTTACCATAACACTGTATGACTGCACTGTATTTTTCCATGGGAGAACTGTTTTTAAAAAAGGTTCTATTTGACTAATGGACCCTGAATAATAGAAACAGGAGATCTGGAATGCTCATGGATACATACTACGGCTGAACAATAGATAAGGTCCCTGTTATCATCTGCTACACAGCATCAAAACCCCCATGGGAGGTGATGATCAACACCTGACTGTGACATGCACAGGGGCAATTTTATAATCATGGGAGAGTTAAATCTGAGAGGTCAAGGTCTGGAAATCCCCCACTGCTGGAAATAAAGTGGAACTTTGGAAATTACAGGAGGACTCCTACCTCAAAAATATGTCTTAGGGCTGTAGTGGCAGGTCAGAGTTCTGAGGAAAGCACATCTGTTTGGAAAGGTTAACATCTCCTTCCTTCATTAGCTTTCTCTTTCTCAACCTGAACTACATTCAGACCTTTCTGGAAAAGATTACTGCTCCTCGGTAAGGGCAATTCCTCTGGTCTTTTTCATTAAAACGACTAATTCCATAAAGATGAAAAATAATATGAATCAAATCACTTAGGAGAAAGAGCTTAGTGGGGAAAAAAATAAAGATAATATCTTAGTAGATGCTCAATTCAAATGGAAAATTATGATTTATAATTGGGAACTGCTTAAGAGCATTTTCCTTGATGCTCAAAATAAGACACCAAGAATGGCAAAACTCAACTTTCTAAAAACTGATGGCAAAAACAAAACAATGTGTTTCAAAGCAGAAGTGAATGTAGCTATTTAGGCAATGTAAAAGGATATTATTACAGCAAATGTGGGGAAAAGGGATAAATAGCAATAGATATAAAATATAAGTAGGGCCTCAAGGAAACTAGCAATAGAAACTAAAGAATATAAAATCAAGGGCTGGCAGATTTGATTAAGATGGGAGAAAATTACAAAGTATGCAAGGGAGGAAGAGATTCTTAAAATTGATCTAAATATTTAGAGCAGTTAAAATAATAAAGATGAAAATGCAGAATAACTCAAGGGGTTTTTTTTCCACATTTTGAACCAACTCATCGTTGCCACATAGCAGCATGACAGAAGAATATCTATTCCAGCATGAACAAGCAGAAATTCAGTGGGACAGCTTTCCATACAGTGGTCTAAAACCATTGCACCAGAACCTCATTGGGCCATGTATGTCAAAATATTTTAGCAAAATATATTAAATTTATTTTGGATACTGAGAAAATTTAAGAAAACTAGTAAAAAGTTAAAATTGTGCTAATGCTACTGTAGAGAGAGATACAGAGAAGCATTTGTATTTAACTCCTCTTGACAACTTTTAGAGAAATTAAGTTTGACTTCTAAAGTATTGACATATTATACAGCTAGAGTACCACATGAGATTTTTATTAATAAAGTGGAATGATTCAAATCTCAATGTAATAAATATTTCACATTAGTTGCAAGCTGGTTGCCTTCTTGAAACTGTAATTAAAGAGGAACCAACAAGCATCATTAACACTCCAACTGCACTGGGTTATGGCAATCCTTTGACATCAGGAATAAAAATGCTGAAACGCCAAGAGCCAGGGTGAGCACTGAGCTCTGCCCACACCAGGACATCTGCACAGAGCCCTTGTGGGCATGACTTGGCAGTGAGTTTTTGAGAAATTTCAGAAACAAGCTGGAAAAAGCAATTTCTTTCTAACCTGTCTTCAATTGTAATAGTAACTCCATTTCTAAAGGGGAACTTCTGTAGTTCCCAGGAGAAAAGAATGTAAATATGAGAAATGTTTATGGTAAGGTGTTTGCCTATACCAATCAAAGATCTCCTCTCTTTTCTTGTTGTGAATTCCATGCTGGTTCTGGACACAGACGAGAGAGACATGATGAGGATCGCAGCTCCTGGACCTGCTAGTAGAAGCTGCTGATCTCTCCCTCTCTCTCAATCATCTTTTATTTAATATCTATCTACTTATCTATCTATAAATAAAGCCTTCTAATCATCCATCTATGAACATGGAGTAATTTGTAGGCCAGGCCCTCAAAATAGGGCCGCATCTTTTCTACAAGCCCTCACTCGTGAAGTGGAAGTTCTTAAAAGCCCAGTCAGGGCTCTCCTTCAGGTTTCCTTCTGGTTTTCCACTCAAACCATAATCTGCTGGCAGGAGAGTAGATCATTTCTTCATGAACTACCATGTATTTTATTAGCAGCGTGATTTCCTAAAAGCTCTTTGTTATATTTCAATTTAGTCAAGAAAGTACAAAAAAATCTCTGTGAAAAAGCAGGATGAACCTGCTACCAGAGACCAGAATGCACTTTAATAGTGTGCTGTGGAGTACCATAATGTAATAAAGGTAACAAAGGAAGCCCAGGTGTCGTAAAGCAGTTCCACTGACTTGGGCAGAATATTACACCTGCTGATTTTTTCTATTTTCTCCACATTTAGACTACATCTACATTTACGAGGGGAGGGGAAATGATGAAATATTTAAACAGCAAGCAGCTTGAAGACCTTCTGTTTGTTTGCTAAAATTTAACACACGCTGCAGTAAAAGACCAAAGTCCTGGAAGCAAGCTGCAGGGCTGTCAGGGGGAGGAGGAGCTGACTTGGTTCATGCCCTGCAGCCACCAGAGCTCACCCTGAGTGCTTGGGAGCTCTGCACCAAGGGCTGCCACCGCCACCGAGCCTCTGGGTGCGTCCTAGAGAAGGACAAAAATAGGATGTAATGTCCTTTCTTTGTCTTTAGGAATGGGTCTGAGCTGGAATAAAGAATGAAGCTACCAAAGCAACATTCCTGACTTATTTGTAATAGGATGTTGAGATGAAAAGTTGTCTTTCTGTTTGGAAGAGCAGTTCTCAGCTTTGTGTGAACAGAGCTAGGAGTGATGCTTTTTCTTTTTTCTTTTGCTCTTGCTTTAGATTTCATATTGGCAATTGACATAAATATTTTATACTGGCATCCAAGCCTCCCTTAGGAGAAAAAGAACCCCCAAAGGTGAGAAATTCTAAAAAGTTCTAAAACTCCTGCTTCTGGATAAGGCTGTTACATGAGATATATTTGTGGCAAGAGCAAAGTAAATGAGACAGACATGATCTCCAATCTTCTGTACTTACTCTGTGGCCTCAGTCACTATCTAACTGTGGGTAAATGAACTGTACCAGTGAAACTACCCTTCAAAATATGAATGTCTCAGGTATGAGAACCAGGGAGTTGAAAACTGAAATACTCTTAACCCTTCAAAAGTTGCTAGATCTTTTCCACCAAATCTTCCAGGCTGTAAACAGGGAGAAATAATCAGTTTCAAATATAACGGATCAATTAATCCGGATATGACCTTAGTCTAAATTAAATTAATTAACTACAATTTACCTAAGTGTTTCTGGGCAGGGAGATGCAGGCAGGAACCTGTTCTCATTCAACAGAGAAAGCACACAAAGCCTTTGAAGTTATATTCTCAAATTGCTCCTGTAATCCATCATTGCAAGAGATTGCTTTGACTGGGGAGATACTAATTTACACTGAAAAGAGCAAACATGCACATAAACACTAGAAATCTCAAGTAGTGATTTACAAAGTTTTGCAGAAATAAAAAGCTCAGCAAAAGAGATGATAAGACTGGATTTAAAGGCTTACCCTGGACCTCTGTCTATGAAATGACCCCAAGAAGATATCTGGGCCTTCCTCTGCAAATAAATTTGGGCTTTATGAACTATTAATAAAATCAGGGAGATCATGTTAGGATATTGGCAAAGTGAGACAAATCTGTTAGTTTGAACAAGGTGAACAAGGTAGAGTTTATCCTTATCCAGTGCTGTAAGATACCAGCAGTTTCTTCACTAACTTTAATAAAAATATGAACTATTTAAAGGACATAGCACATATCCAAGCAAAGGGAGAGCAAACCCATCAGGAAATATTAGAACAACAAACCACCTAATAAAGAACATATAGAAATAAAAACATATCCAACAATTAATTTATTCATTTATTTGCTTTTGGTTTTCTAGAATGAATTTTTATTTGCACGCATACAGAGATGAGATAGTGAAAGGAAGAGGTAATTAAAATAGAACTTTGTGTAATCAATATTAATATCAAGAAATAGTAGCATAAAAGGCCAAAAAATGGAAAATTAAACCTAAAAAGACTAAGAAAGCACTAATTCTCAATCTTAATTAAAATGCATGTCTTAATTCAGAAAAGCATGACAAGCACCCCTTTTTTCATAAAAAGTCTGATAGAAATTTTAAAGGACAATATTTTTTTTATTTTTATGGATTGTTTGAGGAGATGGAAACAACCACTTAGGACAGAATGGAGTGAGGACATTTGTAAGAAATATTACAATTTCTGGTTCAAATGGCCACATGCTCCACAGCAGAAATTGGGGACCCAGATGATTTTTAACTTCTTTGAAAGGCATGGTGCCAAACACCCAACAAGAACAAACTCTCACAGTTCAAGTGTCAGAAATGTGAAGCCTTTCTCTAGGGAATATCCCTCACCCTGGCAATGTCACCTTGCTCACACCAAGTCCCAGCCCTGTCCCCTGAGCTGTCGCTGGCTTGACGCAGGAACAAAGTTGAATATTCCCACATAGACAGTGACAACACCAAGCAGAAGAGGGGGAGTAAAATAATTAAAACATTAACTAGATTGAAAATTAAATGGCATGGATGGTTGGGTAGCTCTGCGCTGGCTTATTGGGTGTTGATAGGTTACCTCAATTATTCGCAGTTTCTCCTGCAGAGGCATTAAGGGCCTCGGTGAGCCCACGGTGTGTGTACAGACCTGCTCTTAATGACTCACACTAAAAGGACAACACATGGGAAATGACACAGAGCCATAAAGAGGTTAATGGACTTAACCAAGGTTACAAGACGAGATAATAGAGGGATGAGGATAAAATAAAACAAGCAAAGACTACAAGCCATTCCTCCTCTCCCGCTGTCATGCTTAAAGGAACTCCTTCATTTAGATAAATGAGCTGCACAGCAGTGGGTTTGCACAGCCTCAATATACTGCATCCCAAAGTCACCTGAGGACTTTCTGGTGGTGTTAGTGGCAAGATGTGTCTGTTGAAAGAGTTTGCAACTTTGGTTGCACCCTCTGCCACATTTTTGTGTAGTCAAGGACAATCTGCATAAAGCTTTTGTAGAATGTTCTGCCTCTCCTAGTGCCTTCATGACACATTAATATGACAGCAGTAAGGCCAAGGAAAGGCATTTACACCCAAAGAGCTCTTTGATTCTGAGAATTTTCTGTATAAAAGCAGACCTCAATCATAGCAGATTAAAAGTCAGAATTTAAACTGTTGTCCCCAGTTTGGACTTCTCAGTTTCTTCTGTCTTAAGCCCTAGCACTAGCAACAGCTGATTTCCCACACTGATTCGGTTACAATGGTTACATGACTTCATAATGTTAGTGTAATTAATTTAGACACACTTATAAAAATATAATAATGCTTATCAAAACAAGTATTTGACTTGTTTAAACATGATGATAAACCTCAGCTCATGCTCTTAGAAGAGGCCAAAACATCAGTTTGCGTCCACTTCTTATGGTTTCCCCTTGGCCATTAATGATTTAGTTCCTATAGATTTTGAGACATTGAATACAGTGCTGCTCATAAAAAATAACATTTAGACTAAGCCTCAACAGATGCACCAGCATGTTGAATTAAGTGTGATATTGTTCATCATTGTTAAAAGCTGAAAGTTCTGTTGTTAATATATATGTGAATGGGAAAAATGAGATCAGAGTACAGAACAAATAGTTTTTTGTTCCTGTTCTCTGATTCTTCAATATGTCCACAGTTACTAGAAACAAATTCTCTGAGACATCACATATCCCCTGTTGAGGGACAAGGAGTTCCTTTGTCTTAGCCAAGGAAAGCTTATATATTTCATACCTTCCACTTTTAAAATTATTTTACTCTGTTGTATAATGTTGAATTAGGTATGATTTTTGACAAAATATTTAGCATTTGCAGTACTTTATTGTTAAAGAAGAGGTAAATATTTCACATCAAATAAAACCTTTCTGAGATGCCTCTTTTACTGTCTGGTACTCAGAGCTGGTTCACATAAAAGCAGGAAGAAATCAGGCCAGTGAAGGAAAATTTAAGAAAAGCACTGCCCTTTTCATTAAGAAAATATTTTCTTTTGCTTTCCATGACCTTTGGGGACAGCTCAGCTTCCCCTTTCAGGTCACAGAAAGCATCTCTAGGAAGGAAACAGAGGATTGTGGCATAGCTTTTTCTTCTACATTGAAGTCCCAGATGACATTTCTTCAAATTATTTTATCTTCCCTAATACACTGTTTTCACAAAGCACATCCCTTCCAGCCTATTCAAGCTGGAGTCCAAGTCAAACACAAAGTGAGAATATTATTTCTTTTCCATTTGTTTTCTAAATGCTTTCTTTGTGAAGAAATAGAATATTTCTTTCTGTAGCTTAGAGCATCCTGTTGGAAGTAAAACACACTCTGGTTCCTGCCATTTTAAAGCTGGTGGTGTCATCTGAGCAAATGAGAGCAAATTGACCATTCCTCTTGTGAGAGCCAGGTAGTTTATGGTAAAACACTGCCATGAAATGAGGTTTCTTTACTTCCCTGCTATGCCAGCAGGTCCAAATAAGGTTGTTGCCTGTGTACCACACTGTGCAGGCAAGCAGGAGATGCTGCTTTCCCATACAAACCACTTCCCTGTTGCTCTCATTGCTGCATTTGCAACTGCTTGCAGAACTTTCTTAGATTTTTAGTTTTCAACTAGGAAGACTCTGTTTTCTATTTTTAACTTCATTATTTTTACAGCAGCAAAGCTACCAGCCTGAAATATCCATGTGTTGCAAGATCAGAAGTGAGATTTAGCCACTTGCCACTCTGCTGACTTCAGCTGAAGGAATGGTAAGGTAACATCTCCAAGAACCTCCACTTGCTTTTTTCAAGCTGAACACCCAAAATCAGCAGACACTCTTGTGTGATGTGAATGTAAACTCCTCCCTGCCAGAAAAATTTCCCAAGGCTTAAAAGAAACAAGCTGCACTGTATTTCCCAGTAATATTATTCTGACAAGAAATAATTTCCCATGTTATATATCATGATAAGAGAGATCTGTAGAGTCGAAGCAGTTAGAGAGTTCATTCTGTATTTGGAATGTGAGTTAAAAAAGTGCATTTTTTCTGATGATATTTATTTATTATGACAATAAATAAATAGTCAAATTCTAGAATTTTAAATTCTTACAGTTTTGGGTGTTCTCTTCATGGAACAGTTCAAGTAAAAGTATTTTATGGTAATAAGAGATTGTCTTTAAGGAAAGAAACTTTTCATCCATGATGCAAGTAGATTAAACACAATGGAAGATCACATTCTAAATTTTAAAAGCAACAGTAAATGGTAATTACTAGGCAAATTGCCAATGTGTGCATCTATTAGCTGTCAGACCAATGAAGTGTACCAAATTTCACAGAATCAATTAAGTTGGAAAAGACCTCAAATACCATCAAGTCCAAATGTTGACCAAACACCACCATGTGAACTAAATCATAGCAGGAAGCACCACATCCAGTCATTAATTTAGTAATTAAAGCTTGTATTTCCTCTACTGAGAGACAAAATTGCCTTTTTTCATGTAGATTCACAAATAAAAGCAGGGGCTTATGGGAATTCTTGACCAATGCTCAAATGCTCTTTGTCCATTTAAAAATTAAATTGGGCAGTCTGTCTGCCTACTAACAAAGAACATCAGATTGAGTTATACCTTATGTCCTCACCTCTTTTGTTTTGAATACCATGTATTAGTAATTTAGTATAATTATACTGTGTTAAAGATACCAGTACTCACCTTCTGTTATTTTCCCCATCTATTCCTCCTTTTGGCTCTTTTCCATCAGAGCTTCTCTTTGATTTAGGCTGAGATAGGGAGTCCAGACAATGGCAGAGCTAAGGTGATTGTTTCAGAACACCACAGCAGTCCCAGTTATGCTGGTATCAAACACATAAAAATCCCAGAAAAAACCCTCCCACCAGTGACCACAGCAATAAATAAAATTGCTATTGGTGCAAGTTTTCCATAGTTCCCTTTCAATACCAGCTGCATGGAACAGAACTGGGGAGAGTTCAAAACATTTTTTTTGGTAAACAGCTTATAAAAAAAAAAAAATTATTAAAACTACTGTGATCCAGACACAAGAGCCAACTGGCTCCACAGCACCAATCCCTTCTCCAAATTCCAGCCCACAGCACAGCTAAATACTGCACTTATGTTATCTAATCTCTGATATGAAAACTTCAGATTATCTTACTTCTAAATGCAGCAATGGGGGATTTATTTCCCTGTTATGCACTTCTGGTAGTGTATTGACAACAGGTCTCCAATGATGGAAGAATGATTTGGATTTTCAGGGACAATTTGATTAAAATAAATTTGTGCTAAACTTTAGTTGTAGGAAGCACAGAAAAATCTTTGCAGGACACTGAGGAAAGCTGTGTTTTCTCTGGAAAGCAAGATTTAAAGCCAATAAATATTTGTGTATTACTAGAGTCAATCTTCCTTAATTTTCATGTGTAATTGTGAAGTGTTGATATGAATACTAATCAGAATAAAACCTTCCAAATCTCTTAATTATGCTGCCCAGATCCTGGGTAGGTGTGTGAATGCATCACTCACCGCCTGTGGCATTCACCCAGTTGTGCAAACTACTTTACTGATCTTTTCTATTCCCAACCACCCAAGTGTCCATCCTAAAACAGAATGGAGGGACAAGCATTTGGCTGTTGATTTCTTCTTTTTTTTTAGTCATAATTACATTTTCCCTTTAAACACAGTCACTCAAAATCAGTTTACTTCCACGAGAGAAGATGCTTCATGGAAAGTTTCTTTTCAGTGCTGTTTCTTGATTAGGATCCAGTCTTAGAATAAATAACCTTTCTCCAGGGTTCATAACTCAAGACCTTTCATCAGCACTGTATTCAAACTGATAGAGAAAAGGCAGGAAGCCAACATAATCTCTAACAATTATTACTTCACAGACCATGCTTGTCTGTCCCCAAAGTGCCAGCCAAAGTTTACTCAAAGGCCCTTCCTTAACCTTACCTTAACCATTTCTAAATTACTATTACAGCAGCAACCAAGCAAGATGGGAGAATTTTTTTTCAGAGCTATTGTTGTAGAGAAATGTCCAGCACTACATAAATGACCTATTCTAGATAATTTACTCCATACAATGAATAAGGAGCCCATATAAAATATTAATTTGGACTCCATACTTAAGGGTTTAAAATTGACATTTAAAAGGAAATGAAAACCAATAGTGTGTGGGTTGAGGATTACCATAGGAGTCAGGAAGGAAGATGCCCTTGGAAATTAAAGTTGTGTCTTTACAGTAGGATAACCCATGATAAAAATCATAGCCTATTTTAAAAAACAGCAAGAAGGAAAAAGGAAAGTGGAATACACTGAATACCTGTCTAAATGGCAGTATTTGGAAAAACAAATCTCTGTATAACAGAGGCTAAGTTTTTATAACAGCTATAGTGGTTAAATTCAAGAGTATTGTTATTTGGTATAATAGAGATCCCAGAAGGAGAAATAATTTTTCTTTTCACTTTTTGAATTTGTGTGTATACCCTGAAAAGAGAAATTGCAAGCACTCTTGCTTTAGACAGCTTTTAGAATGCAAATATGAAAACTGGGGTTTTTTAAAATGAAAAATATTATACACTATTCCAATTTAGGTGATCAAGCAAATTTTAAAATAGTATTAATAATTATTACTATTTTTTTTTTTGTTTTAGAGGGAGTGAAAATTCACTTACAGGATATAGCTCTCTGGGGATCTCAAACCCCTTTATAAATATTAAGGAATGATGACAGCTTTATAAAAAATATTGTAAGTAGCAATTTTCTATTCTACAGAAGAAGAAACTATGTCACAATCTTTTTTAAACAAGAAATGGGTAGGAAACAAAAAGAAACCAGTTCTTATTCCCTTCTCCTGCATTACAAAATTCTTCCTTTTGTGTTTGATATGGAAAGGTTTATTGCCTCCACAGTGAGAATCTTGTGCCTGTATCATTCCTAGAAATCATTCTGAAGGAAGTGAAGAAAAAAATTTCAGAGGTTTTTCTTTTAAAACTATATTCTATGTCATGTATTCAAGACTCCTTGTTGGAGATGTTTCATTATGAGTAGATGGAAAAAAAGGAAGGTGGCCTTGGCTACTCAAAAGTTCCTCAAACTTTAGTATGTTCCTGTAACCTATATGTTTGTAATAAAGACATATGCATAGAAAATAATGAAATCACCCTGTTGACAAGTCACCTTCATGCAAATTTATATTTCATTTTTACCACATTCTCTACTGCTAGTTACATCACATTTCTTTCCGAAATTATGCCTTTTAGATGTAATTTTGGGACAGTATATTCTTTTGACAAAAAAAAAAAAATGCAGCTTAGATTGAGCTATTCACAAACCATGATTGAGATTCTAGGGTTTGATTTTGGGATTTTGTGAGGGAGCAGTACTAATCTATAGGGGGGAAAAATAGGTGTCCATGATCTTAATATGCTTTCAGGAAGTGAATAATACCTTTGTGATTTTTAGCACAATTTCTGTCTCTTTCCTAGCTATATATATCTAACTATGAAAGTCCATTTTTGCTTTAGGCCTTTTTATAACATGTAGTAATTTGAGACAGTAAGTGCAGTAAAACTTTCTGATCAGGAAAAGTTTGAAAAGCTGTGCAACATCTTGAAAAATCCCAGTCTGCTATGAGAAAATTTTTGTACCTCCTTCAGGTAAAACAGAGACAGATCTCTCAAATTAATGAAAACTGGATGTGGGAACACATTATCAGGCTGGGAGAGGGGGATGAATGTACAATTTGATGGTCCTACAGGCCAAGAAAGTGAGGCTTATGATCAGGTCATTTAGTTTGACTGGTCTGGATATGAAAGATTTGACCTTTTTTTGGAGGAAAGATGGGGAGAGAATGTACAAGCAGCTAAGGGGTGAAGCATTTGTACCAGCTCACTCCTGCTAGGGAAAGTTCCAAGTCAGGTGCCTGCAACTGCTTATGAAGGTTCATCTTTTCCAGATCAGAAGGGACTGTTAAAAAATGTTTATTTTTTTCTCTTGGGATGCTGCAAACCAGAGAATTAAACGCTGTTATTACAGTGATTTTTAGAGAAACAACAGTGGAGTAAGGTAATAAAATTCCACTTCAGTGTGATGGAAAGTGGGAGCCCCATTCATTCACCCAACAGTTACCTAAGGATTGCTTGCTCTCTGTCAAAGCCAGAGAAATCCCACAAAGAACCAGGTCAGGGAGCAACCATCAGTGGAGTGGGCTTGGAGCCCTTTTTCAAAAACAAATGTGCAAAAAGCAGCTGTGATGGAGTTGTAACCTGAGGGTTGCCATGGCTCCTGAGCAATCAGCCAGGCACATCCAGGAGCAGGGAGAGGTCTGGGGACAGTCCTGGGGACAGTCCTGGGGTGCTGTGCTGGGAAGTGCTGGGACAGGAGAGATCTGGGGACAGTTCTGGGATGCTGTTCTGGGAAGTTCTGGGACAGGAGAGGTCTGGGGACAGTCCTGGGGTGCTCTGCTGGGAAGTTCTGGGACAGGAGCTGGGCTGGCATGGGCTCTGCCACTCTGCCTCCGACAGGAACTGCCCACAGAACTGCACCTAGATTTCCTCCCAGAAAAATGAGTTTCCTCGCTTGGAAAGCAAATCTGGGAGGGAAATAAAAAGGACAAGATGTGGCTACTTCAGCATAAAATAAGAGATAAAATTATTGAGAATTAAATGTATGCTAAGGGTGCTGGAATGCAACAGCTTTCCCAAACACAACACTCTTCTTTGCAGCTCAGCCTCTCTTGAAGACTCTGCTGTAAAAAGGGGGAACCCTTCTCATCAAGGTCGTGATTCAAGCAGACTTGTCTCTTTTTGAACTCTCAATAATGTCAAGGAGCCCGAGGTCTGCCCTCCTATCAGCTGCCAGTCTTTTTCAGGTGACTCCAGTGACCAGCACTCACAATGTCATGATACAAATTGGCAGATGCCTGTTGCCAGAAAACTTTATTCTTGTCAGCTCAGCCGTGTGAGTAGCAGTAGGTGGTAGTAACTCACTGTCATGCACAATTATATTTCAGTGGTAATAACACTTCAGTCAAGATTTCGCTGCTGGAGACCCTTAATATGGCTCAAGAGAGAGGGTAAGTGGTGAGACAGAGTCAAAAACTCAAAAAAGAAGTTTGGAGTCTGACTAGGGCATGTACAGAGTTCATATCCCCAAAGGTAATCTGTCAGCAGTACACCAGAAAATTGCCCAAGCTGTTATAAATGACATACACAAGAAAATATATTCTTATTTTTTTCTTAATTATAAGCAAGGAATGCCATTAAGATTCTTTCTGCGATTCTTCATATGCTGCTCTTATACAAATTACTAAAAACTAACATCAAAGAAGAACAAATGAAGAAGGGAAGTGAAAAAAAAAGTCTATTAGGAATTTCTCCTCAAGAAAAAAAAAACAACCACCACCAACAAAGAAAACAGCAAAAACCCCCCCAAAACACTGCAAACAAATGAACAAACCCCCCAACAAATCCCAATGAAAAAAATACATCCACTTGGTATATTCTGTACCATTATAAAGCCTAAAAGAGTAATTTACTCAAGCATTTTTATGAGTCAGAAGGAAAGTTATCATTTTAGCCTACATAGCTGAGCACTGTCATGGGACACAAGAAAAGCCAGAGGCAAAACTAACACAAAACAAACATAAACCCAAAACCAACACTCTTGCGCCCAAAATCCTTCCAGTTTGTAAAAACAACTTACAAACAAAAATTATGGGTTTTGCCTCACAATGAACAGGGTCAGCACAAAATTTTTTTCCTGTAAAATCTTTCTTTAATGGAATCCCTAACTTATTCTTTTTTGCCTCAGAAAATAAAAATGATAGGAGAGGAAATCAAAAAGTATCTCCAAAAGTTGATAGGATCAAGGATCATATCTTAATATGGCCAGTTGTGTACCAGTTTTGCTTTCTTAATAGCCTGCTGCTCGCACTTATTTTTAAGACCTGACTCATCCTGGTTTGCATTGATTTCTGCATCACCTGGATTACAGAGCACTCTGCTTTTCAGATGACTCCATTCAGCATTTTATTTCATTTTTTTTATTATTTACTTTCTTTTATAAGCAAAATCTTGCCCAGAATTGGAAGTTTTCCATTCAGGTAAGGAACAAACATCTATAAAAGAATTTTCTAGCTGATTTGCCAAGATGTTTTCATGGTGGTTCATAGGCCAAGTGATGCCGTTAGATTTGGTGGTGCCTATAGACACTCCTATAGCACAATTTAATAATAATTGGAAGTCTGGTTTCTCCCTTAAGTTTCTCCCTCAAGATTCTGGAAAATGAGAAAGTACCAAAGAATTATTTGTCTAAACTGAAATCACAGGACAAGTGTGTAACTCAAAGTAGTACAATGAAGAGGAGAAAGAAAGAACAAAAGAAAAATGTTACTGAGGCTCTGAACTTTAACTTGCATCCTCAAAAGCTCACTATGGTGCTCCTTCCCAAAAAATGTGTTACATCTGCAGTGTTGCCCTGCCTTTGTCTCTTTGGTAACTTCAGGAGCTCTCCTTAGCAGTTTCCCTTGATTTATCCAAATTTCCCAGTTAATACAGAAGGGTATTAAAGACCCAAGGAACCACTATTAGCATGTAGGCAGAAAAGCAAAGAACTGTCTCTGTGGTGATGTCTGCAGAGATTTATGATTTTTCATGGAAAAATCCTCAGTTGACAAGGACCTAAAGAACATCTACAATGCCCCTATTGTGGATATAAATTCATGTGACTTACATGTGGTTTACACCAGGCAGAAGGTGAAAACATTGTATTTTACATTTCAGATCTGTGTATTCTAATTATGACCTAGAGATAAAGAGAAGTCTGAGCTGGGCATTGCTAAGCTAAGAATTGTAGGCAAAAATAAAAAAACTCAGACTTCGGGGGATTTCTTGCCTATTGACACTTGTCCATTGGCAATGACATGTAAATAATGACATGTATTTCAGACACTGGTCACTGTAGGATGGATTTCTACATTTCAAGTAATCATTTAAAGGCACAAATCAGAACTTGGTTTCAGCTGGAAATCCACTTCATCCATTTTTACTAATCCCTTAAAACCCTTTTCACTTTTATGCATTCCTAGTCCATGTATGCTTCAGAAATAGGACACTATTATAAGAAATCCTTTCCTGGTCAGAATCAAGAGTATGTGAAAAACTGCTCTGAAGCAGATGGCTACTTGTGAAGGGGTTAAAAAAAAGAGTCATACCAAACATTTTGATCCTCTAAGTATAGATTATTTCACTTAAAGCACCTTATTTATATTATGGATGAGCCTATACTTCTTTTAAAAATAGTAATTTTAATTATATATTAAATACAATTCTAAAAGACATCCCTCTCTGACTGAAAGACTAAAAATATTTTTTCTTAAACAGTCTACATTTCCTGAAAATTATGTTTTATCTTCTCATCAGCTAAGCGATTTGCAAAAGCAGCACATGAGATATCTGGACTAGTGGAGTGCTGATCAGCCTGACAGATGGCTCTTTTGGGCCAGTGTTTTCAAGGGGTTTGATCATTAACTGGGATTGACCTGTTGGAATTAATCCAGGGGAAAGCCACTCAGTGGATCCCAGGGCTGGAACACCTCACCTATGAAGACAGACAGAGCTGGGGTTATTCAGCATGGGGAAGGCTCCAGAGAGACCTTGGAGCCCCTTCCAGTGCCTAAAGGGGCTGCAGGAGAGGTGGAGAGGGGCTTTGGGCAAGGGCATGGAGTGACAGGACAAAGGAGCATCAGCCAATATCAAGGGAAGCACAGTGATATCTGTAACAGTTCAATTTTCCAGGTAAATGCAGAAATATTTTCCTGTCATGCATCAGCAAAATCAAGCAACAAAAAACCCCAAAAAAAACCAACAAAAAAACCAACCAAACAAAAAAAAAAAAAACCAACAAAAAACCACAAAACCCAACAACAACAAAAAAAAGAAAACAAAACAAAACAAAAAACCCAAAAAAAACAAAACAAAAAATAAAACAACAAACCCAAAACCCAACAAACAACCTCATACAAAATGTCAGAATATTCCCAGAGGCCTAAAGTATGAGAATTGCAACATCAACAAACTTTTGTGTAAGGTAAATCAAGTAAATGAATTTGGGACATCTGGGGCTGCAAACACTAGTGGGAATGGCATACAGCCATACAACCTGATTGCAGTTACCCCCAAGACCTGCTCCTGCTACAGACACAGAATAAACCAGTATTATATTGGGTCATATTTTACCTTACATGCCCCAGCTGCTCTCACAAAATTTGGCCCCACCTTTACCAGAAGCCAAATCAGTGTGCTGCCCTGTGGCCAGCATGAGATCTGCCCTGTGCTTTTGTCCTGATGAAAAGAGCTTGTCCTTCTTTAGAAGGTTAGAAAATTAAACACCTCTTTTGTTTCCAAATCCTCTGAGAAATCCAACTTTTTCATGAATATCATGTCAAAAAATGTCAACGAAACTGTCTCCCTCTAGAAATGATTTTTTGGAGCAACCTGTGGTTGCACTGCAGTTCAGTGGTTCACAGCTATCTGCAGGAGCACTTTGTACCTCCACTTTGAGGCTGCTGGAGTCCCACAGGGAACTATTCTTTTTTCCAGTATATTTGACACGTTCAGCTGTTAGTGCTCATTATGGTCATTATGAGTTATTACTGCTCATTATGCTGTTAGGCAGATGACACCTAGATTTACTGAACTGATGCTGATGGGGGTGGAAGAACCTTTCTTAGACACAGATCTTCTGTGATCAAAAGGGAGAGCTAAAAATGGTTGAGATGAGAGGAAGAAAATGAGGTGTTGGAAGAAACACCACACTTTCAAACCAAAACCAGTGACATCAAACCACAGCTGTCATTCAGTGTCGTGTATACACAGCCCTGTTACATTCACCTCCCTCTGTCTCTCTAACAAGTTCTAGGAACCATATAGCTCAGGAACAGCAGTGACTCTAAGCTAATTTAAAGAATAATTCCAGTACTACTGTTCTATTTCCTCTGCTCCATCACTCAAGCAATGACATGTATCACTTTGGCCACTTACTTAACTGATAAAATTTCAGATAGCCTTATCCACTACAATTTAATTATTCTCTAAAACAGAAATATTGGCATAGGCGGTTTCTGAAAATATTACCAAAAGCTGTACAGCAACAGGACTCCCAGGAAAAACTACTCAATTGCAAATTTGCTTTTTCCATTTTCTGTTAATACAAATCAGATGCAAATCTAGAGTCTGAAAAGCAGCAAAAAAAGGTTAGTCCCATAAAAAATTGCAACAGGTTAAATTGCTTAAATAAGTTATCAAGTCACTTTTTTCAACCATCATTTTTTACTTTTTAAAGACTTTGATGAGCTATTCAGGGAGCAGGGAGAATACATGACCAGCTGTGATATTTGATTTAGTTTTTTTTATGTGAAGAACAGGTGATTAGGCTTCCTAAAAACCAAATGGATCACGATGCCAGATTTTTTTGGTCTCTCTTCTATCACTACTCAGGATGTAAGGATGCAGTTAACTCTGGCTTTCAGACCAACACAAGTCCTTTATTAACCTCCCTGTGTGCCACACAATTCAGCAGAGCACTCAAGCTCCCTGACAAGAAGCCCTGGAATAGTCTCTGAAGGTGTGTGGTACTACAACAGCTTTAAGTGTTATGTACTCACTGGTGTAAAGTGCCTTGTACTGGCTGGAGGATCACAGGAAGGGAAATGCCACCACTACCTGCTCTTTGGTGTAAGACAAAATAATAATTGTGAGTAATAATCGTTCCCCTCCTGGGTTCCACTCAGCTGTGCACAGGCAGCAGCCAGGCCAATGTTCCCTGCCTGAGACACAAAACAAATGCCATCGAGATGAAGTGTGGGATGAGATAAGTTATCTTAATCTCTCTGTTGGATCTCAGAAACCAAATATTTGGACTGTACATAGCTACAGTATTGGAAGTCTCGGAGTCGTAAGCTCCATCAATCTCTCTGTAAAGAATCAAAGAGAAAGCCATTAATTAATTAGTCAGGTATAATTAACAAACAGATAAATAGCATGCAGTGGCATTTGTGTAATCCAGAGAAGTTTTAGCACTCTGGGTATTTCCAGTATTGTCTCTTCTGTTGGGAAATAATTGCAAAGGACACTAAAAATTTATTTTCTAACAGACAAATCAAGCCAGAAAGGCACATCCCAGCATTGTGATATGCCAGCTCAAACCTATGACATGTCCATTCTTTCCTGCTAGCTAAATTTTCACTGGTGGAAATCTCTGGAGAGAAAAAAAAGAAAAAAAAAGCAATAAATATGTACATCCTTCAACCTCTAACAGACTGAAATGGAGTTGTTCTGTCAGGGACAACAGCTTGTATCTACTTTAGGTTGATATCAATGTGACAGGAGCAATATAACTTTTAAGAAATATAAATAAATGTATATTCTGACTTAATTTCCTAATCATTGATGAAGGAATTCTCTGAATAGCTTTTTGTTCCTAACCATTGCCTGATGGCTAATCCTACACCAATAAATATAATCTAGTGCTTTCTTTATGATCCAGACTTTTATTGCCAGATGTCAGGAATGCAGTGGACAATTACATCACATTATAAATACGGGGCTTGATCCAACACTATTAAAATTAATGAGTTTTTTATTGCCAGAAATTTGCTAGAAACAAGGACATAATTAAAAGATATGGTCTCACTTTTAAGCACAATCTATGCATTTGTGATAACCCTATTCACATTAGGTAATAATAGTGTGACAATCTTGTACATAAAAAGGTCAGTAGGGGTGTAGTTTTCATTGGAAAAAAAGTTGTTTTCAATAGCTTGGTTTTGTTTATTTAAAACCAGACAATTTTTATTATTGTGATCCTGTAAAATGCTAAAATGGCTTTATTAAGATAATTAAGAACCATAAGTCTTTAGAATTACTAATATTTATTTTAAAATTGATATGTAAGCCAAATATTGGTCAAGTGGAAATCACACTTTTTCATGAACTGAGATTCCAAGGGAAAAATATTTATTTTTCCATTTTCCTTAAGAGTAAACTCTCACTATTTTCTTTACTGTGTTGTCCAAGATTCAGACTCAATAAAAACCTATTCCATGTTAATTTTATCCATGTAAGCAACCTAAATGCAATCAGCAGAACTACTCATATTTATAGTTAATCAGGACCAACAGAAATCATAGTGGTTATAAACCTGCAAAAACTATTTTAGCAACAAAGAGCAAGCACACCAAAAGAAAGGAAACATCAAACCCATGGTTTTTTAAAGGGTCTAGATTCCCTCCTGTACTCTTTCTGTCTATCATTCTCCTGAGATAGCCTTTCTTTTATCTCAGACTGCCCTCTTCTTCAGGCTGATGTGAAACGATGGAACAAATGTGCAAATCACAGAATCATTAAGGCTGGAAAAGACCTCCAGGGTCATCAGGTCCAACCCTCAACCCATCCCTGCCGTGTTCACCACTCAACCACATCCCCAAGTGCCACAGCTCCACATCTTTTTGAGCAGTCCCAGGGGCAGGACTGGCACAGCTTCAGATCTGAGAGCGCAGTTCATTGTGCTCAGAAAATACCATTGAAACCAAGAAACTTAAAAAGAAGTGGACATCTTTCTGAAGGAATGAATGATTAGGAGAAAATAGAAAATAGGACTGTCCTGAGCAGGACCAGGAGTTGGAGTTTGATGATCCTTGTGGGGCTCTTCCAACTCGGGTTATTCTGCTTTTCTGTGGAATCATAAGGCAGAACAGTTTGGTGCAGTAGGAAGTACAATCTTGTCTAACTGAAATAACAGCAGCACTGACTTGGTTCTTTTCCAAGATAACACATAACCTACAATTTCATTCCTGGCCTTAAGTAATTTCATATATTATTAGTATTTTCAATATCTTTAAAGTTGCTCAGTATTTGCTGCAAATCCATCCCTGTAGTGCTATTTGCTAAAGATCAGAGAACTTTAAAGAAAACTTTAGCACATGTTTAAAGTTGCTTTAAATTACACAAATTGCTAAAACTCCTACATTCTTCCTTTCCTTCCTTTGGTGCCAGGAATGTTTGGTAGCATGGCAGAGAAAAAGGAATTGTGAATTTTATAGCGCAGTGAGCAAGTGATTGTTTGTCCTGCTGAGTGTTAGTTCTGACCCAGGTAGCAGTGTTTTATAGTCTGAAGATCAAAGTGCAGCTTACCCATCAAAATCACATTCCAGCTTTGTTTATTACTCTCTTAACCTTTCATCTGTGCTTTACACAGTGCTGAGAAATATATATATATAAAATGTTCAGAAAGCCCTGTTTCGGTGAGTCATCTTTATTTCTTTACTTATCATAGTATAACAAGCTCTTTGCTCTTCTTGAAAACTCTTCCACCTTTAAAACTACTATAATATTCCTTCTGAAAAATGAGTGATTTAATACACAAAACACATTTTCGCTTTTCAGAAAAATTCAACTTGCTTGATTCACCTTAGAAATATTGATGTTAAAGAGTTGATAATATTGAAAACATTTAATGAAATAATAAGGTTTATCACTAGCATTGGGTTATATTTTTTTTTTTTTGTAGTCTTTAAAATTTTTGGGTGGAGAATTTTTTTAAGAACATGCAGCAAATAATATCAGATATATGTAAACACTCTCAAGGGAAAACAAACCCATTTATCAGTTGTATTCTTACAGAGAAATCCCCAAAGATGTCTCTAAAAGAGATTTCTAGGTTCTGCAAGTTGTTAAGCACAGGATATTTAACCTCCTTTTTGCAACTGCTTCATTCCAAAACATTTCACTACTTGGATTTACTGAGAAGCTGCTTTTAAAAGTACCTTCAATCTGCTTTATTCATGTCAATTGCAGAAAGCTATTAACTGTAATTGGCAATTTAATTCTTTTTTCGGTTTTGCTGCTTTTAGTGTATGATCAGCTTCCAAAAAGTAAGGTTTTAGAATTTCACTAATGTACCCTAAGCGATGTATTCATCTGTAGCACAGGCAGATTTTAGTTAAGAAATTGGTCTTTATCAACTTGTGATTTTTCAATACATGTCAAGAGATGTGAAAAAATATGTCCTCAGGAATTGCCAAATTGTCTGGAAAAGGAACAGTGAGATGAGTGACAGCACAGAGGAAACACTCTGGCATGACAAAAACAAAGAAAAAAAACCCCAGGAT
The DNA here is from genome assembly GCA_013396875.1 of Vireo altiloquus. Classification (NCBI taxonomy): domain Eukaryota; kingdom Metazoa; phylum Chordata; class Aves; order Passeriformes; family Vireonidae; genus Vireo; species Vireo altiloquus. Next base: position 560,650 of record VZRF01012558.1, read on the forward strand.
GCCAGTGGTTGGGGGCTGAACCTAAATATATGTGATCAAACTAGAACAATCCAACATCCAGCTTACACTGGATCCTTTCCTAAGAGAAAAAACACGGAAAGAAGGGAAAGAAAAAGTAGTCTTCCACTGTCTTACAACTTGCAGGCAATCTTCAGGATTCTTTAAAATCAGGAGCTCCACTCCCAAAAACCCAAATTCCAGCTGAGAAAGCTACAGCCTAAGACTTCACTTGATCTAACCTGTGACCATTTGATTCTCATCCACCTCCACCCCCCTGTTCAACTTCTAGGTAATGCTGCAGTAAGTGCAGGGTTTACTAAAAGACCTGGAAAGGCTTAGGTGTGAAAAGGTTTGCACATCTCTGCCCTGGACATAAGCCTGGTTAAGTTTTCAGGAGACAGATCATTATCTCTCACTGCCAGGCTGTCAAAACAGAGCCAATTGACTCCATTGGGATGGCTGAATAAGTAATTCCTCCTGTGCCCATGAGCCACAGGCTGAAACCATAGCCCATGTGAACAGCTGATACATCTAGCAGTGTCAAAAAAGGTAGTAGTGAGGTTATTGCTGTGCAGAAAAGCATATTTTTCACCTAGGACAACTATAATGGGTTAATTCATTTTCAGGAGAGCTTAGACTTTGCAGAGAGAAGGTTTACATAGATACTCAGGAGTTAAAAGACCAGGTGGATATCTAGAGAATAATTCATCTGCCCCCTCACAGTACTCAGGACCCACTGCTCTGCCTTAAGGTCACAGAATCACAGCCTCAGGGTAGCTGGGACCTCTGGGGACTTCAGTTCACCACCTCCCCTGCTACAACAGGTTATTCAGGGGTTTGAATATGTCCATGCACTGGAGGCTCCCCAGCCTCTCTGGGCAACCTGGTCGCAGTATCTGACCACTGTCAGAATAAATAAGGGTTTTATTTTTGGACTTTCCTCTATTCTTGGTGCTCACTGCCACTTGTCCTTTTGCTAGATGCCACCAAGAGTCTGTATTTTGTTAAATCTTCCTCATTCTCTATAAACTCACATTAGTGAAAGCCAGACCCCTTCACATGTTTGTTTTAATTTCCTTTGGCTTTTTGCATATTGCTCACCTGGCAGGGAGAAATTAAGAACCACATTCTGAATATATTTATGTTGGGTTCTGCAATTTTGCAGGATGGCTTTAACAACAAGTAACTGTTAGCACACATTGATCATCACAAGTAATTTTGTTTCTTTCAGTAAGATCGATTATCTTTACCTAAATCATACAATAGATCTGGGAGGAAACACTGAGAAGCTACAGAGAATGTGAAGGGAAAAGCTTTTAAAGGACTAAAAAGTTTGAGCAGCAGAAGACTAAGAGCTTGTGTAAATGAAAAGCACAATCACATGACAAAAACTCTCATCTGTACAGTCACACAAAGGAACTTATCTATTTCCATCTCCCAAATGCCAGCATTCAGTCATTAATGGGAAATAAACACTCTTGGGCTCATTTTTCAAAATTATTTTGTTGGAGTATTGTAAGGGAACCATATAAAAGCAGAGCAAGACTCACATACTCTGAATGCAATATCCAGAATTCGTTCAGAGTCATTCTGGATCTCTGCAGACTTCAGGAGTGAGTCACAGAGGTGCTTGGAAGGATGGGAGTAAGAGAGAGAAAAAAACCACATGGACCCAGTTTTCTTTGGTGCTCAAGGCAGCAGAAACACAACCTGCACCTCTTTCACAGACACTGCACCAGGCTGCTCTGCAGATGCAAAAACCTTGCTGATACAAACACATAATATTTCCTGTTTGTGCTTGGTCCTGGTAAAAATAGATCAGGTTCTAGCAAAGGTGATGGTTCCTAATGATAGCTGCTCACCACCACCTTGCAAGAGGATCTGATCTGTGATAGCCTGGAACTGGATCTGGTTGCAAGACAACATTGTCTGCAAGAGAAGGGCTTTTTTTAAGATGATCCAGACTTTTTTCTAACCCTCAGCTGCATCTCTGATACACAATGGCCAAGCAATGATATTTTTTGTTCATATTTCATATGTCTCAAGTAAAAAAAAAATAAAGCTTAAAATTGCGAATTTATTCTTCATAATACTTTTTCAATATTATCAGTTCCACTACACCTACTGAATATGCTCCTGTTTGTAAATTTGTTTGTACACAGTACTTTCAAAAGAAACCTATCAACAAGAACATCTGCTGCCATGACTGAATTTGAACCAGAGATCAAAACACTACTTATGAAATATTTATAAAAAGAAACCAGCCAACAACTATATAGAACTTTCAAAGGATAAAAAAAACAACATTATGCGCTTATGAGGGGGAAGAGAAATGTGTGCATTGTTTTAAATCCATCTAAGAATGGAACCTTAAATTTGAAATTGTGATCATTATATCTAGAGCATCTACCTTAGAAAAACCCGAAAAGATGAGATTCAGGCACTACCACAGCTGTTAAATTTTGTGGTTGTTGGAAAATGCAGGTAATATCTTGTATTTATCAATAACATTTTTAAAGCACATCGTCAGCTGGAGGGAACCCACATTAGAAAAGTCCTATGCTAGCAAGGTAGTTGTCTAGTGATTTCTTTGTTATCAGAAAGAAAATGAATGAATGAATGGTGAGTACATTTCCATTTCAAGTTATCTTTAATAGTACTTCAAGAACGCGAAAATCCAAACAATGTGCATCCAAACAGCTCTCAGTTACACCAACAGGAGAAACTCAATGATGGAAGGAGCTTTAAGCTCTGAACACAGAGGATGTGCAAGCCCATGAAGTATCAAAAGAGAAAATGGTAAGTAATAGAGCCATAGAATAGTTTGGGTTGGAAGGAACCTTAAAGACCCCCCAGTTCCATCCCCTGTCATGGTCAGGGACACCTTCCACTGTCCCAGGTTGTTCCAAGCCCCACCCAACCTGGCCTTGGACACTGCCAGGGATCCAGGGGCAGCCACAGCTGCTCTGGGCACCCTGTGCCAGGGCCTCCCCACCCTCACAGGGTGTTTGAAGTTTCTGATATCTAATATAAACCTACTCTCTGTTTGAAGCCATTCCCCCTTGTTCTCTCCTTCCAGGCCCTCTCCATTTTTGAAGTTCCTTCAGGTGCTGGGAGGCCACAATTAGGTCACTCTGGATCCTTTTCTTTTCTAGGCTGAACAAATCCAATTCTCTGAGTCTTTCCCCGCAGGAGAGGTAAATGATTAGAAAAAAAAATGGTGGAAAGAAAGTTAATACTCCTTTTAATGTGAACATTTCCCTTTCACTCCACCATAATTTAGCCATCCTTGTTGAGAACTATATAATGGCAAAAGGAAAATATTTAGAGAACATTTTTCAAGAGGCATGTAATAATAAAGTGAGTAATTATAACATCACCAGGGTGCTCAGGAGTGCATTTTACAGGGCCATTTATGTGGTTCATGGGTAGCTGAAAGCACATGGCCTTTGGCCCCACAGCACACAGGAGGCTCAGGGAAGGAGACCTCATTGTGTCACTGCTTTGTAAAGCCTTGCAGAAATGCAAACCCATCTCTGGTGGAGACAGCATTTACCTGGAGCTGAAAGGAAAATTTCAGTCATTGAAGCAAACCAATTAATGTGCAAAAAATTATACCAAAAAAGTAGGGATGAAAACCAACACTTTGGGAAGAAATTCATTTCCCTGTGTGTTTCCTGTTGGAATCAGTGATAGGATACAAATAAGTGCTTACCAAACTCTTGGGATATTAGAACCTAAGTAAGCAAAACAGCTTAGGGGTATGTTTTGAAATTATTTGGAGCTATATGGTGCTCTGCCTCCTTTCTTTTAGTATTTTTTGCTTCTGTACTGAACAATTCATTCTTCAATAATAAAATAAATAGTAAAGAAATCTGTCAGCATACCCAAGGCAATTTAAGATCCCTCAACCAAAATCTTGGTGGAAATCCTTGAGAAAATGAACAAATTGTAATGAGTAAGGGAGATTTCATAAAAACAAACATCCAAGAACTGACCAAAAAAGTACAGCAAAAATAATTTTTAAAATCAGTAGAATTCTTGAATGTGTAGTGAGTAACCCAGACAAAGACTGCTCAACTCTCTTTCATTCTCATTCATTAGGATCTTGAAAATAAAAAGTGAAAAATTACTGCAGAACAATGAAAAACTCCAGTAAGATTTATCTCTCAAGCAATAAACCCCCTGAAACACGGAGGATATATTTCAAATCCTTAATTAAAGTGTATAAGTAATCTTTCTTTTCTCAAAAATATTTTAGCTTGCAACATATACAACCCAAGATATATTCAAAATAAGTATCTAGTATTTATATTTGCTGGAAGGTAGTTAGCATACTTTGCTTTAAAAAGGATATTAAAAAATATACATAATTTCCTCTGGCCTTTCATAGACCTTCATGAAGCAGTTTTTCATGCAATAATATATTCAAATGCAGTTTTTGGCAAAATAATATTTATTTGCCAGTACATCTTGGGATATAAGAAATCAGTGTATCAATCAATGCAGTCTTCTATATATTCACCATTAGAAGGTAAAGCAAACTGCAACTTTTTTACTGTAGTATTTTCTAGGCTGGCTGAGGCAGGCATTTACACATGGATCACACATTAAATAGAAGAAAAAATTTAGGACTCTCTCTTGCCAGTACTGCTGCCAAGAGAGTTTTGTTCCTCTAGATCTATTGTTCACATTACTCTTTCCGACCATTAAAAAGTGCTGCTACAACCTTAAAATACAGATCTTGTTCAACTGATTCAAAAATATCATGAGGTACTACATCAAGGAAGTATCAGAATAATATTTGAGCTAGTACCCATATATGTAAACTAATTTGCACATGAAAAAACCCATAAAATGAGGAATTTTATGCAATTGAAATGTGTGAAAAATGAGAGCAGTATTTGCAATGGAAAACCCTGTCAAGTTATCTATTGCTTCCAAAGCCCCACAGTATACAGAAGTGCTTAATTTAAGCTTCAGATAACTATTTTAATATATGCAATTAAATGCCGTGAACTGGGAATTTAGAAATACTCTATCTATTTGTCCTGCTACTTCTATCATAAATGTTGAAAGGATTTTCATTCACCTTTTTTTTTTCTGGGTGTGAATTACAGCTGCATAAAACTCAGGAATGCAGAGCTCCTGACCCACCAAGGCTGGGCACAGACCTGGCTTAGATGCTGAGCTGCACAGTATTTCTTAATGTCTTCCTGCTTGGGTTGAAAAACAGAATATTGGGAACTCAGAGGATTATTTCTGTGTGAGAATGATCTGCAGTGAGATACACATTGCATAAAAATCCCAATTTATCCCCAGCTCTTGGCTTACAGTCAGGCAGATCCTGTCCTGGGAAGTTTGGCATTCTGGCAAAGGCAGAGCAGCCTAAATTTTGTTTGCTTCTAAGGATTGGGCCAAATGTGGCTCCCCAAGAAGCCTCCCACCACAAGACTTAAGACCAAAGGCTTAGGACAGTGCAAAGTGGAAAATACAGGTACTATTGTACAGCTGAAACATTAAAAGTACAGTAGATTAAAGGTTTTGCAAGGGGATCAGTGATGGTGCAAAAATAATTCAGTCAGACATTACTTACAGCAAAGTGAAGATAGCTAAGCATAGCTAGATGATAAAAATGACAAATAACATCATGTGGGATAATAGGGTCAAAGATTTTGTGGGTTTTTTTTTTCTGAGGCAGTAAGGTATTTATAACTTGTCTTCAGTGAGCGCTTTTTCTTTCCTATTTTGCAAATATTATCATGCTGAAGTTTATTATGCACTCAAAGATAAATCTGCTATTTAGAAAAACTGGGATACTTTTATTATATGATTAAATATTGATGAAGGAAATTTATCTTACCAAAAAGTAATTTTTCTTGACAGAAATGACACAAACTGCTCTTGTGCCAAAATGAATAGTTTTAAAGTTTGTCATGTGTTATTTTTCTGTTTACCAGAAAAGAAGTCTAGTGAAAAACATCAGAATAAACATGTTATTTAAAAGATACCTGTACCAAGATAGAAACCTATTCAACAGCAAATAAAATGATGCCTTTGTGCCCTAAAAAATAGAGAAGCGGGTATGTGTGTATGCATCTATCCAAGCAGGTGGATAATGTCAATTGGCTGTGCTAGAAAAAGCACAGATAAAAAAGAAATGGTTCATTTTAAGAGTGCACTCTTTATTCATGGTTCCCATTTCATAAATGCCTTGTCTGCTGTGCTCTGCAGTTGACCCTTTAAACATCTCTAGTCACTAACCCATTGTTTACCACACATCCATTTTGTCTTTCTGGTGGTACAGACTCAAGTGTGGCAATCTTCCTTTCTCTGCACACCCCACCTCCCTGTGGCTGCCAACAACTCAAAAAGACAAAAAAACCCCCACTAAAATATCATTAATTACAGCAGGCCTGAGATTTGAATGCTAATTCTGTTAATGGACCTATGAAATTAGGACACTGCAAATCTAGATGAGCCATGCTTGGGCCTCCTGCAAACTGGGCTGCCCTGAGGTTACCTGCTGTATTAAATAAGAATTGTCTAATACATTTTTAGAATTCTAAGTGTGTGTAAATCAGCCCTTGTTAAGTACAGCACCAGGGGGAATAGATAACTGCAGTACTCCTTCTATCTTAACTCCTTCTCTTTATCTAGAATCAAATTCATTTGGAGGGCTTCATACCGAGGCCCTGTGATGCCCCAGGCTAAGGTGGGATCAGATGAGACCTTCTGGACACATCCTCTACTGCATAATCCTAAAATATTAAAATTTCATTTATATCTAAAGGAAAACTGTTATAAAGCTGCCAGGGGTCCCTAAAAGTATTTATAAATTAAGATTCCCTGCATGTTCTTCCATTTCAGAAGATTTGAATGATTTTTGACTGCACATTTTGATGTGTTTTGCTATTAATTTTCCATCTTTACTTTCAATGTAATGTACTTATAATTAGGCAATAATATATAATCTTCTGCTCATCTATCACTTTTACTCAAACATGTTAGGAAATGGATAATAGAAAAAAGTCTCATCAGAGACCCTTTAGAGGTGCAGCAAAGCTGGAATAAAATGCCATCTCCTGACAGTACCTTTAAGGTTTCATAAAAAGATAATGGATGTGCTTGTCACCAAAGCTAATGATCAAACATTTTCCCACTTTTACTGGATATTAAATTGTGAACTATAAAAGAAAACCCCACAGTCTAAGCAATGTAGGAAAAAGAGTCTGCGTACATTTTTTATCTCCTTTGATATCTAACTAACATAAACCTTCTTATTGCACTGTTACTTTCACTGAATAGCCACTATGCCATCAGATGCTTACTTTTACTGAAGTGAAAAGGCTTCTTTTCAGGAGAGACAACTCTCCAGGTTGCAGAATAAGAACATAATAGGTTGCATTTGCAAAAATACTTAAGTGAAACAGAACACTAGTTCATCACAATATCTTTATGAAGTTGACCAAAGCTTTTTGATCTGATATGAAGCAAATTTTTGAAAGTGTTATATCTAAATTTTATACATTATTTTGAATCATACTTTACAGACATCCTCTTTTTAATATTTTCAGTAGTGTTACCAGGCTGTCAAATAAAGAGATGAGCAAGGCATAAAAAAACCCATCCAAACTATGTGATGGAAACAATACAAAGTAAGTAATTACCGAAATTAGGATAAATTATTTTGAGAAATCAGACTAACAGTGAAAAAAGTAGATCTAATTTGAAAGTTATAGGCAAAATTATGGTATGTTATTCTATTTTAAAAAGAGTAAAGTATTAAAACAAAACAAGAAAGTACCTTCTAGTTAATCCCAATGGAATTAGACTCCTGAAATAGGCAAGTACTTCCAAGTTGCTCTGAAGAATATAATATATTCTCATCTCTGTGACCTGAAAATGGTCATCTGGTTAATTCTTCATCCCATGAAAAGTTTCACCAGGCTGCATTCTGGAACTACCATGGCACTGATGCACATAAACCTCCTCATAAAGGAAAGGTTGTGCTTTATTTTTTTTGGCCTGTTGGGAATGTGCAGCTCCTCGATGAGGCCAGGATGGATGAGGGCAGAAATTCTGGGCTTGGCACAGGTGGCCCAACACTTAGTGCAGGGCTGTGTCCTTATATTCCACCTGTGGCCAGTAAGAGATTGCAGGCTGGCACCATTCTCCACAGCAGCAAATGCACACTCAAACCTGAGGTATTTTCCTAATGTACCCAGACACACAGCAACAAAACATTTTACAGCATGATAAGACTCATCCTCTGTCACTACATTATCCATGAAGCTCCAACAATCACTAAAAAAAAGGTAAGAAAGGGCTTTTGTGACAATATTTTTTGCTTTTTTTCTGTTTTCTGCCACTAATCTGTGTTTTATTTGGCATGAATGCTGCAGCCCAGCACAGCTGGCTCACAAAACACACTACTGAGAAAGGGAGCTTTGGGCTGGAAAACACAACAGACTTCTAAGAACAGCTCTTCTCAGAAGCAGTTCTGTGCAAGAGGAGCAAATACCTTTCCAGTACCCTTGTTCCTCATCACATCTATCCAAATTAGAGGCAACCAGGCTCTGTCATGAGGGGATGCCCTGTACTGAAGAGCCCCATTGACTTCAGTGCAGTTATTTGGGAAATGTACTGAATAATGCTAGCAGAGCTTTCAGCCTGCTGCAGTGACTTCACTTGCAGTGCCAAAAGTACTAACTGGCAAAAAAAAAAAAAATAATTGAAGTGGTGGAACACCTGGGTAAGTGTTTTCTATTCAGTAATCCCAGTCAATAGTCTCAAAGTAGAGAGTGACAGTATAAATGCAAGACTAAATGACAGTAATAGTTCCTATACCTTCCTCAAAAGGGAAAATTTTATATAATTAAAGAAGGCATAACAAAGACAATCTCACTCATGGGTGTGCTTCCATTTTAACATGAATTTTGGTCTAAAAGTTTAGATTGTTTGCCTTCCCAATGCAGACATTATTCGGAATACCTAACAGAAAATACAAAATACAGATCATATTTTCTTTTTATTTTTTACCCCCTTTTGACCCAAACCCTTAGAATGAAAATTTACTGTTTCTGTAGGGAAAACCACTGCCTCTTCAAGAGGAAAAACTTGGAAATTTAAAGCAGTGCTCAACACAGAGTTTCCTCTGAGTCATTATTACTTGCCCCAGTTCAGTTTGTGAAAAAAAAAAGGGTTTTTTTCTATTAATCTTTTACTAAAGTCCTGTGGCTTAAAGAAAATCAAGAGCAAAGAGTATAAATTTATAAAAAGAAGAAACAAATTCCCATTTAGCATAAACCAGCTCTCTTTTTTCTCTCCACTACTGAAATTAAAAGTGGTGGTAGCCAATGGTGACCCAAAGCATTCTCCTTCTCTAAACAAACCTTTCATAAGAAAGAACACAGAAAACAGAACTGGCAAATCTGTCTATCATGATCTTTTCTGGACATTGAATAGACTCCTTTTATAAATCTTTTCCATTTTCTTAATGAAAATTAAATAAAAAGCTCCTGCATTTTACCAGATGGATATGGTTTGACTAAACATTTAACAAATCAGCTGAGTTTAAAATCCAAACTTGTCTTCATATCTGTCCTTTCCCAAAAAGAAGCCATAAAAATACATCTGCACTGTCCTTCAAGGTTATTAGACTGCTTCTGCAGCATTCCTTCTTGGTGAAATTGCTTGCACAAGACTTGCATTCAAAAAGAATCTAAAGAAGACATAAATAGTGTTTCCAATGGCTTCTTATTCAGTACTCTCCATTTTCCAGGGCAAACAGTTCTCTTTTCCATCATCTTTATCTAAGGACAGTTTCTAACAGACTTTCATTCTCAGACTTGTTTCAAAGACAAGATTGGGCCAGGGAACTCACGAGGGCTTTGGGTTTTTCTTGGATTGTGTGTTTGGTTTATTTCATTGTTTTGTTTCACTTTTGGTTTGGTTTGGGGTTTTCTGTGATTTCAAATGCACTTGCTCCATCCTTCTTTAATTTTTTTTATTGTTTTCTCTTTACCAAATGGGTTTCACTTTTAAGCATTTTCTAATGTTTTAAATAGAAGTAAATCTTGCATCTCCAAAAAATGCAGCTCCTCAAGCAGATTAGTCCTTAAAAAAAAAAGATCTTTCAACTCAGAATAAACAGGAAAATAATCTGAATTGCATCAAAAGCTGTCTACTGTGGACTTAATAGCACTGTGAGGAACTTAATATCAAAATACATCCCCAGTCCCATCACGATTGGTCTGGAAGAAAATGTAACTATTGCAGCTCTAAACATTTACTGAATGATAATGATTTATCAGTTCATTTATTTAAGAAAAGTCAACATCTAGGTGAAACAATGGCAGATGACTCATGGAGATCACCTATATAAAGAAATATATCCACAAAAGACTGATCCAAGGATCCAGACCAATAAAGGTCATGTGAAAGGGAGAAGACAGACCTTATTTTGTCCCTACATTTTCTCAGATAATAAATAATTCCCTAAATCTTCGTTCTCCAGGCATTTTTCACAGTGGTGACGTGAGATCCAAGTATCCCACAGGCACCAGTGATGGAGTTAGACCTCTCACCTTGTGGGGTATGATCAGGTAAGGGAAGCTGAGAATTTTCCACCTCTGTTTTTGTAAAACCTTATCTTAATGTGACTGCAAAGGGTAACTTTCTCCTGGAACAAGGAGGAGCAAGGGTTTCAAAACATCAAAGTTAAAAGCTGATATCTGCTACGATTATACAAAGGCCTGCTCTGATGGTGTCTTCAGATTAAAAAAGAAAGGCAAGAAAAATTTAAACTGCTTGAACTTTCTATTCAGATTTTTTTTTGTTTTGCTGCTGTGTTTCTCCACTACCTATTTAATGATACATCATCATTATTTATTTAATACATGACAGATAGGCATTGCACCAAATACAATAGATGTGAATGAGTTCTACATAAACAGCATTGGTTTTACTAAGAAAGCCCTGCAAACCTGACACAGCTTTTAGTTACTTTGAAAGTAATATCAAGTATTCATACCAAAACACTGGATTCTGCTGTGAATTTTAGAGCTTTTACTGTAATAGGTCCCACTTAAAACAAAATTAGCTCTTTGGCCCTTGAGGCTCAATAAAGACCACAAAGCCCAAAGAATCACAAAAGCACGAACAAAAATGAAATCCTCCTAAGCTCAGTGAGATGTTAGCTGTGAGTTACCTCCGGGATCATTGTTAATTTGCAAGTGGAAAAACCATTAACATCAACAAAGATGTATTAATTTTCATCTTTCAAGCAACTAGCCCTTTTAAACACTGCAATTACTAATGACTTAGGAATCAAACTAAATAATATACAAAGATAAACAGCCCTTTTAGATAATATATACTTTCTTTTATACTGGCTTATAATAAAGAGAAATGTTGTTTGAGACATCAAAGACAGGCACTGGTGTCAAACTGAAATGTTGATTAGAGGCACAGGTAACAGATTATTAACTGCTGTACTAATATGTGTACAGGACCTGAAGTCATCATGTAATTGGAAAACAGGAGGAAGAAAACCATACAGAATACCAGAGCTTCCTTACTTAATGTGGTACATCATGAATGAAACCTCCAGTACCAAGAAAATAAATCCAGACAATTATAGTTATGATCTTTCTGGAAGTCATTCAATTCCTTGTAAAAAACAGTTGTGGTAGAACAAGTTTCAAAATCTAAAGTCAAAATCCATTACCTCCCCCTGAAATTAGGATGTCAAATTTTTAACACAAATGAAACTGTTGGAAGAAAATTACCCAGATGAGCAAGGCAGAACCAAAGCTTTTGGGGACTGTGCTAACTGAATTCAAAACACCAAGAACAGAGCAACAACGAGCAAAAAATGACAACCCCAAAGTAAAGCAGAGTAGCTGATATTTGAAAATAAAAGTCGGCTGGTCTTCAGAACAAACTCTCTGCTGTGAATGACACCAGGTCTGTCTCACCCCTTCAGATGTTACAGGGAACACTTACACCCATATAAGTATTCTAAAGTTATTCTGATCTACATAATATCCCAGCATCCAACTCCTGCTCTCAGGAGTCTTAGCATGCAATATTTTGGTAGAATATGCAGAAAAACCCCCTCCTACAATCATTGCAGAAATGATTCTGATCTTGCTGTATTACTGCAAGAGCTGGTGGACTTTTATCATGCATGTGACCACACTGAGCAAACAGCCAAGTAAAAACACAAGGTCCCAGAGGGAGACCACACACCTCCACCAACAGCACGAGCACATTCTATTCAATGTATTTGAAACAATCAAAGGTAACTCTTTCATTCTGTAAATCATTATCTGGAAAAGAAATACTGGAGGTATCTGAATGACACCCATAACATTTTTCGAAACCACAATGAAGCTCAAAACAAACAGGTAAAAAGATGCTTTCACAACAGCCTTCACTTTTTCAAAGCATGAAAAAATCATGGCACTCAAAAGTTGGCCTCTTTTGTTCCAATACAAAACCCAACCCTCTGTGACTTAAAAGATTTTTAAAAATTAATTTACAATTTACCTGTCTATGAATTAAAGCATCAGTATTATTCACAGAAACAAAAAAAAAAAACAAGAAAAAAACCCTCTTGTGTCTGGACAGTTCAGCAATGGGAATACCTCTTTCATGCAACATGACAGCAGGCTCTTCCAGAAAACACCTGCAATGTCTTTATATGTCATCCCCAGAATACAAACCTTACATTTGACAAAGAAAATTTAAAGATACTTGTTGTTGCTCTTCTGTCTTTTTTTTTTTAAAGCACATTCTCACATGTAATATGAATTGCATTGCAGATAGCAGGGATTAGTGGAAAGCTGAAAGCTTCTTACCAAGCACCCCAAGGCGATAGTTGACTGTGATGACTATCACATTCCCATAACTTGCTAGAACACTGCCATCATATAAATTTCCAGTGCCTTCCATGTAGGACCCTCCGTGAATATACACCATCACAGGCTTAGGTCCCCCACTGTCCCGAATGTCTGGAAAAAATATTAAGACACATTTTATCTCAAGAAAGCACCAAAGAAGATACATGCAATATTTTAATTTTTTTTTTTTTTTTTTTTTTTTTTTTTTTTNNNNTTTAGTGAGGTTATTTTTTCTCGAAGTGTTTCTCAAGCAACATCTTTTACATAAGGAAATGGGCAGGTGGGCGTAAGTGATTCTTTGTGGCTTGCTCGTAACTAAAACCCCTATTTTTGAAACACTCTGCAGAGCAGGAAGGAATTGAAAATGGTAACACATTTGCTCTGATTCTGATCTTGCTGAATTGTGTGTCTTCTACATGATGTCTGCTAACATAAGTGAGAGCTCATTTTGGCTGAACACTTCTGAAAGCTCAGTGCAGCTTTCTGTTCACTTAGCTAAGCGAAATCCTACATATTAAGATAAACAAGATTTCTGCTCATACATGAAAGTCTTGATTTCTTCCAGTCCACTTATTTGTTAAAAGGGTGTACAAACAGCTGTCTTCGAATGGGTCTGAATTTTGAGTTCTCAAAAAGTACTTGAAAGTTGTTTAACACTTAGACCTTGAATTAAGATTATTGATAACTTGGGTAGCCTGAAGGTTAAGGTGCATGGGTACCTCTAAGTACTTTCCTAAATCGTGAAAAGGACTGAATATTTGAAAAAATAACTGCCTGGAACAATACTGATAAATCCCCACCCTGTATTCCAGAAAACTGTAAGATTCTCAAAAGTTACATCAAAGGCAGGGAACAGTTTTAAAATGTTAGAAGCTCTGCCATTCTCTCCGACAACAAAATTAGATATTGTCAGACTGTTTTGAGTTTTGATTTAGGTATCCCTCCACCCCCAAACAGTCCTATTTGTAAACGGATGCACCTAGTCAGAATAAAATTTTGAATACATGAACAGTGCTGCTCCTCATGAGGAGAATTGTTCCTGAGTACCAATTCAAAACAGTTCGTATGGACTGATTTGTTTTTAAAAGTTGGGTTTTTTCTGTTGGACAGGAAATAAATCAGCTTAGGTGTAAATTTAACATCTGATTAAATTGCATTTTGATCTCATTTACTGGATGATGATTTACTGTGTCTCTTCCACCACCCAAATCATAATATGCCATAACAGTCCCTCAAAATCAAGAAAGACAATAGCAAGAGAGCATAGGAAAATTTCCCAGTGAGGAACTGCTCTGAATATTCTGATTCAAAGACACTTTTTTTGTGATTATGACAGTATTCAAGTGACTTCCCTGATTGCTCCCTTCAGCGTTTGAAGAAACCTCAGATGTATTGTTTATTCCTTTGATTTTGAAGGATCTTAGTTAAGAAGCTTTCAAGTAAGCTCTCTGCAGAGCCGTGAGAGTTGTTTCTGAAGCGCTGTGAGGAGCAGTGAGGGCAGTCACACTCGAAGCCCTGCTTCTGGAATTCACCAAGAAACATCCTCACAGATGTGTCTGTTTACAGAAAGCCAACTGCTACTATTATCTCGATATTGATTCTAATCTGAGGAAAATGCCAGAACAGTCGAGATCAGAAATTGGATCTTCAATATTGGAAGCAAGAGGACAATCACTTTTTCAGGACCAAAAAGACAATGAAAGGCTGTGCATGAAATTACTCGTATTGCTCTCCTTTATTGAGCCCTCAGTGAAGGCTTCCCAACACACAAATTTCAGAGTGTAAAGCTACTGAGATTATTTATCTTCATTGTCCATAGGATGGAGTTCTGAGCTTCTCAGGTTTAAAATCTACACTGAGGAAAAAGTCTTTCCAAATTCATATACTGTTTTCAGTAGATGCTTTTTTCTTAGTCTCTACTGCCTTTTTTTTTTTTTCTATACAAATATGGAAGCAATAATAAATTTTTAATCTGAAATCACTGTGTGACTGTTCCCAGCAGAAATTGTACACAGTTAATTGTATGCTTGATGGTAACACAGGGGGAGACTGTCTCAGAATTCTTCTTTAATTAAAATTACATAGAATTACAGAGCACCAACTGTGAACAGCAATGAAATGTTGGTAGCCCTGGCCTGTATATCTTGAAAATAATATTGAGATATTTAGAAAAGAATAGGTGCCCTTTATCTGAGAAAGGAGGCACATATTCATGAATAAAATCTCATATATAAGGAAGTTATTCTATGAGTAATTTCTGTCTCTACAATCCTGTTATTTTCTACCACTAATATCCTTGTAAAGATTACAGATCAGATAGATAAAGGAAGGCCAGTTTTCAGCTCTGCCTCAGTGCCATGTCAGAGCAAATGACATGCAGAATGAATTTTCCTCATGCTGCTTTGCCAAAGCCATCAGTCTTAAGAGGAATCCCTCCTACAAAAGAAAAAATATGCATCTGTGTGTCCTGGGCAGTAATCTCGTGCTGGAGACATCAGTCAGGAGATGCAGCATTCAGCTGAGGCTGCTGGGACTTTGGGCTATGGATTACACAAAAGCTATGGAGCTCTTCATGGCAAAAAGAAAGATCACTGCATTTTGTGGTTTCATATCAATTGCTGTCTACAGCCAGGAATACTTGACAGGTGCAAACACTCAGCCTGGAGAGTGTTGTTTAAGTACATATGTTATTAGCAATGGAGGGTATGAATGATAAGATCAAAGGCAGAGAGCAAAAAAATCAGACTGTAATCAAGAATTGATTCCTACCTTAAAATATTCCTCCATGAAAACTCTCATCCTTTAAAACTAAACTGGAGGAAGAATTAAGATAATACTCTGTGAGGATAAAAATCTGTATTGGTATAACAGTGGCAGAAAGATGCACTTTTCCAAAGTGTTTATTGAAGTTAAGTGTCCAACCCAATTAAGTAAATAATTGCTATTTTTGGTACTCAGATACTTTTCAAAACCTGACCATAAATGGTACATTTTTCATTTTTTCCTACAGACTGCTGTCAGTAATTTTTGTGCACATGCTGGAGTGGTCTCAGGACACTGTAGTTACACATTCATATGCAGACTAATAGTTATTCATGGATGCAGATTAATAGTTGTTTATGTTTGCAGCTCATTCTGAACCTGAAGACTTTAGGTGTAAATGTGGCATTTCTGCCAAGTGTGGATTTATAGACTGATTTAAATTAATTGTGTTCTGCACTTTTTGTTGCTTTTTATTAAATGTTGCTTTAATTAAAAATGGACACATTCATCTTTTCAAAGACATATGCAAGGATAGCACTGTTAAAAAGCCTTCTCAAATTCAACTCAGTCCTGGATTCAGTCACACAGATCATTTTTCAGTGCTTAGATTTGTTTGGCTTTAAATTGCTAGTTCATAAAACATCTAAGTAGACCTTACTGTACAGCAGAGAATAACCTTATTTTTATTACATATACATTAACTTCCTTATAATTATTTCCATTCTCTCTTCTCTTCTGTACCTTTCTAATGTTTGTTGCATCTACTTTTTATGTCTCATCTTAATTATGTTGCAGACAATTTAGGAAGAGGGCTGTCTTTTATTCTATGTTTGTTACATCACACAACAGGGAACTGGGTCTGACTGTGAATATCAGTCACAATTGTCATATATAACAAAACATAATTATAGCTTCAGTCATTCAAAGCTGCTGTGAATTGGCCATGTGACTTAAGAAGCATAATTTGCAGGGAACAACCAAAATGGGAAAGGAAGAAAGCTTACCTGGAGACAACTTCACACAAAAAGATAATTAGTTTAGCACCGATGTCACAAGCCTTGCTTTTCTAGATGGCATAAAAAATTGTAACAGCTTGATGCAGATTGTTAAGTAAATCTCGGGTTTTGAACATGAAACAGCACTTCCACTAGAACAGTGGAAAACTTTGAGACTGGCTTGTGCAAAACCTATGTGTGCCCTCCACAGAATGTTTTGTGGATGTGTGTGTAACTCCTCCACAAGCTTTTGTCAAAAATATTTAAGTAGAGCATTGCTACTCTTAAACATTTTAAAGCCTTTTGACCTTTCAGTTCATATCCATCAGATGCCTTATAGATGCACTAAAATTTAATAAACTAGTGCATTGCTCCTAAAATATAAACATCCATTATTGGCACGTTTTTAAAATGAGACATAAAATTAGATGTCCTGAGACTATTAAACTATTGAGCTTCTTTTAGGAGTTTCAGATATGTTTTCTACTTTAAAATACAGCCTGCATCCATCAGGTCTTAGACAAATAGATTTCTCTCTCTTTCTTTGTTTTCCTATCTGTCAAACCAGGGGGTCATTTTGTGCACTCTCAAACCCTTAACCACCTTTACCTGAAAATTATTTGGATCTTGATGGAGGACTATATGAATGTATCCCCTAGCATGAAAAAGGCCAAAGCTTTTACAGGTAAACATCTGGAGCAGATTCCCATTAGAGTAGGAACTCAACAGCCAGGTAGGCAGTAATTTTAAATTATTAAAGGATGATGGTTAGAAATCCAAAAGCTGACAGACTCTTCACTTGGCAGCGCTGAAAGTAAAATGCAGCCCTAAAGAGGCACTTAAATTAAAGGTCTGTCAGAATTTTATTATGCATGTTTTCAGGTATTAATAACATCATCACAAAAATTTGACACAATTTGAACTGAGTGTCTGTGGGTAAAGGGAAAATATAATCAGCACGATTTAGTGTGCAAGTGACATTGGATGCTGTACTTTGGAGTGGAAATCATGGAACTAACATGAATGG
This sequence comes from Vireo altiloquus, assembly GCA_013396875.1. Taxonomy (NCBI): domain Eukaryota; kingdom Metazoa; phylum Chordata; class Aves; order Passeriformes; family Vireonidae; genus Vireo; species Vireo altiloquus. The sequence goes on from VZRF01012558.1 coordinate 578,343, forward strand.
GTGGCAGGAGGAACAGGAATCATGAATTTGGCTCCGTGCATCAGTCAAGGAGCTCACCCAAAGTGGTCAGATCTGTGCTGCCCTAGCCTGGCTGGCACTCATTAAAGGCTATAATTAAGGCTGGAGCACGTGGCTGCTTTGCAGGGTAGGCAAATGTGTTCTGCTGTTTGCTGATCTCTGAAGTCCCAAAACATTCAACCAGTGCCAGAGGGAAAGAGTGTTGCTCCCCCTCTTTCTTCCCACGGCAGCTGAAGGCAAATGAAATGCTAAACTTGGCAACCCAGTGTGGTAATACCAGTGGAGTGATAGGGGGTTTGGAGAGCCCCAAATCTGCAACATGCTCCTTTGTGCCAATGGTGCTACAGTCTGTTAAGCATAAGAAGGGTTTTGCAGATGAATTCTGCATCATTAGCAACTTAAAATTTGAGTGGACTTTTGGCTTTTTTGATTTAAAACATGCTCTGGACCAAGAACTTCCTTCAGTGAATAAAGTCCAGTAGCCCATACAAGACAGAGCACCAGACTAAATTATCAGAATCATCACAGTTACAGCCTGTGAGCAAACAGCAACATCTGCTCCTAATCTGTCTCCTTTTCCACAGGAGAAATTGGAAGGGAGGAGGGAAGAGCAGAAACATCTATCAACCACAGTGCAGACCCCACTTCTGAGACATGTACTCTCAGCAACAGACATGGTGTCTGCATTCCTCAGACTGAGCAGCTGTATTCTTCCTTTCCAAAAGTGGAATGGCAGCATTCCTGTATTGCAGAGGGATTCTGTGTGATTGAACACATTAAAAACCGAGAGATGCTCAAATGGCACTGGGGACTAAATAAGGATTTAAGATTGACAGATTGATGTGCCAGGCAAGGTGTGTATGATAGAGAGGTGGATGAGAATTCATTTGTGAGCAATCCCTCATGGATATTTCATACAACACTAATTACTTGGAAGTCCACTTCTGATCCTAGAGTACATTGGCTGGTTAATGATTTGTGTTGCTATATTTTAAGTCATGCTTAGGATTTTAGTGGATAGGAACTAAGTATGCATAAGAGTCACTGATTTTCACTATTTTCACTACAGATAAATTAAATTATTTAAGATTAAAATATTTTCCTTTTTAAAACTAAGCCTTGTTTCCAAACTGGGGAAGCTACACTTTGGTAACTGCTGAGCAATTTTAAGCTAAATCTGGCATCTACACTAGACATTGCATACCTGCAGCAGGTCAGCAAATTGGCAAATCCACCTCTGCAAATCCACAAAGAAAAAGCCCAAGTGCTCAGTGGTTGCAAGGGCTTTTGCCACTCTTGTTTTTGTTGTCTGCTCAAGTTGTTCAATACTGAAAACAGGTAAGCAATAGAAGTGTAGGCACGAAAAGCTTTAACAGAAACAAGAATGCATCCAGACTGGGAAAAAAGGCATTTATATTGTTTCTGACTTTTCACATGTTTCACACTCATAGAATTTGAAAACACCTTCATTTTTTAAACAGCAAATTTACAGATCATTAGCTGGTAATGTGCACTACTGCCTTTGGGTCTTTTGAAAACAAAAATGAAAAATTATCTAATTAAGCCTGGTCTACTGGTTACAGCACATACCAGAGATCCAAGTTTGATTACTGATTCCAGTGCTTGTGCTGGCAAGGCTTGGACCAGAATACTGTGGTAGTGACATACAGCAGCTGATGGGAGTGGGATTATTCAACAGTGTTTTAAAATAAAATCTTCTAATCAACCTCAGATATTTAAGTGGCACAACAAAAAATGCTCTCCAGAGATTTTCTACAAGAAGCTGCTGTGGAAGATCTTTCTTCAGAAATATTTAATACAATAAACAGACATGAGATCTCTAGCTTTTGTAATACAGAGACCATCCTGGGCATTTTAGGAATCACTGGGCATTGTTTATATATCATGGATTCTATGGTTATCTGATACAGTTGTTTTGTACCATGTATAGCCCAGTCTCCCTAATATTCCAATTTCATCATTCATTCAGTTTAGCACTTATTTTATTTTTTCCACGCCTATTCATTTGTAGGATTTTACACTGCCTAAAGTCTATCATACTACAAAAATTAAGACTTTGATGGACAGGTTAGCAGAAAACTCAACAGCTAAGGTGAGCTTTTGCTTGGCCTCTCTCTTTCCTGATGCTCATACCCAAATACATATTACTAAGTTTGTGAAATCTTCAGTTCTGCACATGCAACAAGTGCTAGAGTTTCAATACAGAAGAGCAGGTTCACAAAAATGCAGGACATCTGACCCTGCTCCTCCTCTGGGAAATGCAGGGTCTCAGCAGACAGGGCTTCTATCAACCCAGCAGACATCCCAGCAGGCTTGAGTGTCTAGTGATCATAAAAATTTAAATTTTCCCTGTCTCCCTGTGCCTCTCGGAAGCAGTAAAACTCTAATTACTGCCTGCACTCTTCTATTGGCACGGAAAGGAGAACAAAACTGTCACTTGTACGCCAGAGAAAATTAATCCCAGTCCTATAAATTACAGAGATTTATTAGTGCTGTAAATGTGCTTCTTCCCCTCTAGTTTGGCTGCTGTGTTCTTGCAGTCCTTCCTCTCTCTCCTGCAATTGTCAGAGAGGGAGACAGGTTTTCCCTGACACCAACACTTGTTCTCAGCAGACTGAGATCCCTCCCCTCATCTGATCCTACTTGCTAAAGCACTTTCTGACAGCAGCCACTCTCTGCTGAATTTCAGCAAACTGAGGAGTCTCTTTTTAAGGCTATCTAAGCAGAGAGGGATTCAACAAACCTAACGTCATTAGCATCTGTCTTGGCAATTATACAGCAACCTAGGAGAGCTATTAAAGCCCAGTGGGTGAATAGCCCAAATTTCAGATGGTTTCTTAAAAAATATTGTTAAAACAAGACAGAGTAACTTTTGCAATGGCTAATTCACTATCACAGACCTTTCACAATTCACGAGAATGTCCCTTGTAATATTCTGTCACTGACTCAGGTAAAAATGTCCTGCCTTCATAAAGCTAGGAGGATCTCAATTGTCATAATTAGCTCTGAATAATTTGTGCCTTGATTTCATGATAATTTCTGCACTTAGGGTGAGACTAATGTTGATAACACACTGATTTTTTTAGTTGTTGCTGAGCAGTGCTCACACTAAGGCAAGGACTTAGCTCCTCACCCCATCAGCAAGCAGGCTGGGGGGGCATAAGAGGTTAGGAGAGGACAGAGCCAGGACAGCTGAGCCCAACAGGCCAAAGGGCTCTTCCAGATATTCCAAACCCTATGGCACCATGCTCAGCAAGTAACCTGGGGGGAAGCTGGCTGAGGGTCACTGCTCAGGAACTGCTGAGCATCATCCAGGGAGCCATGAGCTCTGTTCACCACATGTTTTCCATATGCTCTTTTTTTAATCACTATTATTGGTATTATTTCATTTTATTTCTGACCTATCAAACTGTATTTATCTCAATTAATAATTTTAATTTGTATTTCTTTCTCCGTTTATCTCCCTCAGCCGACTGGGGAGGAGTGAGTGACTGGCTCTGTGCTGTTTAGCTGCCTGCTGCTTTAAACCATGAGAGCTTTCAAAGGAGATTTTCAATTTATCAGAATCATCAAATCTTGCAAATTTTGGGCCAGCTGGTGAGCTTTCATTCATATGCTTAACATCCAGATCCAGTAGAGGATCATAAATCAGACATAAAACTGTGACAAAAGCTGTGTTCAATTATTGGCTAAGAAGTTAAATGCTCAAGTTTGCCTTTCTTAATCTTTTCTGAAAAGACTGCCTGCTTCTCTTTAAGTTAGATAGTTGATGTTCTATGTGATGAAAAACTCCTTCATGAAGAGCCTTTCAGTCTACAAGTTAAGTTTCATCTTTGTGTCTGGCCAACTTCCCCCTGCCACCCCAAATATTAACAGAGAAGCAAGCAGCGATAGCCTTTTTAACTAAAAATAAATCAAAACTAAAATTTCTTAGTAGGTGTATAATTTTTAGATATTTTCTCCAGCTTTCAATTAATAGTCTACAGATAGTTTATCATTTTGTAAATGTATCCCTCTACCAGTCCTATATGGTAATTTGTTTTACCCATTGACCATAAAACATACAAAGCTTGTGTTTAAGATTCAGAATTCTGAAGCACATCTACTTGAAGGGATGAGACTGCTCAGGAAAAGAGCCCCTTGTTACCATTTTCATAGCCCTGAAAAAATATCAAATCTGCATAGCTTCATGATCAACAGACATAATTTATGAACAGAATAATATGCTTGACATTTCAAACTTTTGATTTTACTTGGTAATAGGGTTTTCTAGGGGTTAGCTCAAGCAGATCAGCATCTTTGTATGCTTGCAGAAAACAGAAGAGATCAGGTTCTTTTAGTTTTAGTTTAGCTCCACAGAGCCTCATCAACAGGCAATGCTGCCTCCCTTCTGGAGGGAGGTGGGGTAGCCTTTAATTTATTTATATTTTTTCATGGCAGTATAAATGCAGATGGGTTGGCATTTGGGGAAATTCGGTTGCTTAAGAGACACTTTTAAAGAATTTTCTGTATTTTTCCTTTTTTAAACACAACATTTTCTATGTTTATCAAACTGAGATCAGTCAGTGAAAAAAAAAAAGAAACATCTTTGTACTTGGTGAAATACATAGGGTTAGAAAACATGCAAAAAGGTGTACAGAGAAACTTTAAAAGAGTGTTAGTTTAAATAGTATGGACAAAATTCAGTCAAAAGGTGGGATGCAACATATCAAAAGTCCATTTCAAGAAAACAAAAACCCTCCTTTTTAAATATTGTTACTGTTTTGTATCAAAACGTAGAACTTAACAACATTCTTTCTTTTAAAAAATTAAAAATATATATGTATAACAACAAGCAAGAAGACAAAACACATCAAAAATGGGAATTAAAAAAACAAAAAAACTCTTCAAAAGAAGACAAGAAGTCAAAAAAAGAGGGGAGAAAAAAGATTTTCAGGGATCCTTGTCATGCAAATCAGTTTGGCGGCAAAAAATACCTTCATCTTCAGCACCGTCATTATCACCTAAATCATCTGTCTGTTTCTTTGTAAGGGGACCTAGGATTAAGAACGGAGAAAATGGAGGAAAAAAGACAATTCAAGAATATACAAGACTGAGGAAAAAAACAGTGAATATTAAATTCCCACGGACGTTTCAAGAAAAACATTTGCAGGGAGGGAAACCTTAGTTTATAACAACCCATTTTTCATTAAGTTTTTCAAACATTACAGCAAAATCTTCCCTAGGGGGTATGGCTATTAGAAACATCTAGCACAAGAATCAGAGAGTGCCCAGTGCTTTATTGGTTTTAAATGAAGAATCAAAGCTTGTTTACTAAAAGCATACCCCACCATAAACTGTATTTATCCACTTCATTTAATTGTTTTTTCCTGTTGCTGTTATTAGGAATAGTGGAGACAAGAACTGCCAAATTACCCCTTGCATTTGAAGCAATAAGGTGGTTAATAAAAGTCTTGACAGTTGGTTAAAACAATATTTTCTGTAAAATGCTAATTCACATTTCTAAATCCAACCATTTAAGCTCATGCTTTATATATAAAGATAAGCACGGGTTTGATTTTTTGGGATTTTTGACACATTCATCACATTCTCTTTTAAATAGAACTGTAGATACCCTTGAAACCTTTGACCACCTGCTGAGATATTTGTAAAGAAACCTGAAAATCCATATGTAAACCAGAAACAAGAGTGAAATCCCAGATTTTTGCCATTGATTTCAATGGGGCCAGGGTTCCATGGAAAAAGGTTGTATTGAATTGAAATTTTAGCTTGGGCAAGGCATCCAGGTTCATAATTCCTTATCTCCATAAAAGGATGATGAGACAAAATTCCTTTATGCCCAACCATATTATTACCAAGTATTTATAGATTTATCATATTTTCCATAGGGAAAATTGCCCACTCCTTTACTGAGTAATAAAAATATACACCAGAAGGAAAGTCAAAGGCCGTTCTGAAAATATTTCCGTGTCATATATTTTACACACTTACGCACAAACAAAAGACAGTTGGAACTCAGCATTATTTTTCCTTTTTTTTCAGAGCTCTCTCATTTCCATGACATTCTGTAATTTGCATGCGAAAAAGCAATCAGTACAAACACAGGGCTAAGTAACAAAAAAGAGAAAAAGCCAGCCAAGCACAGAGTAGAAAACAAGAACTTCCTCATGCATAAAATAGCAATAGACAAAAACAACAACAAAAAAAGAGATGAACAGTATGTGTTGATATTTGCAGTAGATGTAGGCAAGAGACATGCATTAAATCTAAGCACTGTGGAGTATTAAAACATTTGTATTTAAGAAGGTCTCTGTTATTTTACAGGATATTAGTCATTCAGCATTAAACTTGTCATTTATAAGCAAAATACTATGTATTGGAGTGATGCATTTTTTTAAAAAAAATCATAAAATGTTTTTACCAGGTGCATGGATTTAAGAAACAGAAAAAAACCCCATGAGACTTTAACTATGAAAGTAGGAACTGGATCATATTATTGAAAACCAAAGCTCAATACCTTAATTCCTGCATCAGTCAGGATTCTAGTTTTTAACTCATTCTAAATACAGAACACTAGAATTATGCATCATAAGTAAAACACAAGTATTTTTATAGTCACACCTGTAACAATCACTCTGTTTAGTAGAAGGCCTTGGGGACACAAGTTTTTCCTACTACACGTCCTGGATATAATCTTTGCAATATTTGGTATCTGGATAAGGTGCCCTGATCCAAACACACACATTCAAATATCTCTCTGCCCAGCGTTCTCATACCATAGCAACTTCTAAAAGAATAAAATTAGAAAAAAAAAAAGCTATGCATAGAATGACAATAATTTCATGATGGGTTTTCAACACAGAGAAAAGGAACAGTGAATATAAGAATGATAAGAGCTGTGTACTTAAGAATGGAGATCCAGACTCAGGCAAGGATATACATATTTATACACACACACACACGTTCTTAATGGCTTCTTATGCTTTAGATTTTAAAAGTCACCAGAAAGAAACTAAGTAGCATCTGGAAAGGCAAACAATGCACATTTCTCCAAATAACTTTCAGAGAGATGAGCAATTTATTTTCTAGATGAAACCAAGACAATTCATATTACTTTTTTTTTTTTAATAGCTGGCCTTTGGGAGGTATTTTGTGTAGATCATGCTTCGAGATCTCAATTTCAACTACAAACTGCATCAACCATCTCAATGTAAATGTCTGTTCTCATGCCATTTCTGATTTTACAATGTGGTGAAGCACGACTGAGGCTAGCTTTAAGAACATCCTGGATAACTTTCATGTTTATATTGTTCTGAGGTACTCTGAAAAACATTTAAAAAAAAAAAAAATTAGACCATCTTCCTTAAAATGATAGAATTGTTTAGGTTGGAAAAGACCCTTAAGATCTAGTCCAGCCATTAACCCAGCACTGCCAAGGCGTCCACTAAGCCATGTCCCCAGGAGCCACACTCACACATCTTTCAAATACCTCCAGGGATGGTGACTCAACCACTTCCCTGGGCAGCCTGCTCCAGTGCTTGACAATTCCTTTTTGCAGAGGGGCTGACCTATTTTTGAGTCGCCATAAATTAAACATGCTTTTTAATATAGCTATAGACCTGTTTCACAATAGGAGGGCTCTGCTCGCCACATCCCCCGAGCAGGAGGACTCATCCCTGTGGAGACACGTGGCAGAGCCACCAGGCACAGCTCACCATGGCTAACAAAGACATGAGAGATTATTTCTCTTCCACGTTCACTCCAGTCTGCAAATATAATGGACAACATTCACTGCACCTTCAGAGAGATTTGCTTCTTCCTGGAACTATCATGCTCTGAGTCCAAGAAACCAAAGCAGAATTTGGGCCTCATGTAGCAGGCATGAAACCCCTTATACTTTATCTAAACACACAGAGGTGCTGTGAAGCTTAATTTATATTTTTTTCATTGCTGGGCAATCCCTAAAAGAAGCATCAGCTCAAGGGCTGCCTAAAGGGGCAAATCAAGGGGTTCAGCCCAGAGTAGTTGGAGAGGAAGCAGAGCTCTGTTGTGATCTGTTCCACACAGAGATGCTGAAGACACTTTCTGAAGTCATGAAAGTGGCATTAAGAGATGCTCTGGATTAGAATTCCAGCCCTTTCAGAAATAACTCTCATTCTAAAATCAGTAAGAAATGGCTTTTGCTTCTGATTCTCCAGATAACTGATTGCTCTGACTAACAGCCTCGCTGTGTCTGTATGATCATAAAGAAAGATTGATGTTTTGAGTCCTCACACAGGAAAACACACTGAAATCACAAGCAGATAAACCAAATAAAATCTTATGGCAAGAACCTACAAAATGTAGCAGCGATAGCCTTTTTAACTAAAAATAAATCAAAACTAAAATTTCTTAGTAGGTGTATAATTTTTAGATATTTTCTCCAGCTTTCAATTAATATTCTACAGATAGTTTATGATTTTGTAAATGTATCCCTCAACTAGGTTTATTTTTTTAGCATTTGACTGTTTATTCAATATATGATTCTTTACAGTTCTTCCATCATTTTAATATTCTTTTCAGGTCACAGAAACTAATTTTAAGAATACTGACACTAAGACATAATGGATTATGAGCCAATGAAACAAAAAAGAATATTTTATAGAATTATGATTGCCAGAAGTCTTTTTTCCCCAGTTACTTTTTACTGTTATTCTACTGTAACCTCCTCTTCACCTTTTGTGAAGGCCCAATTAACCTTACTTTTTGAGCACTTCACTTTCAATAATGGGCATCTGTTATAAAATGAGGATTTTAATATGTTTAAGTCACAAGCCTTCAAACAGGTAATGCTTCCTTACTGTGCCAGCCTAAATTTTAACTGAGGTTTATGTAATAAATACTAAATATCAACAAAATAATCAGGCACCATAACTAATGGGGAAAAAAGGGACACTAAAGCCTCTAAAATGCTGATACAAAGATGATTTACTTATCAAAAGGCTCTCTGAGGTTTAGTCTCATTTAGTCTCACGTTGGTGCATACCCATAACTCTCATTAATGCTAATGGAAAATTAGACCCCTAAGTCACTTTAGAAAAGGGAAAAAGTGATTATTGCATTTTGTTTCCTAAAGGCAAGGAGCAGCCAGGCTACAAAAGCTGAAACGCTGTGTGCAGGAGGCACTCCTAACGCCCATACTCATTTAATTTAAAAATAGTTCTTACATTATTTAAATTATTATTCAAATATTTATTCTGTTTGTATTGCAATCAATGCTAAGGCACTAACATGATGCATTTTTAGACCTTGACAGTGACTACTGTGTGCTTGCAGATGCCTTCCCTTGCTCAAAATAAGAAAAAATAACACACCTCCTGTCCAGTTAGCCGAAGAGTAATTACGCACTCAGAAATAATTAAATCCAGCCATATTAATTCTGGTTTTTATCATTCCCTTTGATGAAGGACTAAGGTACTTTAGCTCCCAAATACATTAAAGCTGATTATAAATTCTCTCTTTATGGGCTTGATTCGGCAGAAATTATCCGTGACCTTTTGGGCCGCAGGAGTGTGGAAGGCAGGGAAGCTCTGGATGTCATTAGCTCTCTGGCCTGGGAAAGCTATTCATCATCAAATAGAGTCACGCTGCAAGCTGACACCATTTTGTAAAACAACAGTGCAAATCCTCTAAACTTAATAAATCAGTGCTCATGTATACAGCCATTGTTCGGGCCAAAATGTTCTCCTTCAGTAATGAGGGAAGTGGGGAAGGAGAAAAGGACCTTTTGCATTAGGTTAAGTAGGCTCCATGGATCTAGTAATTTAGAAATCACCATAGTAATAATTATTCTTTGAGGTAAGGTGTCTGCTCGGTGGAAAGGGGAAGAGAGGAGGCAGAGGCTGACTGCTGAAATGATACATGTAGGAAAATCCACCAAGTGGGGTGCAACACTGTGGAATATATTACATATTTATCTTTAAACTTATCTAAGTGCCCCCAACCAGCTACTTCTATTCCTTCTTCATTAGCCCATTTCTTAATTAAGCATTGAAAATCTGTGAAGTGAAATTACCTCATCTTTTCAGACCCTTCCTTCAGTTCCAAATAAAAAATAATCAATTCTTTGTTATTTTTCCATCATTTTTGTGCAACAGATTCTCCAACTAAAAGAAAAGAAAAACACTTCTGTTGAATTAGCACTGTCTAGCAGATGTTAGCTGAGACACAATAACATGTTGTACCTATCTCTAGTTTTAATTTAAAAGAAATTAATGAAGGGTTATAATTAACAATCTTCACACCTCAATATTTTCTGTGAGGAAAAATAAAATTCTTATATGTTGAGATTAAAATATAGCTCTCTCTATATAGGCATACATATAACTTTAATGACAAAAGAGAAAGTTACACCACAATAGTTATCTGATGAATAATTTTATAAAGTCATCTTCTTTGATTTGAAAATTAGAAAGCTCTCAGCAAAAATAAAAGAATTGGGATTCCATAGAGAACATAAGTTTGGAAGGCACAAAATGCAGCTGGGTCTAAGAAACACTAAAATGAAAAAAATAAAATCTCTTTCTATTGTCATACTTTGCTGCAACAGACGAAACAATCTTTTTATTACTTTTTTATTTCCCTTTTTACTTTCTTGATTTCACCACACACTCACTCCTTTTCTTGTTATTAACAAGAAATACACCCACTCATTAAATTCCTTTTATTTCCATATTGCACTTATTTGTAATATTCATACTTATCAGCAGGGCAAAGCCCTGGCCGACTTTGCTTTTTGATGGCAACATTTGCATTCATGTTTTAACAACAAATGATGGCACAAACCTCAGTAGTTTCACATCTCACTACCTGATTTGTGATGACAATCAAGCTCTGTAATTAGAGCTGCAAGTAACTCAAATTTGCATCTGCAAGTGAGTGACAGGTACAAATTGAACCCACAAAAGGGTTGCCAACTTTCTTTGAAAATTTACATGTATAAATGCTTTGTCACTAAAGAAGCTATTCTGACACTTCAAGACTAACTCCTGCTGTGCCTTTTATAACAGCATATTGCTGAAGTGTCACACAGAAAGAATATCTAATCCCAAACCTTTTTATTCGCAAGATTAATCACACTGGCTGGATCTTGATTTCCCTTAAATCTGAAGGAGTTTCATTACTGCATGCTAGATACGTGTGAATTTAAATAAGATTAGAATCTGGGAATGTCAGGAGAGTTTCACTCTTCTGCTTCCCATTTTGGATAGAGCCTGAAATTCTTTGTATTCTCGGAGGTGTAGGCACTTTGTGTTCACATGTCCTGAGAACAGGCCCTTGTTGAATCTCACTCCCTTTGAAACAGGTCACTCTGTAAATCCAATTCCATGTCTTGGGGCTCTTGGCTCTGTGACATGCCTTGCATGGAGCCATGCAGCACCTCTGGGATAGCAGCCAGAATAAATGCAGAGGTTGGGAGAGGCTCATCCTCACAGGAGACATCCTGGGTGAGCTGCCTGCTAACCCTGATGGGCTCGGGATGGACACACAGCTCTTGTGGAGAGTGGATGAAGGACAAGGAGGAAGCTACTCAGTGGAAGAGACAACAACCTGGGAATTATTCTACACGTCCTAACTTCTGAGACACTCCAGGTTCGGCTCTAGCCAGTGGAAATAAACTATGCTAGAGAGGGGAAAGAGGAGTGACATTCATTCACATTTTGTTTTCTTGTGGAAGTAAGGAATGGGACAGACACCCAGGATAAAGGAGTGGGTGTACCACAAACCAGAACTAGACATGAGGGAAAAAAAATGCTTCAGATGGACCAAGACTCTGCTGGCCAAGGCTGGCACAGGGGAACAAAGCCCATGCCTCTAGCCAGGAACACGACAGCTGGAGTGCTCCAGAGGTGAGGGACGGGCGGGTAAAAGACATGAAAAATGAAAGTTATAAGATGTTATATTTGCATTAACATCAGCATTTACAACTCCAGTGCCACCTCATGTGCTTATGTCACAAGTTCCTGCAGCTTTTACCATTTTATTTGCATTAATAATTCATGTTGTTTTACAGACACTCATACTCCAGGGTGACACACTGCTGTAAGGAATTGACTGCAGCATTGCATGGCTGTGCCACCACCTGAGCTTTGGGATCATGAATCAGTTCTCCCTCCCTACAGGTAATGACTACAATCCGGACCTTAATGAAGACTTATGGACATGCTTAACTTTAAGCCTCTGAGTAAGTTCTCTGAAGTCAACAGGCTAAATCCAATAATATTAAGATAGATTCACTACCATTAACAGAACTGCTCTATTTGCATCTGGGCCAGGAGGTCAACTCAGGGGTAAAAGATAAACAGACATGAGCATCCCAAATTTCTAACTTCCCTCAGTTGTTCTGTGGATAAATCTAATCAACAAATAGAATTTCAATCTCTTGAACATACTACCAAAGCTCTGCAATGAAATTAAATTCTCTTTTTATAAATGCATTGCTTCTTAGTCTGTGTACATACAAATAAAACTCTGCATTCATTTTCCACAGCTCTCATAATCAAATTGCTTCCTAATTTTAAGGAAGATATGAACTTGTTTTAGACCAGAAGCTTATAAAAATTGATCATATTTAGCTCCTGCAATAAAACTAAAGCTCTGTAATTTAAGATCCAAATTTTTAGTTCCCAAAGGAAGATTTACAACTGCCATTAATGCATCAACATTAATCTTCACTTTCCCTTGAAGATCTCTCTAGCATTGTTGTAATAAGTGCAAGTCAGGATGCAGTGAGTGCATCCTTTATACAAGGACATACAAAGACACAGCTGAAAACACCACCAGCAATTTGGATGAACTGGTAAGGTTTGTTCTATTTTTTGCTGCTTTTTCAGGGGGAGTTTGTGTTACTTTGATTCAGACAGGTAGGGTGGTTCATCTACTGCAAAAAGTTATTTTATGGAGAAGCATTCTTTGCCACCTCTTGACTTACATTTTAAGAAAATTCATACGTAAATATTATTTCAGTTCTTAATTCATTGTCATTCTCTTCTCAGCCCCAAACAACAACTGGATGAATAAACTTTTTAATCTTGCCCTCAAATCTCTCTCTCTGGAAAGAGAAGATCCCAGAACAGCAGCCTCAACAGGTGAGATCACTGTGAGATTCCTGCACCAGTAATTTCCCTTTGCTAGGGACAAGCCTGGCTGCTGGAAAAACCTTCTTCCTGACAAATTCTGCTAACTGCAGGGGCTGGTGTTACAGCAGCTGTATGGGTTTGTTTATGGCACAGCTGAGCATACAGTCCACCTCTCTCAAGGCCCAGTTTCACAGCCCAAATAGCAGAGCAAAATTGGTCTTCATGTAACCATGTAATTGAACATTGCAGAGAAAATGAAGTTAATTGTGCATAATATTTTCATATAGAGTTTGGAATGAAATAAGTTCTCCCACCCCTCTTCCCAATGCACTTCATGTCATCTGGTTTCAAGGCACATGCTTGGAGCTCTATGTAATTCACTGCAACCTGTGCAGTATTTCACCATCTAGAAACCCACACTCCTGCAACCACAGACATCATGAATGCCATGCAAGTCTCATTTTCTCAATTTTCCGAATGAGCCACCATCAGTAAAACTTGACTGCAGCTCCCTCAGAGAGCTGAATTTCTTCAGAAAAGTGGCAAAGGGGAGGAGAAAGTTGTTTTTTACAGTTGACTGTAATCCAACCCTGTCCTCACAAATGCTCAGCAGACAGAGGGGCAGGGAGTTTAGAGGTAAAGCTCTTGTTGATCACCTTTACAATGCCCTTGTGCTAACTCTGAATCACTGCATTTCTTGCCACATTTTGAGTAGCACAAAGAAAGTCTGATTCTATAGTGAGAAACCAAGGTGGAGGTCACGTATTCTGAGTCATTCCCGGCAGGTTAAACCAGGCAGAACTGCACCCTCCTGTTATTAAATGTCAAGGTTTGCCTCCAGCACTGGCCAGAACTTCCCAACCTAATGCTGACTCTGGTACCGAGGTCACAGGGCTGTTCCTTGCTGGTCTCCTGTGATCTCAAGGGCAGAAATAGCTGTTCTGACATATTCCATGTATTTGCATGTACAGTCACATTCAAATGCTTTGAAAAACATTCACCCAACACAGTTTCTTCCTGAAAGGTGGAGGTGAGTGGTTTTCTTTCAGTTATATATGGCTACATAAATATATGTGCACACATATAGACACTCAGGCTCTCCTATGTGCCTTTTAAACACAGAGATTTCTTCCTACACTTATAAAGCTCTGAGCAATACAGAAATAGAAACACATTAAAGACATTAATACTGATACTAATAACCTGGTGTTCAGAACTACAGTCTTTCAATTTACTTGGATCTTAGAAAGAATAAAGATATTTCAAGTCAAATGCTTCTCCCCTATTTGAAGCTTTCAAAGCATCCTTTAAGACCATTTAATTTGGACTGTGGTCACCAGCTTTTAGAAACATAATTATATCTCCTCTCATTACCACACCTTTTGACAGAATCAAAGTGCATAGCTCTGAGAAATGGTGATGGGAGAGCTGAGGGGACAGCATTTATGCAAAATGCTGTCAGAAGGAAAGTGCCTGGACCCACTTATCTTCTCATATTTACATTATGTATTTTTAGAAGAGCATAATTTTAGGCAGGAAATCTCAAAATATCTCAGCAATGGAGCAGTCACAAAACCAGAACAGCACAGCCAGCACTTGAAGATTAGTGGGATCAAATACTTGTCATAAGAAAAATCATTTTCATTTTGACATGTTTTCAGTGTTAGCGCGGTACCTGTTTTGAAAGTACAGTTGACTTGCTCTGCATGATATATTAAGGATTCCCAAAAGAATAGAAAAAAATCCTTATACTGAATGGAGCATGAAAGGAAATGAGCACATCACTTCTAATCTAGCAGAACTCCCAGACAGGCAGTGATACTTGGGACCACATATTTACACAGTTACTGTCGACTCCTATATGGACAGAAGGCTCGAAACCCTTCTGGTAGAAACTTTGCCTTCATGCTTTCTCTTTAATAATTGAGTATCTTAACACAGTAGCTGGTGAATAGAAAATTATCATCAAAATAAAACAGATCTAAAAAATGTCAAGTCTAGAAGTGCAATATATTATTTACAAAAAGCATAGCAAATTTAAGAGCAAAATGTCAGAGTAGCCTTTGCTTCCATTTCCACAACAGCCACTTAGGTGAGAGTTGACAGGTTTGGGACAATATGAAATTTCTAATTCTTTATCTGCAGACAATAACCCTGCTCTCTGGAGGAAAGCAGCAAAATGCAGAGCAGATAAAGGCATAGCATTTCTCAGCGCAGGACAAAAGGTACTCCTGCTTCTATTTTTATTTATTTTCCTTCTCAGAAGTCAGCTTGCTTAGGATCACAGTATGGGCACAGTTACCAGGGACTTCAAACAGACTAGTGGGGTAAATAAACAGTGGGGTAAATAAACAGTGTACACTACTAAATTATAATGGTGGTCCAAAGTTTCATGCATGGGTCCTTTTGGTAACAAAAACAGTAACTAAATTAAACATGGCCTTTTGCAAGGACTAAACACAAAGTAGTTACTTTATAACCACTTTAACTCTTTAGTGATAATTGTAAATTTGGTTTGTTTAGAGTGGCCCATGGCATCTACTCTTTAGAACATTTAAAAAAAAAGAAAATCTGCAAGGAAGATTTTTGAGATTATTTGGGCAAATGATCCTTTCCCCAGTCAACCAAAGTTAGTGAATAAAATATCACAGTATCCAAGCTCCATCCTGCTGAGCACAATGAACGCCTACAGCAAGCACAGCAAACCACTGGCACCAGGACTGTACTTTAGACCATCAAACTACCAAAACCACTGAGGGTGGTGAAGATTATTCCTGCAGCAGACAGTGCATGGCCTGTTGACCATGTAGACAATAGATTGCCTGTACTCTTGGGTCCATGAGCAAATCTTGGTTCTCATTTTCACTTCCACAATGAACTAATGAATAGTTTCCATAGTAGGAGGCAGAATTTAAAATTTACAGTTTTCCTGTACGATTAGTTAGTTTGTTAGCATTGTGGATTCAACAATGTTTGGCAGTGTTAGACAGATTCATTCCAGCTCTTTAGCTAAGGGATTATTAACTGAACTGTAAATGCAGGGTATTTAATGTAGACAAATGGGAACAATCCAATTAACTTCAATTGTTTCTGAGAGCTTTTAACTCATGCCTTCAGAGATACACATGCACTGAGTGTATATTAACATTGTGATTTAAATGGAGGAGAAAGTTTTAGAAATGTATGTGGGCATAGATGACTTCTAGGTTTTTGGCTAAAGTGAGAGTTAAAAACTAATTCTCCCTCCTGGGATTTTCTGTGTACATTTTGTGTGTATCTACTGGAGAAAGACTAGATGCAGACAGAATATTTGAAAGCAAAAGAAAATGAACCTTTTACTGATATCAGCTCCCCAAAAATAAATAATAAACTGTGTTTACTTGTCTTTATTGGTGAAACCTCGTTTGCTGGAAAACACACCAGCCAGCATTACAGATCAATAATATTCAGGGAGTCTCTTTGTGTTAAAAGGCTTGTAGAACTGACAGAGAGTTTTGTCTACTTCTACATGGTTTGTAGAAATGGACAAACACAGACGAAATGGTCCATTTAACAGAAGAAATTTAATAGTTTTATGTTGTCAGAAAGTGTTAAAAAGCACAGTTGATTTATATTTCAATGTAAAGCAACAAACCAACTTTGCAACTAGTATTGTTGAAAGCATTTTTATGTAAAGCCATGATACACAGTGGGTTTGGGTGAGGTTCCAGGGCTCTCATGCTGAGCTAGGCCATGTCCACAGCTTGGAACTTCTCTCACGGAAGTTTCAGGTCTCTTCCTTGGCCACTCTCCTTCCCCTTTCACTTCACCCTCTGATTCCATCCCAACCCATTACATGACATCAGAATAAGAGCAGCTTTGGCAGATTTCCAGCTGGCTGTGGATTTCAGCCAGCTGTAACCCTTCCTTGCAAGAGGCTGCTTCCCAAAAACTGATGTGTGACTGACATGGGTGCAAATCCCACCTCGGCTGGTCCTCCTCTACTCTGAGTAACACACACAGAAGTTTAAATTCCAGCGATGGTTATAACTCTGCTAAGAGCTGGGAAAAACACCGTGAGAACTGGTTTACAACTACTCAAAGAACCTGATGCATGCTGCAAAGAAATATATCATTCTCAGCAGTGTCAGTGCATCCTTTGTTTTCTAAGGTGCCTTTCCCTGGGCCTTTTGCTGGAGCCACTGACGAACAATGAAATTTATGTCAGGATGTGAGCAGAACACACTGCCACTTCATTAGCTCTGCTGTGACACACCCAAACTACAAACACTCAATGTAGCTCCTCACACGTAAGCTAAATAAGCAAGGACCATGTGGATAACAGACTTTTCAACAAACACTGACCATGTAGACAATACAGCCCACATCACAAACACCTTCCTGCAGATCCCTCCACCTGCTGGCACCACAAACACTGGTGCACACCTACACCACCTCTCCTCCAACTACTGTGAGTGGTTATAGCTGGCTCACACAGATGCCACATGACAATGTCTTAATCTGGAGCTAAATCCCATTACCAGTCCCCAGAAATGAGAACCAGACAGACATGGGTGGTGAGGAGTGCACATCCCTCACACAAAACGCTATTTTACTTCATTTCTTGCCACAGTCAGTTCTTGAGTTTTATAAAATTAGTTAGTTCACTGTTAATTTTTCTGTGGAGTTCATTTCGCCAGACAGGAAGAACTGAATATAAACTCTCATTAAAATGAGTGCACTGCGTAGCATCACACCTATATAATAGTCTGATATTCTATTGTCTTGAGCAATTAGTGCACGCCATTGAAAGCACAGATGGGTGATTCAAATCAGTGTGTGTCATATGCAAAATTCACAGAACATTTAAAGTCTTCCAACTAGTTGCATCTGTCAAATCTATTATGTCAAATATTAAACTGCAGAGTCTATTCTGGGTTTCAAGCTTGAAATAAAGAACCTCCCATCATCCTTTAAAGCGAAAAATAACATTACCTGTAAACGGAAAACAAAATATCTAGAAACCTGTACCACTCTGGCAGCAAGAAGTTACGTTTACATCTGTCTGGTTAAACCCACTTGCTCAGGCCAAAACAGTTTGTAATTTTATATCCCCCTAATAAAATTTCTCACTTGAAAAAATACTCCAGTTTCATTTTGCTAAAAAATTTTCCCCAAAGTTTCATTTCAACTTTGAATTTTAATTTTCTTAAAAAGAAAATTATATATTTAATGGACCACAGCTGCCTGGAAAGTACGTATTTGATAGGCATACAGTACTAATTTGGAAAATGAGTGTGATTTACTTGATGAGTCACAATGAATGTCTGTAAATATGTATCCAAGTTTTTTACTAGACTAGTAAACTCTATGACATAGAAATCATTCTTAAAACACAAATCTCTTCCCAGAAGAAGAATGGATGCCAACATTAGCAGCTCCATCTTCCTTACTGCTTTCATGATTCAGGTTGATGAGGCACAGAAAAAAAGATATTGTCTAAGAGGGCAAATATTGAATGCAACAGATTTTCCCAATTTAATGTTTTGTAGAATAGAAAAAGCATGGCATGGCAGGGGGCAGCTCCTGCTGCAGATGAAATACCATTAAAGTCAGGCACCTCAGGCACTGCCTGGCTTTGAGCAATGGGAATGGTTCTGCAGTCCTGCAGCACAGGTCTGCTCTCCCTCCTTTGGGTCCTGCAAACCTGTGCTCACCTGGGTATGTGTCACAAGGAAATACGAGGGGCAGGCAGGGGGGGCAGGACAAGGAGGAAGAAAAGTGCATGGACATGACTGCACCTGAGTGTGACAGAATCACAGAAACAATCAGGGTGGAAAAGACCTCTGAGATGGTTGAGTCCAACCTTTGACCTAACACCGCCCTGCCCACCAGACCATGGCACTGAATCCATGTCCAATCTTTCCTTAAACACCTCCAGGGGTGACTCCCACCTCGCTGGGCAGCCCATTCCTTTCTCTGAAGAAATTCCTCCTAATGTCCGACCGGACTAGGCAGAGAACAACACAGATTGCTTAAATCACTACCTGGTAGGACAAGCCTATCAGGTTTCCCTCTCAAAATTGTTTTGAAGAAAGTTGTGCAGAACAATTCTGGTAGAATCAAAAACCTCTGCATTTCCTCGCTTTCAGTGCAAGGAAGGAGAAGGAGGGCACTTTCCATCAGGCACTTCCATCCTCCATTTAACAAAGACATTTGAATAATTATCGCAGCGAGTCGCCAGAAATACAACGTTTCAAACTCAAATCTGAAAACATATCTATTGATAGCATTAATTTAGGATAATCAGGTGACTAATTGGGTGACTAATAGAGCTAATGAATAGAAAAAGAAGTTGAGATTGTAATCAGAGGCAAATCTCAGCTCCTAAAAAGGCACTAGGCAGAACACTGAACATTATGCCACGATGATCACATACTTGTTTATTTGCTAATGTAAAAGTCTGAAGTCTTGAAAATTAAGAGAAAGTATGTTGTATTACCATGATAACCCATCAAGCTGTTTTAAATCTGATGATATTTTTTTGTCTTCAATTTATAAAGAAAACAATCTTTCTCAAACAGTAAAACTCAGGCTCAAAGGAGGCATTTCCTTGAGCAGTTTCTCATAGAAAGTTGAATAAGGAAATGAAAATCACCCCATGTACCTAAGGCAGGCTGTACAGATGGGAAATCAAGGCTACAGTAATAGTGTGGCAAAACATTTAAGACATAAGCAGTTGAGCACCTTTAAATACACAGCTCCTGTGAGCACCATTGGCTTCATCCTGCTCACATGAACAGGATCTCCTGAAAGCTCTTCAGAGAAGACAATTCAGAGAAGTCTTAAAACATACTTTGAAAAAAAGGACAGAAAAGAAAGGAGATCTCCCATAGAGAGTTGCCAGCTGATTCCTTTTAATTATTTTACCAATGCTGGTGCTTTTCAGTTAGGTTAATAATTATACATTATGGTGCCTAAAGCTCTGTGTAGACCTCTCTGAAAAATAAATGTAAAGTTGTAAAATTATATCTTAATCACATTTTTTTTCCTTAAATACTTTGCAGAAGCAGAGATTAAGCCACTGCATAGCAGCAGAATGCTAGGCAACCTACAAAAAATTTCCAAAAGAGCTAATTAAACTTTAGGACTTGCTATCAAATGCAAGTTAATATTATAAACTATATGAAATCATTTCCCTTTTCTTCTTTCTGTGGTCTGATAGCATAGTAATCTCTTCCAGTGTGCAAACTCATGGGAATAAAATCACCACCACTTTTAAACATAACAAAAATTCCCACACCTGGAACGTAAGTTAGTCAAAGGTTAATTAGCATCTGTGAAAGGGAAATGCAGTTACTGCAGCAACTTTTTAAATAAGTTTCTTAAAAAAAAAAAACGCATGAAAAGCCATGATTGGATGAGTATTAGAAATGTGCCACATGATTATTTACTTGTATGTCAACAATGATTGACAAAGTCAAGAAGAATCACAGGAATTTTGTGTGCGGTGTTAAATCTGACAGTGAGACAAGGAGCCCTTGCACTGAAACCCTGGAGTTGTATTTACAACTCCAGTTCTGTTTTAGTAATCCATGACTCCCTGATTATGTAAAATGCCCCCAAACAAATATAAATACAGTCTTTTCTAAAAATGAAAAAGGCAGAAAGCCAGGACAAGGCCACATTACAAAAGCAAGTCGCAGTTATGCCCTACTTTACAAGGCTAAGCGGAAATCACGTGGCTCATAAGCCTTGGGTAGCCTTTTGTAAAAGG
The DNA here is from genome assembly GCA_013396875.1 of Vireo altiloquus. Taxonomy (NCBI): domain Eukaryota; kingdom Metazoa; phylum Chordata; class Aves; order Passeriformes; family Vireonidae; genus Vireo; species Vireo altiloquus. The sequence goes on from VZRF01012558.1 coordinate 599,256, forward strand.
ATGAATTTCTGTTCGGCTGTGTTTTCTGAAACACACCCCACAGCCCTAGGTCAATATTTTGCTATTAAAAATAAGTAGTTCATGCAGCACTCAGATATCTGAGATCATTGCAGAAACATCCCAGTCACTTAAGCATATATTAAAAGCATTTTTCAGAAGCTGTTGCAGCATTTTATTTTCGGAAGAGTTAAAGGATAAGAGCAACTTTAGATGTAGGTTTCCTTTGGCTTTGGAGGATGAAAGGGATTAATGGAGGTCACAAGAGGAGGATGGAAGAAGAAATGGAAATAAGAGTACTACTGGATGTAGCTTATCCTTTCCCTAGGCAGTGGTTAGAGATGTCTACAAGAGGAAAACGGATTGAGTGCTTGCTGCCTGCTCCCAACAGTTATTCCTACAGCAGGATGAGTACGGTCAAAATGGGATTTTCCTATTCCCTTTGTTAACAGTAAGACTAAGGCTGGATGTCCTTTATACAGAATTTGGTTTAGTGTAAAACTCTTAGCTCCTTGAGGCTAAGAGTTACTGGAGCAGCTGAGTAGGACTCCTGCTCCTTGTTTTATTAGGGGATTTGGAATAAGCTGAGAAATGTACATCGTGCAGCTATGTGCTCTTTCTTTGGAGAGAGCATACATTAAGAAGTAGATTGCCAGTATTCCTTGAGATTTCTGCACTGAAATCTGAGCTGGATTACCAGCAATTCAAATTATTATAGACCAAGTGATTCTGTGATTCTACAAGAAGAAAAGCAAAAGCAAGGCAAAACAAGGAATTCACTGCCCACTTTCCCTGGGCAGGCAGGTGTTCAGCCATCTTCAGGGGTAATGGTGACTTGGAAAGACAAATAAGAATCCTGTTCCAAGGGACATCACCCAATAAAGTCCCATTAGATTGGAAAGCACTCCACTACCACCATAGATCTTCGTACAAATAACAGCAGGAAGTGATGCAAGTTACTCTGCTCTTCTGCAGCAAAGGCAAAAGAGAAAATCCCACATTCAAAAGAAGAGAACCCATTTGTTACCCCATGAATATTTGATAGACTTTGGAAACACAGTGAACACAGTATTGCAACAAACAAGTTTGGGGTTTTTTAATTCTATGTTTAACTCCATTTGATGTAGAAAGCCTTTTCCTAAAAATACTGAGCTACGCCCTTTGCAAGCCATTATTTTGAATTTTGAACTACAAAGTCATCAATAATGATGCCGTAATTAATGCCTCGTTATTAAGCCTATGCATAATATCAAAGTTAGAGAAAAAAAACCTCTATATGCATTTCAAAAACCAATCTAGTACCATGCATTTTCTAGGAAGTCAGGAAATCAAACATCACCTGGCGGGCCCCTAGGCCTGGTAAGTACATATGAGTCAGTACTGGGAGTAATGTGGCTATTTCTGACTATCAGATTATTATAGGCAGCACAATGCAAAGATTCAAAGTGTGTAACAGATGGCACCAGAAATGAGTCAGATTCTGTGAATGCAAGACGTGATACAACTATGCTAAAATTAATTTCTAGAGTTCAGAAAACAGGAAACTGAACAGATATGTAACAGAAATGAGAAAATAAACATGTATGGCAGTGAACTGTTTGAGATTACACAGAACATACTGGCACCACCTGATATTAGGGGAATAGCAGGAGGGAAATATATCTAAGTACTGAACCTAGGCTTAACACAGGGTCACTTAAGCACAATTCTCCCTGCGTGGTCAGAAACAGAAACTTTGGGCAGCATTTAAAGGCTGAGCAGGGGGAAATAAAGTCAAAGATTTAAGTACTGTGCAAATTGAAAACTAAATGCAATGTACAGTGTTATATAGACTCAGGGACTTCTGAGATCTGAGTAAGAACCATTGGAGGAATTTTCAGAGGCACAGAAGTGAGTTGAGCACTCTTGTTTTCCCTGCCTTTTGAGCCTCAATTCTTTTCTGGCTTCAACATTTCTTGTATTTATTACTGTTCTTACAGCACTCCTGTGTGTGTGAGTATATCTTATAAATGAATGACTTTACAACACAACTCACCTGTGAGGTACAAATGTTTTTGCATTTCCATCTGGAGAATGGAAAACAGGTGAGTGATGGAATGGTTTGCTTGAGGCCACATAAAAGTGTGGCAGAAGTGGTTTAAAAATTTCTCACGTCACTGTGCATTCCTCTTCACCAAGCCTGCACACACTATGAGCACTGAAAAGTGAGATCATTATACTCACCATCTGTCTGATTTGCAAAAAACCCCTAAACCTTAAGAAGGTTAATGATATGCTGTTTATTTCTGCACTATCTTGCAAAAAAAAAAAAAAAGAAAAAAGAAGTGCTCAGGTCATCAGTGATCAGTTTTTAAAAGTTTTGTTTCTGGGAAAATTGTTCAACATCCTTTTCTCTACCTTCAAGCACCAAAACATTAAGGCAGTGTTATTATGCAGTATATTTTTTCTTGTTTTTGCTAAGGTCTCTCTTCCAAGAAACACGAATGAATACATTTCTTTTCAGTCATTTACGCTAAGCTTTGACATTTTCTGCATTTTTGGTGACCTTGGGAAAAGTAACTTCATGATTAACCAAGAAATACATGACAGACCTCAGAAAGAAACAATAGTCTAAATGCTTTCTTACAAAGCCTCATAATTAAGCCTCTTTATTATAAAAATTCTCAGAGCAAACTAAGTTTTTTTCACATTCACTGGAAGTGGATGCCCTTTATCTTCTTTCTCTGCTGTTAATTGCTTTCTTTATCTGTGTGGCTTAGATGCTATGATTCTTTTGACAAGAGAAATATTCTAAGTTACTTTTTCTACTTCCCAGATGGAAACTTATGAACACTTTGGAAAGGTAAACATCCAAATGCTACTTGTACTGCTTCATCTCCCTTCAGACAACCTAACAGTGCTTTCCCACTTGGCTTTAGTCACAGATTCTCAGCACAGACTCATCTCACTCGGTGTTAATAGAGGCAGTCACTGCTCAGCCCTGCACAGGTAACATCTGCTGCTGTGCTTTGGGCAAACACCAGAGTGCTGCTGCTCCCTGAGCAACCTGGTCTGGTGCAAGGTGACCTTCAAGCTGCCTTCCAACCCACAACATTTTGAGATTCTGACTAAATACAGCCCTACCCTGCTTGGAGCTGCAGGTTCTTCGGCCAAGAGGAAGCACGGAGTGGCTTTGTCATGGATGTGCCTTCCCCAGTGTCACGCTCGTGTGGTGCTCCTACAGGTGTGGTCTCACAGGTCAGCTCTAGAGTTTAATTCTGAGAAACAATGTGGAGGATCTGTTCTGCTAGAAAGCAGATCTTAATATTAACGTATCTGCTAAACTGACAAAAAAAAATTCTCTGTAGGGAACAGAACTACCTGAGCAAAGCTAGACCTGCAGCTGTATCTAAATGCAACTGTGGCACAGGTGACACTGCAAAAGGAGACAATTCCCTCTCATTCACACTTTTCCTCAGTCTCCCACACTTTGGTCCTGGAAAACTCCCTCTGTTAGCCCTTACATGCTTTTGGTAATGCCTATGATAAGAGAGCTTTTTGGGAGTTTTTTTTCCTGCTAACTGGCTAAAACGTATTTTATGAGGCTTGCTGAGAAAAAGCTACTGCAATGTTTTTGATTCTCTATACGCCACCACGGTGGGAAGAAAAATAAAGCAAAACCTCCAGCTTTTCTGACAACTATGTGTTAAAAGGGATGCATCAAAAAAAATCAATGAATATATCCCCTTTATTTCCCATATCCTATAAAGGCAAGACAAACCTCTGCTACAGGGTCTAATAATGAATGAAGATAGTAATTTTAAAGACTACATTCTTCCTACTCCTTTCTCCTTCTCTTTCCACTTGAACCTTCCCAAAAGTCTGTCAGTGTCTTTATAACCATTTTGAATTTTAAAGCATTTTAATGCTTCTCTGCTTGCTTTCAATTACATTTTACTATGTCAATAGAATATTCTTTTACCTATATTTTCATTCCTTGGTCCCACATCAATCCAAATCTCACCACACTTATGACTCTGGTCCTGTATTTTGTAATTTCCTGCCCCCTTTGGGAAATCTCAGTGGCTAATCTCTGTGTGCTGCGTTCTCTTTTGAAGTCCCATCCTAAGCAGTGTTACACTACCCTTGCCAGAGTACATGAGAGCATTGTTTGCTCAGTTCCCTGAAAGGGTAAGCACAGCCAGATAAGAAAAGGAATCAAGATATTGGGAATTAAATCCAGGTCTTTATCATTACAGTTCAGAACACTTTATCCAGGCAATTGATGATTAACTTTCAATTCATCATTATAGCTGCTAAATCATCTTCAAACAAAAGTTCCCTCTGGGGATCCCAAAGTTGTATGGTCATTTCCTTTTCTTTTTTTAATCTTATCCTTTAAGCTGATTTTCAAAGTCCTTTCCAAGGTTTTAGGAAAGTTGTATCTATGCTTTGCATCTCTTGAGTGCTTTTATATGTCACTGGAAAGTATATCTATTTTAAGGAATAAATGTTTATTCTTTTAACTCCATCAAGTCTACTTTTGTTTTCCTTTAACTTCTAGTGATTTCATAGAATGGTTACAATGGATTTTTAGATCTTTGCAGAAAGGAAGAACTGAAGCTTTCATAGAATCCAAAATGTTAACAGCTCACTAATACCGGTCACCTAAAAAAATAAATGTGTAACTTTAAATTCCTACTCCTCTCATTTATTCCCCTGTCACTCTATTGAGCTTATAAAAGTCAATTACAATGTAGCTGTTCCTAAACCAGCAAAAATCAAACCTGGCTCTATATTTATCCAGTCCATCATGATTAAGGGATTTTTCTTCACTGCTGTGTTAAAGGAGGATCTTGCCCAGTTGCTCTCTGTAGCCAATTTCCCATCCAGGCAGCAAAACTCCTCACTCAGGTGTGGGGTAATGACAGCATTGCTGTTGATCCTTTTAGGGACAGCCTAACACCACACTGCTGTTTACTGTAAAACAGTAATCCATGTGATTTGCACTGAGACATGCTAAACCTCTCAGGTAAAATATAATCCTCTCGCAGCTATTCAGCATTCCTCCATGGTCCCCAAAAGACAAATTTCCCTGTGCTTCTCTGACAAAGCAGAGGGGACATCTCAGCCCAGAGACCGTGCAGGTGACACCTGACATCCTGCAGACTCAAACAAGGGCTGGCAGCACCAGCACCAGCACAGAAAGGCAGAACATGTCCAAGGTAACTTCTCAATGCAGCTGCCAGAGCAGAAATTTGTTTAAAGCTCAGTCACCGAAACGATCTCCTGTTCAAAAGTATCTTCTTCCAAGGTAGATCAGATTTCCAGGGGAAACAAATGGATGTCGTTTCCCCGCTGAAACAGAGTGTCTAAATGCCATCTGGCTTGTGAGATTAGAGACCCCATAAGCTCCCTTCTCAATTGCTAAAATCACAGTGGGATGCCATGTAACACTGCAACTGCAGAGATGTGTCCAAGGCAGATATTCAAGACTAGCAGAGAAACAATGCAACTTTTATACCTATTCCATCAGCTGGTTGTCCAGAATAGAAATACTTCACTTGCAATTACTGTGGCTGGAGATTCGGGTTCATGACACAGATTTTACTAGAGAAATGTTTTGTCTTTCTTGCTGGTATTAAATTATCTGTCACACTCATTTTTATTCAATTTGCTCTTTATTGCAAGATCCTTACCATTAGTTCAATAGCATGGATTTTCTACAAAATATTTGAGAAATATATAACTCTATCTACAAAAGTCACATTTCTTTCTAGCATCCTTTTCACATAAAGATCAGAGGCATTGAGTGTTAACCCCACAATAAACTAACTAGAAAATACAATTAACTGGGAAAAAAAAAATTAGTAATATAAACCAATATTGAATGAGGAGCTCTAATAGCACCAAAAAGCTAAAAAACTGTCCAGATGACAAGAAGTAAAAGCCCAGCATCTTATATACCAAAAGACTGCCACACCACAGAGCTCTCTGAGAGCACCCACCAACAAAAGCTCATAGTAAGTTCCATTCCAAAATTATAACCTTTGCAATGAAAGTAAATATACAAGAGGTGGGCACAGTCCTGCACTAAAAAAATCATCAATACCTTGATGCCTGTGATCCCTTGGCTAAGCCATGATTTCTTTTTTTAATATTTTTATACACAGATATGAATGAACAGTTTCAATGAATTTAAAATGCAGCCATTTAATTCCTTAGTCATATCAACAGCTAACAACACACCATCCCCCTTTCCTTCTCTACACCAATTCCCCACAGAATATTCATTCAAATTCAAGGTCTTGCTGTTACACTTCAAAAAGTCTCTAAGGAAATTATTTAAAATACCTCTGGGAGCTCTCCCCTTCACCACACCAACATCTCACAAGAACAATGTTCCCCAGAAACTCTGAAGCTGCCATCCTCAAAGATGACATGGATGTTTATTGGAGATGTCTGTTTCCACAGAGGACTTCAGCTTGGGCTCACACTGGAGAAGTTTACAGTGCTAGTAAATATAACAATAAAGTGAACTTCTCTTCTGCAGCTTGATCTTCTTAAAGGTGGAAAAGAAGAAGTAAAGATAAAGGAGGTACACGATTGGAAGACAGAGGAACATTATTAGCAGAAGGAAAACCCAGAAGAATGAAATGAAAAAGTTGTATAGCCTCAAATATTATGTGGGATGTAACAGAGGTCAGTACTGCAGTTTATGTTATTCCTTGGAAAACTGTTTCTGCAATTAAGATAGACGAAAAACCACAAATGCAGATAGTAACAGACTGAGAATAACAAGTGTTTTTATAAGTGAAACTTATGCCTCTGTTAAACAGAAATTTTTAGAAACACTTCCTGACTTTTATTAACATAATCATTAAGACACAGCCCATTTACACTATATGGGTCACACTTCAGCCCATATTTTTCTCCTTGTTACTGGGACCAGAAAGGCTCTAAAGCTGCTTATTAGCTTAATGGTTGCCTTCCTTACAAATTAAATGGCCAAATAAGCAAAGGCTGATAGAGCAGTGATACAACACACACAGAAACTGCACACACAATGTGAGGGGTTTGAAATAAAGCCATGAAACCAGGCCATTTCAGAGTTAAGCCTATCAGTCTACCTTATCTCCCAGTGTCTGGCTATTGCAGTAATCTTGTACAAAATCATTCAAGGGTATTTTGTCCCATGTGTGCTGTAACGCTGACCTGTAGAAGGCATAGTGCTGAATTAATAGATAAGCATGAGCTTTAGCTTCCGTTTTCATTGATTTTATGGACTTAAGTTAAAACCATTTAGTTATTTGAAGTCTTCTTTCTTCTTAATGTTATTTATTTAAATATGTCTCAAGGATACAACCTTCTACACGATGCAGGAACATGGCTCATTACTATGCAATATTTCATTAATCAGGAGCATCAATCCTTGTGGCTTGTTATAAAGATAATGTGCACTAAGAATTTTACAACGGATGTTACTCAACATTAGACTCTTATTCAAAGAAAGTGCCAAAGACTTTTCCTGTGCTCTTATATTCATGTAAACAGCACTACTAAAACCCACAAAAGTAGAAGACACATAGCTGAGCTATTCAGGATACAAAATTGTACCCATGTTTGTTCACAGTAAAGTGAAAAAGCATCTTCACTCTTTCACACTGAAAACACACAAAGACGAATAAACTGAGTTTTTTTCCAAAAAAAAGGTTTCCTATTTCAAATTAATAACCACCAAAAGCTTCTGCCTAAAATTAGTTGTCTATTTTGCCTCAGAGTGCTTGCTGATACAATCACACGAAGCCATGCTCCAGGCAAAGCTGCAAAGTCAAGTATTCCAGGCATTAGGATTGCAGCACTCAATTCAAAGGTTGTATTATCTTGGGAACGTTGGGATCCCAAAAGCAGGAGGAAACTTCACAATGGTGAAGTTATATCTATTTTCTTTTTTCTTCCACCTCCTCCCTGCATCACCCCTGCAGAGCTGCAGGTTGGATTTTCCAGAGTGAGACAAGAGCTTTGCAGCCTCCCCCTCAGCCCTGTTCAGTGGTTCCACTCCATTTTCTGACATGGCTGCAACTCTGCAGTATCCACCCAGGAAAATACCAACCAGGACCATAGGTACAGCCACAATTGTTACCTGATGCTACAAATGCCCCCACAAAAACCAGGCAAAATGACAAATCAATTGTGACACTCATCCCTTTATTCATATAGGATAAATAGATAAGCTCATTACTGCCCTATTCTATCCTATTTCTATAAAGCCATGAGGAAATGTTTCATATCATGAACATACTCAGATTACTTTCAGCTGTAAGAGAAATGAGCCAAACTTTTTAACAAGTAGCACTGTGTGTGTACATGTGAGTCTCTATGTGTCATATATATATATATATGCATATATATATATACACACATATATATATGCACACTTTTTCCCAGTGTCTGTGCCTCTCTGTGCCAGCCACTTGTTTTACCTCTGCCACCTGACTGACAGAACATCTAACCCGAGGCTGTGCCTCAGCCAAAGCCTGCACAGCGAAATGTGTGATGTGTTCCTGCCAAAAACTCAGCTCTTCCTGTAAAACGATCAGGTAATGTGATCATGACACACCATCTGGAATCACCAGGCTATTTTGTCTTTTTTTAAGAGGTATTCATTCAGCTTCTGAAGGGTCAGATTTGAGCCATCTGTGAGGCAACTGTTTGGAGTATTTGTGATAGAAAGATAAACTTCAGCTTGGACTGCTCAATACCTGAAAATAATTAGGGAAGGAAATAAATTGTTCTAAATAATCCCATTCTTTTTCCTTTTTCGATACGAAATACCTGACATGGGTTTATTTGGCAATATTGTTTGAGCTAACTTATTGCTATTTTACTTTAAAATATCATGATTCTTCTTTTAAGTTTTTCCCTTCAGCTTTGATCAAGGATGAATAATCTCACATCAAATTTAGCTGCACTCTGGATCTTTTATTTTTTGCTCCAGACTGTGCCATGCAGCATTAGAACAGACCTGAGATGAGTCAGGATCCAAAAACTGTTGGAACTGTTACCATTATCACCAAGGTTGATGTGAGCTGTTGTTTAATCCCTGGAACCACAGATGACATCTACATATGGGAAAACTGGAATTTCATCAATATTTCAGATAGATATCTACAGTTTTGGATACTCACCTAAGACAAACACTGTTAACGCTCTAACAATCACATATTAGAAAAGCAAGGTTTGTAAAGATGGTAGTATTTCCTAACAGGCCTAGCAGGCTTGTTGGAAAAAGAAAGTAGGTTCTAAATATATTAAAAAATTGCAATTTGGTACAACTGTTTATTATCACAGAGTTAAACCAGAAGTTGCTCTTTCCAGCTTTAGATGGAGTTAGATGTTACTTTGACCAGAGGAAAGGACACTTGCATAAAACCCTATCTTCTTTTCCCTACTACATCAGCAGAAGGCAAAAATCGTGGGCTCTCATTGCCAAAGTCACCTTTTAATTTAGTAACCATATATCACTTCATGAACTTACAAGGTAAAGCAGGAAAGAGTACAGAAATAAAGCAATGAACTAAAAGTAGAAGCTTTCATTTCCTAAAATATTCTACCAGTCATGCATTTCATCTCTTTTTTTTTTTTCCTTAAGACTATACCAGGAGAAGTTATGGTAAATTGATAGCAGTCACAAATCCTAAATACAGAGTCAAGCTTTGAAAAGCTATGCAGAAGTAAATGAGCCCTCATTTCATTTTACCACATCACTAAAATTTCTCAATGGCATTTTCTCTGCATATTTTTATGCTCTCTGCTTCTTTCTTTTCTTCTTAAACAAGGCAATGCTTCCACTGCCATAGGATAAAAAATAAGCAAACCTTGAATGCTATTTATTTACTGCAGTAAGCAAAAAGCTGATTCAATGTAATAAGGTCATAATTGTAATAATTGAATGTTAGCGAAGCAATTTTCTTATATATTATGTTTGTGCTGACAGGAGTTCAATGCACTAAAGTGCTGTATATACATAGTCTAAAGCCATTTGAAAATAATCAGTAAGTGAACTGATGCTTCCAGTGTTTTTCATATAAATCTAAGCCAATGAACTGCATGCCAGGTTGTATTTGAATCCAAGGCAAAATATCCCTCTCACCATTTGAATTAATATGAGAAAAAAACCATCATTTTGATGATAAATAGCTCATGGCATAGCAAAGCCATAGAGTCTGCTCCTGCTCTTAACTCTTTTGGGTTTTGATGTTTTAATTAAACTTTTTTGGTGTTCTCCCTTAAATCTATTGCTGTTTGCCCACCACAGAATGACAGAAGCAGCTGGGCTGGATTGCTTTGATTTTCCACAAAAATATATTCTATATATACAATTCTGTTCCATAGGCAGCACATTATGAAACGCAGTTAATATGGTAGGAATAATCCAATATTCTACAACTGAATTCTGAGTAGCACATCCTAATTAATGATTATTATTACGGCTTTTGCACTGTCAGTGTTAAGTTTACCTATGCTGTTTATCAATTGCCCTAACAACATCCTACACTCACTTTAAAAACCAAAATACATTGGATTTATCTGTTTACCTATTCTTACTTTTATAATATACAAAAGTTTGTTTGAAAACCTGTCATAGAATACAGAATATAACTGCCTTTTTATCTTCAAAAGGTCAAATTTTCAGTAGTTAAATAAAATTGGTGGAAACAAGTGTTTTTCAACCCATTATTTGCAAATGCTTTTTCCACTGCTGCATACTCATCTCTGGTTGTGCCACTGCATATAATTCCAACCTTTTAGACCTCATAAAAACACAATACATAAAAATTACAAAATATATAGAAACATGGCACTCTGCTGTTATCTATACTTTCATACGTAGGAAGATGTCAGTGTAAATGCCCTTTTTTACCTCAGGAAAAAACATCTAATTTCTGGTTTTTTTGCATTATACCTCAGTAATGCTAATCTTGTTCCCTGAATGCCAACCAATGTTCCCAACACCCACATCCTTCACTGCACAATAGCTGGGAGTCCACTACCAGATTTTACTATTTAGGAATTAAATAGTAAATATTAAAAGGCAATTGTGTATTTCTGATTTTATGAGTCATTTACAAATGGTAAATTGCGAAGATGAAAAACACCTGTGCTGCTTCAGGTACCTATACCCCATATAAGCCACACAGCAAAAATAAAATATCTACTTAAATATATTTACTGGTACCAAATTTCATTTGTTCCAATACCAAATTTCATTTAACACCAGTGAAAGTTAGGACAGAAACTTAGAAATTATCTAATTTACCATCATCAGATTCAAAAATCTCAACCCCTAAACCACTAGATCACTTTAGATACACAAAAGATCAAAACTATGTGTTAAAAACTAAATGAACAGCCCCTCTAAAAGTGAAGCCAAATTCTGCTTTGTCAGATAAGCAACAGGAGACTATTGGCCAGATGTAAGGGACATTATTCATATCACTAATTGTTCTTTTAGAAGGAAATATTTTTAGGTTGGTAATCCCTAAAACAGCATAGCCACTAACACAAAATACAAGCTTTCAGCAAGTGTTTAGTGGCTGCAAGTGAGAAGTGATCCAAAAACTGCATCATTTTTTACCATTGTTATTGCTGAGACTGTGGCAAAGCTCATGACTCCAAATTGACCCAGCCCAGCAACCTCGGGGAGCATCTGAATCTCAGAGCTGAGCTGCACACACCCTCCTGAACAGCCTGAACAGCACAGAGGCAATTTCTGAACACATGGTTGGATATTCCTGAACAGAGGCAGCTCAGTTAAAGGCTGAAGAGTCCCCAGGATAAAGGAAAGCTGCAAGGGGGAACAAAACTCATGCATGGCACGGTGGTGAGGAGCTGGTGTTGGGGAGTTCACTAAACTGCAGGGTGAAGCTGTGGTGTCCCTCCAGCCCTCACATCAATCCTGACCTGTCGGTGCTTTCACAACCAGGCAAGAAAAGCAGGATTCAGAGCTTTAGTCTCCCCAGTGTTAGCTTAGTGGATTATCTGAGCATTACAGCATGTCCAGCCTCGATGAACAAACAGCACATCTCCAAACAGGACCTTTCCTTGGACACCACAAATGCTGCGGCAGGAACTCAGCAGCCTCCACTCAACTTTCTGCAGGCTTGTTTTAACAAGTCTCTCAGCCCACCCAGCAAGGAGCTGTAAAAAGGAATTAGCAAAGTCTCTGCAATATCTGGTAAATATTTATGTAAGCTTAATTTGCTTTAGAGAAAGTATCATGTGATTAACCCTCAGAGTTCTGAGAAGCACAGCATTGGAAAATTTTCTTCAGCAAGTGAGTTGTCAAGTGTTGGGACAGGGAAGCTGTGAAGTCACTGTCCCTGCAGGTGTTTAGATGAAGATGTGGCACTTGGGGACATGGTTTAGTGGTGGCCTTGGCAGTGCTGAGTTAATAAAGTTTTCCAACCTAAATAATTCTGTAACTCTACAACCGTCATACACAGAGTGTTTTATTTTTATCCTGGGCTGGATGTTTGTTCTATGAAAAAGTGGTAGTGGAAACAATTTTCCCCAAAGGTTCAGTGCTCACAGAAAGTGCCTCTGCAGCTACACTTGAACAGAAGAACTTTTAGAATGTGAGAGGCTTGAAAGATGAACTAAAAGCACTTAAAAACGGAAAGGTACTTAGAATTTGCTGGTAACCTCCACTTTTTGAGAAGTACATATAATACAGAGTCTTGCAAATGCAAGAACTATTTCTCACCAAGACAAAAAAAAAGATTTAAAAAATGAAGAGTCGGACAAAAAAGCCAGTACTAGTAAATACAGCTTATGGTGCAGAAAAAAAAAAAAAAAAAAAAAAAAAAAAAAAAAAAAAAAAAAAAAAATCAAAAAAAAAAAAAAAAAATCCCAAAAAAAATCCAAAAAAAAACCCCCAAAAAAATCCCAAAANGCCCATGACTGGGGGTTTACACTCCAGGATGCAATAATTGAAGGTCATGAGTGGAAATCCCCCATTGCTTTTAGTTCACAGCTAAACCAAAATGAAGGTAGGTGACAAACACTTCTTGATTGTTTCTGTCAATCATTTTTCCAGCTGAAATGAGAAAAACTACACAGGGTTAACTGAGAAAGCAGAGTTGGAGCTCCTGTGATATAAATGGGGATTGAACTCATGGGACTGGGCTGCTGAGAAAGACTTTGTAGCATATTTTCATCTTTCCCAGGATTTTTTTTTTTTAATTCTCTTAGCATCTTGCAAAGTCCACATTTATTCACTGGCATTCAGGGAGTGAACCAAACCCACTGAAGTCAATAGGAGTCTTTTCATTGACTTCAGTGACCTTTAGATCAGTTTTTTTAGAAAGACTGACAGAACAGAGATGGAAGGAAGATCTGATAAAACTTCCCAATTTGGTGCAGTCTTTGGCCATTGTGTTTTTACTTATGAAAGGATCTGTGACATGAACATTTTTCCAGCTGTATGTGACAAAAATAAGTAAATTTGACTGACTTCCTTCACTGTGGTGGATGTTATGAGCACTGGATAGTTATCTGAGGAAATATAATACATTAATCTTAGACGACTCATGGAAGAAAGAAAATATGACCCCACATGCAATAAATACATTTCTTGCTATTCTTGAACATACATTGAATTAGCTATTGAAGAAATCGAATACAGTGAAATGTTAAATAAATTTAATTTTAACTGAAAACCACATGCCAAAAACTACACTGAATTCGATACTAAAATTACTAAGTAAAACAGCATGACAAAATAATATGCTTTATCAGAAAAGGCTTAAAATGAGAAAAATTAAACCATTTGTCTTCTTTGGTTAGACAAGACTTTCTATTCTGTTAATTCAAACCATTCTTGCTAGCTGATATGGTTTAAATATTAATATCAACATAAAATTTAAATGAGAAAAATAAATTTTAGACACCCAAAAGCAATTTTCAACATTCTAGTACTAAAGTAGAGCTTATTACTTGCTAACACATAACTTGCTTTGCTTCTCAAAGCTGTGCATAAAATACCCACTCACAAAACGCACCAAAACCAGAATTATTGCATCCAGTCCTGCAGATTACCATGGAATACCTGCATAACTCTATTACTCTTTCAAGGCTCCCAGTTCTGAAATCAGCCCTGAACTGTGCCTTCCTGCTGAGAACAAGTGAATATTTTGGTAAGGACTTCATTGACTCTGGCTTAAGTATTTCAATGTGTCTCACATCCTGAATAATTTTCTTGAATTTTTAAGGAAAGGATTCTTCAGGTTCTTGCACCACATCAAAACCAGGCAAGCTTTCCCAAGCTAAATATTCCATATTGCAGCACATTTATTTATTGCACAGGTTTTATTACACACTTTAAGGGAAATTGCAAGTTTCAGGGCACTCAGCTGGTCTCAGCAACAGAAGCTGAAATGCTGAAGCTAAAGAGAAAACACAGCTCTTTACTCTCCACTGAGTAATAACCTATCCAGAGCCCACTACAGTGGGTTTCATTTTCAAATTACTGAAGGATATATGGCTAAATTAATATTTCAGGTTCTTTTCTAAGAAAACTTATTTCAAGAAGTACTGGCACAGAAGAGAACGATCCTGTAATTTCATAGACTTCCAACACCTCTCATCTTAGACCCTCCAGCCACTGGTTACAGATGCCAACATTAACTGCATATTCCAAATCTCCAGGGACTAAGACATGGGGCCATAAAATGACTGCAACTAAACTAGTGTCTCAAGCCACCTCCACACAGGCTGAGGCAGAACACATCCCCCTGAACAAGAAATGGTGACCACAGAAGTTATCAGCTTTTCCTAAGACACATTAACTCTTAAAGACAAGAGTCTTTATATATATATATATAACTCTATTATAATCAGATAAAATCAAGAGCTCTTCCAATAACGTGATAGATGGTGGATTGTGGAGGGATTCTATACAGTCTCTACTTCCTAATGCCTCTTTAATGTTCCTTTTTTTCCCAGCTTTTTAAATATTAAATTCCTTCTTTTATGTGTTATAGACTTCTTTTCCTATTGTCCTTACCTCTGCTGCTGGTAAGGACAGAGCATTTTTCTGCATCCTCTCCTATTTTCCAGCCCCACTCTATTCATCCTTTCCTATCCTTTACCTCTGCATTTCTTGCAGTTCTCACCTTCCCATTCCCTTCCTTCTTTAGTTCCTTTCCTTTCTCCTCCAGCTTTCTCATTTTCCAGAATAATTAATTTCCTCCATCCTTGCTCTCCAGTCCTGTTATTTGCTGAGCTCCAAGGCCTGCCCCAGTGTTCCTGCTGGTGACAGAGTGCTGCACTGAGCAGGCAACAAACTCCAGGTGTTCTCCACATCTGCAGGCAGAGACAAGGACTGGCATTACAAGTCTGATTGCACAAGACTTCAGACTTGTTTGTACTATCTGAAGGGTTTGACATTTTCTTTGCTTTTGGTTTTAGTCTTGTGAGGGTTTTTGGTTTGTGGTTTGTTTTTTTTTTAATAGTAGAGACACACATAGTTTAACAACCACTGCTTTTGTTCAAGCATAGCCTGAAGGAAAACAGAGACAACCCCCAAAGTCCCCTGTGTCACATTATTTTCCACATATTTCACCCAGTATTTGAGAGCATAAAATCCAATCAATCTCATCCTGAATTGCACGGAGCTCTTCCCAGCTCTTTAAAGATCAAGCAGGTCAGTGATTTGTCTTATTTATCCCACACTTCCATTAGGTTTTTAAGAGACAGGAGCTTTATTTTGCAATAAAAACGTGGCTTAGTACTGCAGAACAGAACACCTCCTCACAGCAAACCTCTGAGCAGTTTCAAAGGCTGCAATACTGAAATGGGAGAAACCAAGTAATTCTCATTGTTTGCCATGATGCTGAAAGATTTTTAACACTTTACTTCTTGAGGATGAGCAAAAAATACATCTCTCTACATGAGAAACCTAAATTAATTAAAAAAGCAATCATTATTGTATTGTAACATCATTTAATAGGATGAGTGAATGTGCAAAATGACAGGGTTGTGCTCATATTTTGTCAACAAGTGGCTGCTTCAGTGATTTATAAAAATCCTTTCTTAGTTCCTTTTGTACAGAGTTTCCATTTTTATTTCATATAGCTCTGCCCACTCCAGTCTGGCATTTAATTATGAATTCTCAAGAAACCTCTTCTTCAGTGTAAAAAGTCACTTTTGTATGAGGCCTTTGACAAAAGGACTGAAGGTCCCCATGATTTTTCCTGTCTTTTGTTAAATCATGAGCTAATATAAGCAAACATCGTCATCTGTCAGGATAAACTGCTCCGTTACACTGCCTCTGCCAAGCAGGCAGCACCCAGGCCTCCCAGCCTCCTGACAGAAATCTGTCACTGACCTGGACAGACAGCTTTCGTGTCCTTTAGCAATCCTAAAAAGCAAATTTGCTACTGATGTTCCTGTTTGTAGATATTTTTAAATCTTAAAAGTCAGATGAAAGAGTTTACATTACAAAGATTACCTAGAAGTCTCTAATCATGCAAGACGATCTCATGCTTACATCTGCTAGTCATTCTTAAAAGGAATGGCATGCTAATGAGGGAAAAACCTTGGAAAATTAACTCTTTCAGTTATAAGATGGAAAATTTTCTTCAATACCAATGTTTGTGATCTAGAAGCCTTACAAAAACACAAAGACTTCTGCCCAAACAAAGTGCACAATGTCTTTAAAGATGCTGCTTGAATGATCTAAGAAATGTTCTCGTTGATTCACTTTTGTGATATTTTTGCTCTTTGTTTGCTGAATCCTCCCAGTGAAAATGTCACCTCAATTATTGCCTTTGCACTTGGGAGAATGTCAGGGACCAAAAGGTAGCATTATAATACCGCATGTATAAAGCTCAGTTCTGAAAAATTTAAGGCCTATAGAAAGACTATAAATCCTGCTTTTTCATTAAAAAAACAGATACTTGCATCTCAATTAGTTTTCATTTACAGTCCTACATTCACTGCAGATTAGATCCTATAAGGTTTAGGATCTATTTATATGAACTACATTTTGGCTGGTTGAGAAGTATTTGCCTCTCTTTACTATCCTCACTGATTAATAAATGGAAGTTGAGTATGTCAGAAATCTTTCACCTTGTAACTCTCTCACTGTTTTCTCGGATATTCCATCTTCTCTGCAAATCCAGGGGCTGTTACAGAACAAGTTAAGTGCAAGAATTTCATTATCCTAATTAGCTTCCAAGTTTAGGATATCTTGCACATAGAATTTCTTTTTGTTTATATGTACCTGTAAGTATGAATTTTGGAAGACTTATGGAAGGCTGCCTTATGGAAATTCTGCTATAACAAACTATAAGAAGCACACGTAAATAGTGTGGCAAATTAAATGCAGATGACTAAAAATTCTCAATAAAGCAGGTTGTGGCACTTCAGTTTCATGTGCTCAAATTTTATTGAGCACTCCAATTTATGTGTTGTCATCATTAGAGTTAATATTTACATGCTCCAATCACACTAAACGAGCAGGTCCTTAATTTCAGTGATTTGTCAGCAGTTGCTCTAATTTCTGCCTCTTCACTTGTAGCTGGCAGTTGTTCTCTTTTTGCTACTGAGATATCACCCAGCTAGGGACGTGTCTGTACACTCTTTCTGCATCACTGTTAGGCACTAAATGTTCTTACTTTGCTAGACTTTCTTGATCTGTTTTACTCAGAGAAGTAAAAATACGAGGAACTAATAACATGAGCACGTTTATTATCAGCAGCAGAACTACACAGATGGAGATGTGAGAGCAATACACGGAAAAAAGTGGATGTTTCATTAAAAAAAAAGAGATTGAGATTACTAGCTATTGAGATTGCAATCACATAAAAAACTCAGACAACACGGTGCTAATATCTAGATATTAAATGCATATCTATTTATTTCCACTTGTGCCTCATCTACACTAAACCCTCCAGCTATTGAAAACAGCAATCTTGTGGCTGAGCAGCATCACAGATGATAACAGCAGTAACAGCATTACTTTGTTTTGTTCTTCCCTACACAGTCCTCATCTTCAGTTTGTGCACTTTGTCCTCATTCAGAGAGGTTGTTGCACCCCCTTTCTGTGACCAGATTCACCAGGGCAAAAACCCTTGCAGACATCACAGACTCCCCTCGGGAATGCTGAGTGTTAAAAACCCCCTAACACATTCCAGAAGCAATAAGAACAATTGATGGCGATTACAGCAAATTTCATAAGACGGTAAAATAGACAACCAGAAAATGTAAAGACAGCAATTTATGGGGCAGAGGAGAGTGCAAAGCTCTCATTCTGCCGCCGCACCCGTATTGCAATTGATCTCCAGGACAGAAACTCCAGTGTCAACCAGCTTATCTCAGCATTTTGTTGACAGCCAGCCCATGAACAAAAGCTTTGGTGCCTGCTTCAGGACAAATCCATCCAGTCATTTTCCCAGCATGGGAGCTGGGCTTTTTGACAGGCAACGCTGAAGCGGGAGCAGAGAAACCCGAACATAAATGCATTTGTGCAATACCAGCTTCTGGTTGCTGGAGATCACCTGCACAACCTGTGGTTGAAAGGTCCTGGATAATATTCCAAGAGAGATCTGCTCCAAAGCTTCATGTACCAGCTCAGATCTGCTTCCAGAGCTGGCCTGCACCCTTCACAATCATACATTCATCAAGCGTGTAGGTTGGAGGAGTCAGGATTTGTTTTTACACATGATATTCTCTGAAGTTTTTCAACTTACTGCACAGCAAATCAGCCTCAGCACTCACTGAGAATATCACTATCAGAAAAGGGAGATGTCTTCGCTCACATTCACAGAAATAAATAAATAGTATCATCCCTCCTTTTTATGGAAAATAAATTAATTCCATGCCTTTATTATATAGCTATGTGCAACACTAGTGGCACTCAAAGACCAGCTGACAAAGGCTGGCACCGAGTGCAACAATGGATTTTGACTGCACAGTATTTTACATTCCTGTGAAGCAGCCCTGCAGGCAATGTGCATTATAGTCAGGCTGACCCCCAGCACTGAGAAGATGCCGAGCCCACACCACAGGGTGCTGCCAGGGCAGCAACAGAAATAGTCTCCAACAAAAGCTGTCAAGCAGGGACAGGGAACTTCTCCTCAGCAAAAACCTCAGACAGTGGGAGGTGAGGCAAGGAGGGGGGTCAAACACAGCCAAGGGCCTGTTGGGAGCTCAGCATGTCTCTGTAGCCATAATGCTCAGGTGAAATGTTTCCTTCCAAGGGCTCCCAGGTGAACAGGTGCTCCAGTTCAGGTAAACTAATAAGAATTTAACATTCAGCATTTAAAAATCTTTACCACTGCCAGTGGTAAAGAGACCTTCCTCGTCACCAGACAGGTTGCAATTTAGCAACTGAAGGGAAAACACATTTGTTTGAACAGTTAATTTGTTCTCCTGGGGGCTGAAAGCCATCTCAGAAGTTGTCCTTTGTCTGTAAACAAAGGCGGGGGGCAAAGAGTACCCATAGGATCTGCTGCTCCTGGAACTGCATTGACCTGGATACTTAGTCAGATCGTGCTAACACTTCAGTAAAAACACATTCTTCCATTCCTGATTATCCCCAAATTCTCAGGTTTTATCCCAGAGTTCAGAGTTCTGCTGAACAAAACCCACACCGATGAACCAGTGCGACACACCCCACTTGAAGCAATGGTTAATTTCCCCCCATTCCCATTTTACAAGAGGAAAGACATAACCACAGAAAGGTGTAGAGTCACACAGGCCCTGCTGTCCCCTGGGCTCAGCCTCCCCTGCAGGACAGCAGCTGGCACACCTGGGGCAGCACTCCCAGCACAGCACTGTGGCACCACGGACAGCACTTGGGTTTTCTTATACACAGATCCCTCACATTACTACTTCTGGCACTAAAAGCCGGCTCTCTGAGGCACTTTGCACAGCCTGTAGCACAAGCACAAGCAGCGTTTGTGGCTGATGGGGCCAACATCTCCCTGGGAACTGCACAGGGTTCAGCCCCGACGTGATGTGGGCAGGGATCAGGGTCTGGCTGGGGAGCTCTTGGGCCCCTCTGCTACCAACCCCTGTTTCCAGAGGTTTGCAACCAGGCTGGAAAAACTCACCCCTGACAACAGCACGGCACAAAGGGCCAGCCTCTGTTGGTTTTCCTTCCATTGCTGTTGTTTACAAGTCAGAATTAACTTCTTGCTAGGGAGTGTGAAAGGCACAGCACAAGTCAGCTTGCCCTGGAAATTATTGGCCCATGAAAACTTAAATTTGACAAAGAGCTAGTTCATGCTATTTAACTGCTCTTTTTAATCCAAGTAGCAATGTAAATAAAGCTAATAAAATCTGATGAGAGATTCATGTCTGACTGAAGCAGTAATTCCTTTCCGAAGAAATATAATAAACAGATTTATTACATAGACTGGAGGAGCCATTGCAACCTCGTGGGTAATGGATCTTGGGCCAAATCCTGCACCCAGCTGGGATAAACACATTTCTGTTCTAGACACAGAGTAGAAGTTTCACATAATTTTAAGACATTCATTTTCCCACTGGCATTCCTCGGCCTGCAGAGGAGACATGCGCAGCTCTGCGGTTACAAGAACACTTCACTGAAATAAGCCCTACCAGGAACAGCAATTTAAGGAGGAGAAACTGGAATAGTTATTTGCATCACTTAACTCTAGTCATCCATGTAACACTCAAAAGCGACTGTGGAAAGAGGTGCAGGAGCACTGCCATGAGGAGAGAGAGGGGCTGAGGCGCCTGAGCCCCTCCTCAGGTGAGGCTGCAGAAATTTTGTGCTGTTTTGGGTCATATTGGTCAAGAAGAGCTCCAGCCTCCTCAGATCCCCTGCTAAGGATGAGGGAAACTTCACATTGTTATAAGNGGTTCCAGCCTCCTCAGACCCCCTGCTAAGGATGAGGGATCGGTTTGGATTCAGGGAAACTTCACATTGTTATAAGTGCATATTGTATTGTTGGCTTTTCGCAAATATTAAAATGAATGTCATATGTGTAATGTAAGAAAACGAAGTGGCAGGGATATAGTTTCTTTAAAAAGTAGTGTGATTTCTTAGGATTATATCATGATATGTAGAATGCTTTTTTATGTAGTTAACTCAGGATAGCAAAGATAAGCAAGGAAGTTCCCCAAATTCCTGGACCATCTAGTTGAAGATAACGACAGGCCTCAGATTCTGAAAAGAAGAATCTATCGATCAGAAGTGGGACACAGAATGACCAAAGGATGTGGTCAGCAGAACTGGACTACAATGGATTATCAAATTTTAAACAGACCTGCAAGAAGGAAACAGTTACAGGATGGAGGTGACTTGAAACCCAAGAGATACCAAAAAAGGAATATTTGAATGATGCATAGAAATCTATGAATATGTATGAGACTCGGGCATTTAACAGAAAAGGTTTGTTAGCTAAGGTGTGCCTCTGGCATCGTGCCAAGTACCTTGGCCCTATTAACTCTTTGCTTTATTTCTGTCTCTTATTGTCCCTTTTAATAAACCCCTTATTAAACCTTTTAAAATTTTAATGGGAGTGAACCTCGTTTTTCACAACATCACCTTAGAGCAACTGGAAATGCTTTATCTGCTGATAATCCACCTCCCAGCAGAAGGACACATAATCCTCCACATGCCTGACTAGTTGCACGAACTGGGAGAGAATGAATTTTTCCCCAAAGTGGCAAGGACACTGAGAGGTTAAATGCAGGGCTGATAGTCACTGAACAATGTATCTAATTACTGAGGGATGTAAAAGTAAAGTCATCAGCTGTCCTCAGCCTAATGCCAGAAGTCGATCCATAAACAAGAGAGAAAACTTCCATTTGAGGAGAAATTAGATGAAAATCAGAATTATCAAAATCTGGTGGAAGAATTATGCCCAGTCAGGGAGAACAGCAAGCCCAGCCAGGGATGAGGAGAGAAAGTTTTACTGCTCCAAATTATTCACGCATCAGACATCCTGGAATGGATTAAAGTCCTATCTGACAGCAGCAATCATTAATGTGTCTTACGGATCCCAGCTTTAGATCACGGAGCAGCCTTTAACATGTATGATAAAGAGAAGGAAAAATGCATTATCCAAGATGCCATCAGTCTGGAGGACATATATGAGTTATCTTATGCTGCCATTACTCAAATATCCCTGAAGAAGGTGTAAACAATCACAGCCTGGTTACATCTGCTGCATGCAGACACAGCTCATGTCCAGCAAGGCCTATCCATAAACATAAATGATAGCCAGATTTCTTGATTCTTACAGGAGGAAAAAAACCCAACAAACTATAATTCCATTATTACAAGAGAAGACTGACTTACTTTAAAAGCCATCCTGAATAAAAGGAAAAGGGAAAGCTGCACTGCAAAAAGTCTGCCTCTAAAACAACAACAAAAAAATCCTGATTGCATTGCATTAAAACTTAAATTTAAAAGATAGCTGGCAAGCACTAATAAAAAAAAAAAACCTGTAGCAAATAGTGAAGCGTAATAAGGAAATTGAATCTATCAGTGAGGCATACATCCATTACTATATTAGGATTTTCAAAATATCAATAAAGATGCATAAAAATGATTATTCACTAAGCACTCCTGTTTATGTCTGGAAAAACAGAAGATATGTGGTTATGCTACACAGTTCATTTAGAGGGGGTTTTATCCCTACAGTAATTAAAGGCAGGTTTTAAAAACTAGCAAAATGTTTCAGGTCTTCTACAAGAATTATCTGTTTTCTAATACAACTTGGTATGCTGCAGAAATTCCAGGAGACTAAGAAATTAAACACTCTGGGCAAAAACTGTGAAGTGCAAAGCAAATGAAATCTGTATCTGCAACTCATCGGGTTGACTTTGATCGTGAGCAAAATAGGTACCAGCTGCCAAGTGAGTAAAGAAATTGGAAGGGAAAAAAAATTGTGCCATTCACCTTGGTTTTATAAACATGTTTTTAAGTCTTCTCCAAAAAAAAAAAAAAACACCATTGCTCTCAGCTTTAGTTGACAACAAAAATCTCTCTGTGAGACATTTAATGTTGAAGCACACAGTGTTCTAATAAAAAAATAGCATTACAGAGAATTAAAGTGGCACATTTAAATGTGCTAAATGTGCACATTACTATGCCAGGCTGACAACTCCGAAAGTTATTGTGAGATATTCATTGCTCACTAGAGGTGCTGCTACTAGGGGTCTTTGAACATCTGTTCTTGGCCCTGTACAATTTCATACTCCTTTTACCAGTAATTCAAGAAAAACATAAGGTCATATAGCCTAATATACTACATTTTGTAGAGCCATGAATACAAAAAGCCTTTCGCACAGGGGAATCCTGATTGGAGTCTTCTGTGCTGGGAAGCTCTGAAAAGGCCATCAAAAGGGATAATCAATTCAACATTTTCTGTGAGAGCTCACATAGATCCTGGTTGTATAAACAAACATCAAGAAGGCGTAGCTAAATGGAATTATGTTTGTATGAAATTTTAATGATCCTATTTTTCAAGCACTCTCCGGTTGTTGAATAGGTACTTTAAAAGAGTTTTTAAAAAATATGGAGAGGGTTCAGAAAATGAACTATAAAATATCCAGCTCCTGGGTAGGTGCCTTCCCCGAATGAAAAATTTCTTTCTAGAAATTGCCAAACCATCTTTGTGAAGAAAAAAAAATATTCTTAACTCCGAGACACTTCCAAAGAGCAAATATTTTGCCTTTGAAATACACCTCATTGCACCAGATGGTGTGTATATAGATATTTTTAAATGTTCCTGTGGATGACTACTCCCACATACTCCTTACAATAGCACCTTCATCACCGTTCAAATCATCCAGACACCCTCAAAAGCACACAATTGCAAACTGAGTCATGCAAAAGAGTAGCAAAGTGGAGTAATCAGGAACAAAGGATGCCATTCAGCTGCACAAAACTCTTGTGCCTGTTAACGTCCCTCAGAGCAGTGCTACTATTTAGTACTTAAGGCTTTTACCGAGATCTAGAAATCACACAAAAACCTAGCAGGCCGAATATACGGAAGTTTTAAAGTTGCACATATTTATCCAGCAGACTGCAAAGACTCCTAGTTAGTTAATGTTTTATTAACTTGTTGCACCCATTTCTTCAAGGATTAAAGCACAGGCCTCTCACTCCTGTGCTCTGGGCCATCCACAGCTTCCCTGTGACTTTGGTACCTTCTGTAGAAGGTGGCTCATTTATGGCCTGTGCAGGTGTAACTCCCATGGCCTCAGTGCCTAGTTTACAACACACAGTAGACAAACAAGCTCTGTGACCAGATTTTTGGCTGATCTCAAGAAGCTCAATTATTCTGCATGAAGCTCAACTTATTTCTCAGCAGAGAAACCTTGACCCACCTCCTTCACTCAGCAACTATGTCATGTTTAATCTTTTTCTTCTGATCTGCTTCTGCATTTCCCCCTCAATTTTCTACAAATGCAATATTTTGCTGGCAGGGTTTCTCCATCATGTCAACTCTACCTTAATTTTTTTTCTTTCCCTTTTGTAAGCCTTAGTGTAAAAGCTATCATAGAATGAACATGCCTTGCTGTAAATTAAACTTCAAAATTAAAACCCAGACAGCAGCTCCCATAGAGACCTAAAATACTGACCTAAACTAGAGTCAATACCATCTCCTTTCATAGCCAGCCAAATTGTCAGCACAAAGTAATCATTCAATTCCCTACAAAAGTGTTGTCACATCATACCTGACAAACTCGCCCTACCAAAGCAGAAGAAATTTCCTCTGAGCCTGAAATGCCAGGCTGCCAGTTCTTAGCAATATTATTCAGGCCACATAGGAAATGGCCATCAAAGAAAGACATTCATTGCTTTCAATACCGCTTACCGGTGCTTTATTATTTAAGCAGATTATTCATCTCACAGCATAATACCTCCAGCCTGTCTCAAATACAGATAAATGCATCAAATCCACACAGAGAACTGAGCACATAAGCTCGAGCACACACAAAACTCTGCACACTTCTGCCATGTCCACTAAAAGTGGATCAAAAACAACAAGTAAAGAAGAAAAGTCCAGTATTTTTTGTTCCCTGAATACTCTGTTGCACACGGTAGAGAAAAGATCATCAGGTACCTGGTAACAGCTTTTCAGATTCTAAGGGAGGATTTCTACTGCCTTGAGTGCTGCCATAAGGTTAATTTACTAAGGATCAACTGAAAAATAGGAATTATTAACAGAAATCTGCCATGGTTAAGCTCTTACCTATCATGTTTGATTTACAGAAATACATTTCCACAAACCTGCAATGAATAATAAAGGAATTCTCTCGGGAAAAAATAATTTCTGATATCACTACGCATTTTTCTCTTCAGTAACTTCTTGAATTGAAGGCCCAGATAGAATTCTGCTTTCATCTCTCCTTGTCTAGTTTGTGCTGCAACAGTAGTGCCAGTTCAAGACTCTTAAGGTTTCTCATTTAACTAGCAAAGGATGTAGTAAAGCACCACATCACAGAATGCAGAACGAGCAAAAGAGCTTTGAAATTGTTATTCCTTTAAGGCAGCTGCTGAGTAATAATGCTGGTTAAATTATGCAAGGAACAGTGCATTCTCCCACAGACACACATTTAATATCTCCTGAGGTTTATAGTGTATTACATAGCCAAATGAAAAATGTGAAGATTCTCTTATAAGATTTCTTTGTAAAAATGCTCCTAGAGATAGCACCAGTTCCACAGAGAAGAATTTAGTGACAGACTGGTTTTTTTTTCATATCTATTGCATCAGTATTAAAAGGGAAATTAAGTTCATAAAAGTTTTTTTAAGGAAAACCAGAAAATAACAGTGACTTGGACTGTAAATTGCTTTCAAAGTCCCAACTCTCAGCCCCACAAGGAGCTGTCCTTGTTTGTGCAGCACCTTCCAGACGAGGTGCTGCATGTCTTCATTCTGCCCTGATGCAATTTTTTGCTTTTTCATCCATGGCACTTCTACCATGATGCGAAGCATTTTTGTTGAAGCCTTTCAAAGAGATGTTCAGGGTACAAAACTCCCTCTCATCCAAACAGAAATGCTGAGCTGCAATGGTAGATTGAAGAAGAATTTCTATTTAGTTGTTTGGTTTTCCCCAGTGACAAAATATATTTTGGTTTGGTGTGTCTTCTTCTGTCTCCCCAATGTAAGCAACACATCTTGATCTTAGCAGGAGAATATTCACTGAGCAGTGATGCAGACAGGAGTCTGAAGAAGAAAACTGCATAAATCTGAAATGAGAGACTACAAAACTTTACTGTGAGTGCAGATAAGCACCTTGTCTCTGCATGTGAAGCCTTAATCTCTTCAGAGAACCCTGCACAAACCTAAGCAATATTCTATGGTGATCCAAGTGACTTTCAGAGATACTTAGTTGTGGATATTTGTCTTTAAGGGAAATATTTCTTAAACACTCTACCTGTTCACAGAAGACCTACAATGTAAAGCACCATCCTGATGGAAGGATACTCAAGTCCTGCCAAATTTAATGACAAGACAGAGAAGAGCCATGGGCTATTCTGACAAGAACAGTAACACAGAGTAGGAAAACTCACAACAGCCTTTGGAGAAGAGGAGAACAGCAAAATATAAGTAAAGAGGAGAAAGAGGAAAATGAGGGTTTGCAGGGAGCATGCTGGGGTGAATCACACTAATAATTTATTTGAAAAGAAAGGGAGGGTGGAGGGAACAGCAAAGGAAATCACAGTTCTGAAGAAGAAAATGGCAAACTTCCATTGAGTTTAACAGGCAAGCATTCAACCCCAGCAAGCTGAACAAACCCTTTAAACTGAATTTACATCTCTGTTGCAGCAGTTAGGGGAAAAAAAAAAAAGACCTTGTATAATTTTATTTTGCTCATATTTATTGAACACTAACAGCACGATTCATGACAGAGATGAAAAGTCATTAATGAGAGTTAGAAAACTCCCACACAGACCAGGACTCAGGTAATCATCATTAGCAGCAAATATTGAGGAAAAATACAAAGTATAATGCTAGGAGTAGAGTAGGACTGATGAAAGCTGTGAAGTTGGGCGATATTGATGCAAGTGAAGACACTGTACAAGTGGAAAAGATGGGCAGGGAGAGTGACTTTGCAAGAAAAAACAGATGCTAGCACAATATAAATGAGTATCTGATACAGTATTCCTTGAAATCAATAGATGTTTGAGTATCCTCTTAATCCACTACTAAAAGCAGCAAGACAAAACAATAAAAAAGTGCAATTAAGAAGTGAATCTGTTTTCATTTAACAAGCAGCTGGAGAAAGCAAAGTTTGCGTTTTCCAAGACTAAAGGTGTTGATCCCAAGCAAGAACACAAAGCAAGCCAAGTGTCCCCGACCTGCAAAAAAATCTGGAATGTATTGACATGGAATTGTCCCTTATTAAAGCCCAATTAGTCATTACTAAACACTACAAGTTAAATCACTGCGAATGCCAAGGTTGCCATTAACCTAAATAACATCCATGCCATGTGCACATTAAAGGCTGAAGTTATATGTACAAAGAGACAGAAAATGTTTAGGATGAGACTATTTTGATTGAACAAGATATTTTAGACTAAAAAATATTAAAGAGCCAGGAAAATTTTAGCTCCTTACATGTAATGCAGTCAGTTCTTTTGCTTTCTTTCCAGTATCTCAAAACAAGCAAGGCATACAGTTGATACAGGTAGAAAATATGTTGTTGTATTTAAAGGAAATTAAAACATTCACTCAATTTTAATTAACCCAATTATTTCTGTAAAAAATCTGGCTCATCCAAGTGTGTATGAAGAAAATGGTTTTATATTAATGTACATCTGCCATAAAGAGTTCAAGTCTAAATTGCAGAATATATTTGCATCTTTTTCAGGACTGCTGCAAAAAGAGAAGAAAAAGGGAATTATTGATGCAGTCAAACAGTGTGCATCTTGCTTTGTAATGTAATCTGTTTTTCTTTTCCTTAACACCTACACAGCTTCTGTTGCTAGCTACTGCAGTTTAAAGAATAAATACGAACCCAGGGTATCAACTTCCAAAGAAAAACTTGTGAGAAGCTGTTTGGAGATTTGCATTTTTGTATTTCAGAACACAAAAGTCAAGTTCAAGTCTTTGCTTCTTGAGACACTTAAACCAATTAAAAGGATTTTTGTTGTTCTTGCTAGAGTTCATATCTAAAAGTCCAGAAGAGTTATTGCATGTGTCAAGGCAAATCCTTCCCCTGCAGATTTTCAGAAAGGACACAGGAGCTATTAAAATAGATAATAACCCATTCTCCTGGAAATGAAAATTCCTGTTGCACTGTCTATATCCATGATGATCCTACAAATATGGAAACCAAGAAGAACCAGAGAGAATGGCGGCGTGCAAGCTAAAGAACTTTTATATTCCTGGGACTTGCCACGTGGGAAACTTGGAAAAAATTGAGTTTTTCAACCCATTCTTGATTTTACTCTTAAAACTGCACCTAACCAGAAAGCACTCCTGAGATGCAAAGGCAGACAGCGAAGAAAGGGAATCACATCTGTGATTTCATGTTCCAAATGGCACCACAGCTGATCGTGTGCAGGATGAGCAACTCCCTGCCTCAGCAGCAGCAAGAAATGTTACACCACACCTCGAATGCTGCTGAGCAGAACTGGCCTTTGGGGGACACAGGTCAGGGAAGGAGGACAAAACCTCACAGAAGGAAAGGAAGGGGAAAGAAATGGTCAGGTGGTCAACTTCAGGTGAATACTTGCTAAATAAAAAAGGGCACAGTCTGCTCTGCTATTCCAAGAGAATAAAATTGGGCTGAATTGCCCAAATTTAACTCTGACAACCATGGGGTCTCTCATAAATGAAATGCATTTCTGCCAAGTAAATGGAGTGCAGTGAGTTCCTACAGACCTCCTCATTTAACTTTGTTTTACAACAACTTTGAGCAGTGTGCTTATGAATTAGGCACCACTCTTTCCCCAAGTGGGAAAAGTGATTTTTAAATGAAGTGACTTGCTAGAGGTGGCTCACACAGACGAGTCACACGCTGAGATAACAGCACAGCACAGACAGGGGAGTGTGTGGGTCTGCTGGGACCAGGCTGCTGGGGATGAGCTTGTGCAGAACAGCAGCTGACGAAAACTGATCCCGAGGGGGACAGACACCATCCTGAGCAGTGACACGCCAGCCTACAGTCATCGTTACCTATTTAAGTACAAAACTTAGAGACACTTCCAAGTGCTTCAGGATTCCTCCCTGGTGCTCTGTTTGGCAGCATTTCTCAGTTTGCAGGAAGCAATAACCTGCTCAGGTGTGCTTTTGTCACCTCCCAGTTGTTTTAACAGCCCAGAGTATCTAAATCATTACTGATGAGGCCAAGCCAGAGCACACACGTACAGGGCACAGACTCGTGAGCACTCAGGACCTGGCCAATACTTCAGATCTCACTACTGCATTTCCTATATAATCTTGACCCCCACTAGTTTTCTCACATTCACAACTCACTTCTACCTTTATAACATCATTCTTTGCAAGAGTATATTACTGATGATTACATATAAAATGCCTATTTTTAAAAGTGCCTATATTCTTTCATACGGAACTACTACAGTACATATATTGCTCTTTTAAAGAAGAAAAGTATGAGGGGAGGGGGAAGTGTTGGGTTTTTTTTATTTTTAAAAACTTCTCAAGCTTCACTTGCACATGTAGAAAATTTCTGGTTTTCTCTGGAAAGAAACAAAGTGGAAAAAGTCTGCAATAAATTTAATTTCCTGCCTTCTCCTATGGTACATTAGATGCTATTCCTTTAAAACTTCCTTTCATCTTATTCTTTTAAAATTTCCTTGCATCTTGTAGACAATACAAGGCCAATAAAACTGCTTTTATGCAATATGTGTACTTCTAAAATTATTCTTCTCATCAATAAAAAAGTATTCTTATTGCAAGCTCCCTCTCAATTTTTCAGTAAATACAAGTTAGATTCATTTTTAGAGTGATGGTAATGCATTGACTGTAGTAGGTTTCTTTTTCTAAATTGGCTAGAAAGGAAGGATTAAAGTGTAAACAGGGATGGGAAAAGTCTGTGCAAACTCCAAAATCACACATTAGAAATATGTATGCAAATGGTACTCAAGCAAAAAACAACCCCTTGAAAATAAATTTTTCTACCAATGTACTATTTCTAATATGTACATTTGACTAAAGCCAAGTTTTAAAATGCATAGACTATCAGAAGGTATGTTATTTGATTTGCTAGGATTTTAAATTGTTCAGGTTCACTGCTTTTCTTCTCTGGTGCTGCCCTACAGGTGAAAAGTGTGTTCAGAAAGAACATTTCTCCCAGGTGGAATTGGATTGTATGCCCAAGAAAGCAAAAATGAATGAGCAACATATGTCATAATTAGTCCTAAAACTTATACAACACAAGTAGAGCTGTACAACAGGGAACCAGTCCTGTCTGTGGCAGCACACAGAGCTTAAAGTACACTCTTGTAGTTCAATACTTTTATCTCTTCCTCACCGTTTGATGCTTCTTGGCAACTCCACAGTTCAGTGCATTTCACACACTGCAGAACATGAGAATAGAGAAAAAAAGATACATCACACAAAGAAAAGTCAGATGGCAGCTGTGCCAACTTAGGGCAAGAAAAGAAAATGATACCAAAAAACTGAGGAAAATAAATTCACAGGTAAGAAAGAAACACAGAGAATAAGGCGGAATATGAACTAAATGCCAAGAGGCAATGGAATGAATAAATTCATCTGTCAATGGGTGCAAGAAACAAAGAAGAATCTGTGATGGGAGAGCAAGAGGTGGAAGATGACGAAGTGCAGCTGTAGAAATGAAGGAGTGGGTAGGAATGGTTGTGAGCACAGGAGGATTCCACTCCATTTCTCTGCTGGCAGATCATGGCACTGCAAAGCAGAAGATGGAACACGACACGTCTGTTCTCACACCAGCCACTCTGGGTGCCGATAAGTTGGTCAGAAAGAGATTTTCCAGCTCTCAGCCCTGTTCGTGAGAAGAAGCTGCTTTCTCATGAGCAGGGCTGAGAACCGGGAGAAGTTTGTCTAAACTACCTTGGGTGTTTCGTAAAATATATCTCACGGGTGGTGTTTTTACATTTTGTTATTCTAACATGTAACTAACCAGCAATGCGAGATTGGTTCTTCACCCAAGAACCAATGATCGTACCCTGCTCTAATGAGCGTGGTTATAAAAAGGACAAGATTTTCTCAATAAATGGCTTCTTTCATCTGAAGTTTGTGCCACATTCCTTTCTGTCCCTGCGTTCAGGAGAGACAGGGAACCTCTGCACTTCCCTAGCCCAGCTCTGCTTTCCTTGTGCAGACCATGGAGAGAAGAGAGATATCTTTCCTGGAACTGCAAAGCTTCGAGGAACCAGAGCTGGGCTCCCACTGGTGCAGAACCACAACATTCCTGGAGGAGAACCAGTCACAGCAGAGATTTAACTGGTTGTCCCAACAAACTCACTACTACTTGAGTTTCTTAACTTGGTCTAAGTGTCCAGCACCTTCTCTCTGACTGCCCAGGGGTGATTCTGGATCCCACACGCTTCCTGCTCCTGACCCACAGATTATCTTGTCTCAATCGATCGCTTTCCCCAGTATTACTCCACACAAGTGATAATCCTTCCTCTTGGAAAGGCTATATATTTCATTTGAGAGATTATTTATTTCTTATCAATCCCATAGAGAACACTTTTATCATCATCATCTTGTACAGGGTTTAAAAATATCTTGTTGGCAGTTGATCTAGTGAAAAATTGGAAGAGCCAGCTCAAAGGGGCAGGTTACTCTGAAGTCTGACCAGTGAACACAAAAAATACAGACCCAGCTGGCTATTTCTGCAAGCCTGTGCCTCCAGGAAAAAGATACAATTCCTTTGAGAAGGAAGGCAGGGAAAAGAATATTGGATATTATAAAATTGTGTGCCTCTGTCCTGGAAAAGGCTTTCATTACTTTTTTTGTGCCAATGATATTTTTCATTCTTCTGTAAATATTTTATAGGTCCATACAAGGATAAAATAAACACTTCAGAGCAGATTACATCAAGTTCAGCTAATGAAGAAAGGTACTTGGTAACGAAGAGCTACTCTGGCATCACAAAATGAAACTACATTGCCTAAATTTACTTCTGTCAGGGTAGGTTTGTTTAATCTACAGTCCACAATAATGCACTGAATGGACGGGACTGAAAAGAGGTTAAAGCCATCTTCTCATCAGAAGTCATTTAATATAAAGTAAATTGTAATGGTGGCTGGAGGGAAAATCAAATACAAGAAATGAATTCGAGCTCTGCGATCGAAGCTGCAGTTCCATTGATTAACCTCTGCTAAAACAAACTGCTGGACTGTACTTTCTCCCTTATTGTCTTCCCCATGACTCTGTTGCTATGATATCTCTCTAAAGATATGTGGCAATTGCTCATCTGACAGTTCCAGACAGAAAAAGGACAAAAGCCAAAAAAAAATCCTAATTAAAAAGGCTGACTAAAAAATATTGGCTAACAAATAACCAAAATTAAATTATTCTTGTGCATAGAGTGAAAATTCTCACAAAACCTTCGACAGTAAAATCCTTATTCTGCCCCACCAACATACCAAGGCGTTTTCACTTGTGAACAGAACCCTGGAAATAACTGAAATATAAAACCTTATAAGCTGTTATTTCAGCAACACACCTCCAATAAAATACTATTTTAAACTAAAGCCGGAGAACGACTTTTGAGAGAATCTTAAGTAATTTAGGAAGTTTCTCACTTGTACGAACTTGTATGAACTTGTATTTTCCCCCACACAATCCTATGATTCTTTAAGGAAAAAAAAAATAAAAAGAATGTTTTGGAGGCTAAATTCCCGCTCTGGTTTCATAAACATCTAATTTCCTTTAAGTAATATTTACTTGCATGGGTTTGAAGAAAGTCCTATAATCTCCAGTGAGCCATATTGCCACTTTCTTTTGTATAAAGGTACCAGGCTTTGCTCTTAAAAAATAACACGTAGTTTTGATTTCTAATAAATATATATATAAAATTTTCCGTGTTCAGAGCTCTGAATATGCCAAGGGAATTTTTACCCTATTACATCTAAAATATTTTCAGGAGAAATTTCCTGAAATTAGCTCATTATTTAACTCTATGAATTATTGAAAAATATTTCTCTCACATTTTAAAAATTAGCATTTAGCTGTTGTCTTTGGAAATTCCCTAGATTGTTGTGTAACCAGCCCTTTTTTGAAAGAGTTATCAACATAATTTTGGAAATTAAAACCCCTAAAACAGAGATGCTGAGTCACAGCACAGACGCCCCAAGGTTTTCAGTGAGCAGCTGCAGCATTTGAAGAGCAATGCCTTCAGTACCCAAACCCACACAGTGTCAGCCATTTCTGGGCACTCTTTTCCTCTATTTTAACAAAAAAGTGCTTTCAGTAACGCAGCTGAAACTGGCTGGTGTTTGTCCACACGCCATAGCAATGTACTCACAAAAGCAAAACTGGAGCTTTTCAGCCACAAGTTCTGGACTTAAACACCTGCATTTCCATTTGGCCACTGAAAATACACATATATATGTCCATATAGGCACATGTGTTTGCACAGCACGGTGCTGTAAGACGGGAAAAGTCTGTTCTCTTCCCCAGGATGTGATACTATTGTTTCTTTAATCAACACCGTCTAAGGATATAAGTGAAATAAGGTCTGCAAGGAAGGTCTTATTGGAACAGGTAATGTGGTTGTGAGAAAAAAAATTGAGACTTGTACAGAGGCTTTTCTTTAGTTTTGATATGGGAGCAGCAAGCTTCAAGCAAAACAGGGTTAAGACAAATTGCTGACATTCACCTAAGCTGTTTAATGAATTCAGAAAAAGAGAGATGTTCAGTATTTGCAGAAGGGACTAAAACAAGATGATCAGGACAACAGGACAGGGGAATAAGACAGGGAATTGTTGCCTCTGGAATACAAGGAACTAATGGAAATCAAAATTATAATGTGCAATAAAACCTCTGTGGAGTCCCTGGGTTTAGTGTCCAATAGATGTGACTTACTCTCCTAACACAGTCTCTTGAAGGTATTTTGTAGAAATTCCCTAAGGATTTGTAAGAGAGGTTGGAAATGGAGTTCTTGTCTTGGGGAAAATATGATTTTCATATTTTTTCACCAATTGTCTGTGTGAATTCATTTTAGTGCTGGAGGATTCTTTTCACCCACACTCTCCCTGGGGACATTTGGTGCACGAGATGAAATATGTTGGAGTCTGAGACGGGGAGAGAGAGAGAGAATCCATGAATTGTGATGGTTGTGTGGTGAGAAACAATTTCTTCCAGAAAAAGAACTTGCAAATGCTCCACTTGTTGCTCCACACCAGCTTCCTTCCTCTGGTGGTCTGCAAGTGTGCTCCTAATGACGAGTTTAGCAAGCCAATGATGCATTTGAAAGCTATGAAGAGAAATTCTGGAATTCTCAGGTAAACATCTGTTTTTTTCTGTGAAGCTGATGACGTGAATTTCCTCTCAGTAAATGTGATGGTGTCCAGCAGGGAGGCTACACATCATTGCCCCCACATCCTCAAAAGGGCAACCACCCCCAAACTGCAGCAGGAGGCTGAGCTTTAGGTTCAATGGCACATTGTCATTTTCTCCCCACCTGCTCCACTGCCATTTTTCCACAGGCAACTCGAATTTTGTATCACACTTTTTGTTGTCCTAATCACCTTGTTTTTGTTTCTTCTGTAAAAATTGGCCATCTGTTCCTCTGAATTCCCTGAGTGTGCCTGCCAATAACCTGTGGGACCCTTGAAAAGTTCAAATATATTAATCTATACAACAACTTTGTATAACTATTTGAACTGCAACATTTTCATGTTCTCTGAGTCATAGGTTAATTCAGTACCCTTGACTAGAGAAGATTCACGTGAAAATAATCCAAAATAGCACTGACTTCTAAATTCTCAATGTTCAGACAGATTTTAACCACAGTAATGGTTAAAAACCAAGATCTCAATCCTGCTGCCATCCCTGGGTCATATGGATGTGACCATTTCCTCAGTGGGAGACTGTAAAAGACAGCACAGTGCACAAATCTGCAGGATTAGACCCCTTTAGAGAGAACAGCAGTGAACCTGGGTGACTGCGAGACAAAGAATGGAGACTGACAATAGCAGAAAATATCATCCACCATCATCCCCCACTGATGGAGGAGAAAGAAGAGAGGGAGGCCTGAAGTGGCTTCAGAGACTCACAAAAGATGCTTCTTCACAAGAAAGAAGGAGGAGGGTTTGAATGACTACAACCAAATCTGGAACTTCCACTGAAAACTTAAATTCTTCCTTCAAAAAAGTGGCTTGGGAGTAGCCGTGAGGAAATAACTTTAATATACATTAACCACAACATTACTATTCTATCTATAAACCTTTTTTTAGAGTGACATCAGGACAGTCACACCAATTTACTGCACTGAAATTTGAATTGTACTCTTGAACATAGTAATGCCAGTGGAAATTTCACCACTGATTTTAATGGAGTTGGCATTTCACAAATAGGATATTGGTTTATTCCTCATTAGGAAAAAAAACCTACTTTATTCAGTGTCACAGTGATGTGAGAAATTATATAAGAAGACAGTGACACTGAATAACAGTGAAATGATATATATTGCTTCAGATATATCTACACATTATAATGTGTTTTATAACAATTTGTTAGAGCAGCATCTGCTACGGATTTACTAAAACAATTTGAATATGGTTTTCAATGAGCTGAAGAACCGAGCTACGCCTATTAATCATGGAATATATATCAATGAATAATGTATAAATGGTACCTTTATTCAAAGTGCTGCCAATTAGCTAAACAGTCACTGCATTCATAATTGTATCAGTCACCTCTAAACTTTCAACCTTTATCAAGATTTCAAATGCAGAGGCAGAGAAATTGAATGAAAAGTAAGCTTTTAGCATAAGAGCTTCACACTGACTTTGATATTCTCCAGCATCACTGACAGTTTCCTCAGGAAAGGCAATTCTGAGCCCTTTAATGTAAAAAATACATATATTCGTATTTCACACCCCACAGCTTTTAAAGACAATCATAACTGCACACTATAAATATAGTAAAATAAAAATAGGTACCGTGTACCACTACAAAAGAAGTAAAGCAAGGCTAACTAAATAATTCTGCTCAAAAACAGACTTTATCCTGTAGTTTGGTATTTCCACAGATTATTTCTTCTACTGCAACACAGGCAGAAACCTATAATTTTTTTCAGGGTCGTGCCCACACTGAAATTTCCAACTGTATAACAAACTGTGCAGTTACATGGGGCTGTTCTGTCCTCCAGTCCCACTCACCACAGCGAGATGTTTGCTTCAAAACCAGTGTATTTGCACAAGTAACAATTTCAGGAAACCTCCCTTTCCCTACTTTATTTCAATTAAAAAGACAAATAATTACAATCAGCCGCATTAATGCAAGATTCAAACTGCAACGGTAAATCACAGAGAGTCACATTTAATGGTGACATAAACAGAAGTAAAAATTATCTGCATAAATTTTTAATGTAAATTGGTGTTATTTGCATGCCCAGAGAGATGGGGGAATGGCAGCAAACAAAAAAGGCAATCAACTGTCTCTCTGTAAAACCTCGTGTTGGTTTCCTTTCCCTTCTGCAGCAAAGCCCTCTGGCCTCTCAGCATGGGAGCAGAGCTAACAGTGACTTCCTGAGGTGCAAGATGCAGCTGTGATATTTAGCTAATTGAAAAACATGCCTGAAAGTGCATTAGTAAATTTTGAAAAGATTGGGCTATAACAAGGTGCTTTCACACAATCCCTGAATTTAGCCCCCAACATTTTTGGCTTTTTTTTTATCGGCGGCATCAGTTTGTCAACACTGCAAATTTAACATTTATTTTATCCTC
The DNA here is from genome assembly GCA_013396875.1 of Vireo altiloquus. NCBI lineage: Eukaryota > Metazoa > Chordata > Aves > Passeriformes > Vireonidae > Vireo > Vireo altiloquus. The sequence goes on from VZRF01012558.1 coordinate 636,141, forward strand.
CAATTTTCATAATCGGTTCATTTGACTTAATGTGAAGCTCCTCTTATTACGGAATATTCACCAAATACATGCAGCTCAATAATACTAATTTTGAAAGAGTATCTGTGGCAATTACTTCAGCTTCTTCAGCTCACATTAACCTACTGCAGAGGGGGTTGTCGTGTATTTCTGCTCCTGTAAAATGTGCAAGGCTATAAATTCGTGTAGACATGAAAACATAATGTATATGTATAATTCTGAGTATGTGTTTGTGAATACAGACACAAATAAAAATGCATGTCCTTATCCAAAATGGAAAGAAAACATCCACATCACACAGATACAGTGCAAGACAGTGGTTAGGGTTGGATGAGGAGAATGCAGTCATGGTGTGTTTGTTCTCACAGTATGGAACACTTAGGGGAAAAAAAAAAGCAGAGAGCCAACAGAAAAGCACCCAAAGGAAAAACAAATTCTCGAGAACACGAAGAGGAGCCAAAACAGAAGATGCATCTACTTCATCTTGTAAAACAACTTCATTTTAAGAGAAAGATATAAATGAAAAGTCAGTGAACGTGCAGTTTGGTAATTGAAAATCTCTGTAATTACCCTAGTTACCAAGGGAATTTTCATCTATCTGTACTCAAAGACGATGTTTTTTAAAACCAAGGCAAAATTATAAGAAACTATTAGGGAACACTCTAAGATAATATTTTTAAGTATGTAATAAGAGTAAGGAACATCTCTGATTTTATGTCCTATAACACCACCCAAACTGCTTCAATTAAATTTCCTGTAGTGCCTACAAACTCCAGAAGCAGTACATTTTCAGGGAGACTTTAACTGCCTGTGTAGCATCCATGACGTACAACGATTTTAAGCAGCCATGGGGGATTTTGTCTGAGAGGAAGAATGATACCTTACAGGCATTTCCAGTCTCACCACTGCACCTTCCCACCAGTGCAGCACATTACTCTGTTATGGGAGGTATGAAAATTGTTGACTCAAAATCATTTTTCTAATGGCTGCTTTGTAACTTGGAATTCGAAAATAGTTTCTATGATTTTCAACACAGACGCAGATAGTGAGTGGAGCAAACCCTCTAAGATACAGGCTTAAAAAAATCCCTTCCTCTGATTCATTTGTACTTTAAATAGCTTAAATTAACAGATGCTGAGACTCTAAGCATTTTCCCTTAGATCTTTAGTCATGCAACAGAGGCAAGCTAAATAAGTGAACTAGATTGAACCTCTACCAAACTAAACTTAGAAACAGGCTGGAGGCTAAAATCATGTTCACTGTCCCTATCAGCACACATTTGATGTATGTGCTAAACTGATGGCATATGAAAACAAAACAAAACAAAAAAAAAAATCTCATTTTCATTCTTAAAATCCATTTACCAAACAACCTAGGTATTCAGGTCCCATCAGTAAAATCCTCACAGCAGCAGTAATGCTGCACAGGGCTCACCCAGGAGAAAGTGGGAGATCCTGGTGGGGATACCCTCAGGCAAAGGGCAGAGCTTCCAGTGTCGATGCAGGGTGCATTGGGCAAATAACAGCACAGTTTTAAAGAAAAGCCTGATGCACACCACCAGAAAATAACATAAGAAATAACCTTGATGGAAGGAATCTGCAGAGACACAAGCAGAATGGAAATGGAAATTCCAGGAAGGAATGGAAAGGAAATGGAAATTCAAGCTGACCATATAAAGCTTTTCTAATCTCTAAGAGGTCTGAGTGTGTTGCCAAGGGGTTCAGTACCTGCCAACACTTCCAACTCCCAACACCACCAGGACTGTGGTCCTTTTTGCCTGTACCGTGCTTCTTACCTTGTCCACTCCTCTGCCTGTCCTTTTATACTCCAATTTCTTAATCTCCTCATTGTAATTCCTGTATTTTCCTCCCTACCTTGTCCATTCAGCTCTACTATACAAAGCTCAACAACACAGGAAGCAGCAAGAGCCACTCCCCTTCAGCAATCTCCTCCCTCTCAGTTTATCTGTGCTCCCCTGGACACCTTGGCTACCTTGAATTGCAGAAATGGATAAAATTAAGGAAAAGCAAGGAATTGACAAAATAGAGACACACCAACATTTTTAAAATCATTAAAATACTTCAGCGACAATTTCCTGGGATCCAAGAGTGCCTCTGTGCAAATTCCTGTGCTGAAGGATTAAGACACTGTGATCCAGATGATGCGGAATATGATGGTGAAAACAAAATGTGCAGAGTAAAACAACATTTCTAGTTCTGACAGATGGCACAGTTTTTTTCCTTTTGAGGATTATTTTTTCTAAAAATATGTGGGTTTAGGCTTGCGAAAATTAATAAACTAAAGGAGGAGATATTTTTAAAGTTATGTTCTTATGTAAAGGAATAAAAATAGAAAGCAATTAGCTTTGGTTTTTGTGATTGATATATTTTGTACAGCTACCCAGACCTCTCTTGGGTTGCCTGTTTGCTCTTGGTCAGAAAGGACAATGACATCCTGAAGTTACCATTCCTCATTCATTTCACTAAATGACACTCCTAGGTAGATGGGAAATTAAGGGATTAACCAGGAAGGGGACTGAGCTGTCACTGGAAAATTAATATTTTCAAATTAATTTTAGACAAAGGATGCATAGGATCTAAGTTATGTTGATGAAAATGAGGAGTCTCTCCCTAATAAATATGTAAATCAAGCCATTGATCTATCAGCTATTATGACAGTCTGATGTCTCAGAAAAACTTGCTGTGATTCCAAGCAACATCCGTGCAGTGATGAATACATATGGTAGCAGATCAAGATGGTAATGCATAACTGAGTATTTAGAATGCCTAAGCCCCCCTTTTTATCAGGTAATTTCTAATATAAACAGCTTCTAAATGCAATAGCTTTATCTGTCACTGTTAATTAAACCTCTACTTTGTCAACATACAATAATCCATTTATTATACTAAAAGCCACTACATTTCAAACCCCTCACAAATTGCAAACCATAATTGCTAGAATTATTTTATTTCCAAGTGCAGGCAGCAAAGCCACCTTAAGATTCAACAATGGGAAGATAATTTTGGAGTGTAACCATAGCTCTATCTCACAGTCCATTTGCTTTAGTATTGGCAGCAGACAAGCTGTAATTTTTCATTTCCTAATTAGATTTAGCCATTAATTTAACTGTTCCATCATACTGGTGGGATAGAACTGAGCTATTTGTTTGGTCCTTTTCTTTTCCTCATTGCTTTTACTAAATACTATATGGTAAATGCAGTAAATGAGGGGAAAACCACGAGGATCCGAATATACAAAAAGACCTGGGCACTTCCACACTGGTCACGTAACGACCTAAATTTTAAGCACCTGGCTTCCAAACTGCAGCTTGTGTCATTTTAAGAGGCATTTTCTGGTAGCACACAGGGGGAAATCGGGCACTCAGTGAGGGATTCACAGTATCTCACACTCTCGAGTAGCTGAGGGGGATGCTGAAGCAGTGAGAGTGACATAAATCCCAGCTCCCTGTGGGCTCAGGTGCCTTGCTCGGGGCTGCAGGAGGCAGACAGGAACTCACAGTTCCAACAGGCTCCGTGATTTAGGGAGCCAGCAGACAGGCTGAGACCCTGGGAGAACTTAGTGCTCCAAGCTGCCTCTGCTTCTCTGTGAGGCACTGCCTTTCACAGAGCAGAGCTCTCTTGTCGGATTGGGTGAATGTTACAAGGCCAGTTTAATAACAAGTCAAACAGATTAGTTTAAATCACTTTTAATGCTGGTTCAGGCTAACCTGGCTGACTCTGGATTGACAGGGAGTAAGGATGTCTGCTTTGGAGGCAGTAATCTCTTGCAGAGGAAAGGTAACAATGCAAAAAGGTAGCATGCTGGTCACTTCTTCTATTGCTACAGCCAGTCCCAAAATAATCATCTGCTACTACATTTATGCACTGAAATGACTCCTTTCAAAAAAGTGAGCGAGGGCCATTCCTATAAAAAACCCCAGCATAATGGAAGGAAGCAATATGAGTCACTTCTCTTCCACACACTATGGAGAAAAAGAGGTGAATCTTCCACAATGCTCTCAGCACAAAAGCATTCAAGGTCTCTTGCCCCATTTTTGCAATGCTCCAGCCACCTGCCCTCAGCCAGAAGGGCACTCTCTACACTCCACAGCCCAGTGGAAAACCTCTCTAACTGGACCCAAAGCAGGGCAACACAATCTGTAGTCCAGGGGTGAGAACACCTATTTAGGACAAGCAGGAAGAGGGGGCTGGGGGCTGATCCCTCTTCTGGCGACTGCTCGTAATTTTTACACAGAGTGTTTTGCCCAAAGGCACTTTAACTTGGATTAGTAACTGGGCCAAGATCTCTGCTGACCCAGGCTGCCTCGGTGACTGAACCACAGACGTCCTGCGTCTGTTCAGCCCAAGGACCTGCAAGGGTTTTTAGCAGAATGACAGAGATGTAACTGGAGTGGACAATGCCCCCTGTGCTGCCTACCTAGGGGGCTTTAATGAGAAATGAAAGGTATGAATTTGTTCTCCCCGAGGCTACAGAGAGCCCAGAGTTTCAGTCTTGCAAGCCTGGATGAGTGCTCTATCTACTGAAATATTGTATAAATTTCAGAAGTCCCGATTTGGCCATTATGCACTGTGCAGGCATCACATCAACCACTCAGCTTTAGCTGAGGAGATGTAGACAAAACATCACTTCTCTTGAGAATCCCAAAGAGCCTTGGGTTTGAGATGGATCTGTGTCATGGAAAAAGCAGCACTTGAGGAGCACGGGGACCGTACTGCCAAAATAGATTAGAGGCTGCTCGTGCTGGGCAAGGGATTTTAAAGTCCACTCGTATGCATTGAGAGTCGTGCATTTCACACAGTCAGTATCCAATATTTCACAAAAAACAGCTCTCATTGTGATGTTTTAATGCTCCCCATCTTCCCAGGGAAGCTGGAACTTAAGGAAAGTATTTGTAAGTAGATGTCAGTGTCTGTTTTGGGTATGGTTAGACCAGTGTCAGGACACACTATAACAGGGTGAAAAATTAAAAATTCTCAAAGAATTTGCCTTAGTACAAGAAAGGAAAAAAATATTGGGTATTTTCCCAGGGCTTTAGAATGCTCCTGGCCAGAGGGCACTGGCAGTGCACACACTGCAGTGCCAATGGACACTTTTGGAAGTCTGTGGGGAGTGAGCCCGGAAATGTGAAATGCAGATCTGGACAAAAGATATAAATCTTCCACCCTGTAGACAGAGAAATGCATCTCATAGTGACTTCTCAGTCAGATTGCTGTTTTTTCCTACTGTGCATTCGGGACAAGAATCTCATGCTAAAAATCATTTTGAAATGCGTTAGCCAACAAGAGAGTTGGTACTTATGTGAAAAGAGCCAAGATCCCTCCTCTGGAGCTGCAAGCAACAAATCTGCTAAATGACCCTGACACGCAGTCCCTTGGTTTCATATAAAACCTCAGCTTATATTAATTCTGGGACTTGCTAAAACTGAAAAACATGAGAGAGGTTTCTCCAGAGGCTTCAAGACACAGCAAATGACCATTGCTACAGATAAGCAATTCTTTGTTCTACATGCACAAGTACCAGAAGGCTAATTAATCCTTAAGCATAATCATAACTCACCCAACCAAAAAAAGCAAGGTCAAACAATGAGTTTGTAAATCACTGAGAATTGTTTATGATTGTGTAATGGGCTGCCATTGCCTTGAGGCTTTACATTTCTGATTGCACAGGCATAGGTGAGGTGTCCTACAAAACATTACAGCATGTGCCAACCACAGGAGATACATTCTCAAATCTGCATGTTGCAAACCCAAATGGTTTCCATTTGTTAATTATTGACTTTCTGCCATTGAAAGTTAGTGATGGTACATCTATTACTGGCACAAGAAAGGAAAGAAAACATGAAGGACAAAGGAGGAAAAATAACAATACTCCGTGGTTTGAAATGAAACATCATCACCACCACCACCAACTGCTCTCTGAATCTGAATTGCTAAAACCATAAGATTATCAACAAGACTTGATGCAGGTAGAACAATGAAACCTAATTATTTCTCACAAAGCAGGCTATTCCATTTCAAATAGAGGAAATCTAAGAGCAATAAAGCCCATGCCATTAACAATTTGCCTGCACACATGATTAGACTCACAGAGATAAAGAAGCCTCTGAATTTAATGATGAATCCCATATTTCTGCCTGGGCTCAATATTCTCTACTAATTATATTGAAAGAACTTGTGGTAGTTAAAGGTATTTTGATGATAAAATATGGCACTGTCTCCATAGATTTACTATTTACACTTGGCATTTATTATTGGGTGTTAAACTACACTGTGAATTAATATTGGCATTTAGGGTCATTCCTTTTGTTTAAATGTTAAAAAGGTAATTCTGGAGAGCCAGAGGACAGTGTTTTATGACTGTTTGCTATTTAGTAACCCCAAAATATGAGCTGCATATACATGCTGCCCTAAACTAAAATTCAACAGAGTAAGTTGCCAAAGAAAGTTGGGGAAAGAAAATCAAGTGCTTCAGGACCATGAACAGAGAACCTGACATGGGCTCTTAGCAATACCAGGAAAAAGCATAATTATACTTGATATAAAAGATTATCATAAAACAGAAAAAAAAACCCATTATATATTTAAATAAGTAACATTCTAATGGCTACAAAAATGTTAAATATTTCCTTTATACAGAGTGCTTGGAACTGCCACAGAACCATTATTTACTGAACCTGCTATGAATAAATATCTTGTGTTCTACCGTTTGACTTGCAATAGTTACCCCTTCCTTTCAGTCCTGAAAAAGATATAAAACAAGGTTTTTCTCTTAAAACAAAACAAAAACACTCCATAGCTTAATTATGAATCTAATGACTACAGGAGCACAAAAAAAAAAAAATTAATCTGTGGAAAAAATATTTTCAATATCTAATTTATAATAATGAAAATGCTTCTCAGGCGCACTCTGCCTTAAGAGTTTTTATCACATCAGTCATATACATTCCACTGATTTTTTTCTGCGGTTGCTAATATAGATTTGTTTCCTGGCACACAAAGTATATTCCTGTGCTCAGTGTCTGGTATTTTAAATCTCTTGAGAAGTGCAAACACCCACTTGGAACAATGTTCTTCGCTCGATGGATGTATACACCACACACACACACACGTCCATGTAGACACAGCCCAAAAACCCTTCTCTTTGTGTCTTCCCTAAGATAAGGATGTTCAGAAATCTCCCTGTCATTTGTGGATGGCTGGAGCTGGATCCTAATTTGCAAAAGCTGACAATTCTGCTCACAACCAACAGCTCGTTCCCAGGATGCTGTGTGGGAGGAAAAATATGCCCAGCGCTGTTAAAACGGCACCGACAGGGGCACAAGTATTTTTACCAACTTCACAAAATTTGACACTCTTCAGCTGCAAGTAAAACAAAAAACATGAACAATTTAACAGAAATGAGTCACTGTGTTTTGGGAATACATCTATCTCTGTGCTCCCCACGCAAAAATGTTACGGAGACGAAAGAAATTGATTTTGATAATTCCGATTAGGGAAAAAAAAAAATAATTTCAATGGTGGAAAGATTACAGCAGCTCCTTCTTACCACAAAATAAGGTATGAAGCTAGACACGTGTGAATTATGAATTTGATTGACCATCAGTGATAGTAAAACCCTGCTATAAAAAGCTGTGCTGTTCATGAAGCATCTGGTACTGACCACAGCAAGAGGCAAAATCATCTCTTCTATAGCCCTTCTGGGCCTACTCCTTGACCTCCACGGATGCACCTTTGAAAATCTGTCTATAAATATAATAACTGGTGCTACCAGCATAATTTGCACATGTTGACATACCCATATGCATAAACAATAGTATCTCTGTATTTTCCAAGAACATCTTCTACTGCTTTGCAGTTCATTCAAGGTTGCAATCTACTTCATATTTCCATTGAGACAAGTACTTAAGTTTCTACTTTTTCTCAGAAATGCAATTAAAACCTAAATATTACAGCACCATATGCAACAGTGTATTTCAATCTGTTGATTTTACTGAATTCACATGAAAGAAACAGTCTAAGTAATACTGTAATAAATACCAAAGCACTGAATTAATGGGCAATAGTGGGTAGCCTGGACTGATGCTAAAAGAGCCTCCCAAACAGGATCCCTGTCAGCAGTCCCACTAAGACTGGCAGGTCAAATCCCAGTGTAAACCCAGCCTTACTAGGAACAGTTTCCTGCCAATGCACACAGGCAAATCAAGGCAGGGATGTTTACAACATTCCAATCTGCCTTTCCAGAGAGGAATTCTACAGGTCCGCTAATGGTCATTGCTGATTTCTACCAATGCAGGGCAGAAATCTCAAGCATTAATTGATAATCAAATCACAGAGCTTTGATCTGCTGTTGCCTAAATGCTTTCCTGAGATTTCCTTCTGAACAGGTGTCAGCATGAAGCTCAAATGACATTCCCTGGGCGTTACTGAAACATCTGTATTATTCTAGGGATTCCTTTCAACATACCATAGGAAAAGGCCTCAAATAAAGTGTAAAACATCTTCGTGCCCCTCTTTGCATCGCCGTTCCCAGCAGTGCTGACCGACTGCCGGTGGGTGCAAAGTCGCCTGGCTCCACCAAGGCTGCTCTGCTTCCACATCTGTCACCCCAAGGGCATCAGGGAAAGCTGCCTCCCCACGAGAGCACCTCCTCTGCTGCAGGAGCCTTTGACTCACAGAGCTGGGCGCAGGCTGCTGCCAGATTGCCCTGTGAGCTGCTCGGGGTTCTTTCCACGCCGAGAGGAGACAGACAGACGGATCCTCGTCCCGGTGCTGTGAGTCACTGCTCGTCGCCAGCAGCGCATCCGCTCGGCTCACATTCTTAAAGGCACATTAAGCAAAATTTATGTTTTGTTACTGTACAGCCCAAATGGCAATCCTGGTTTATTGGCAATAACTCATCACCTGCGTCTCGCTTGCAAAGTGCCTCACAAAAGGAGCTGACGCAGGATGATTTAAAATTGACAGAAGCCAAAGAGGAATCAAGTAAAATTTTCCTCATTGTTTAAGTTGGCAGACATAAATGACAAGCAATCCTAATACGTTTACTAGATTTCTTCCTCTTTCCTATGGGGGTATTTAAATAGTTTCCCACATCAACTATGTCTTTCATTGTTGCAGTTAATAGACAGAAATTCTTTATCTCTATTTAAAGTAAATTCACTTTTAACAAAATCCTTCCACTGATCCTATCACATGTGTTGGACGATTTGTTTTGCAATCCAAGCATGTGATTGCTTGATTACATCATGAATTAAAACCTGTTTTAATTTTCTCACCCATTTCTCTTCATAGATGTTATTCAGCAAAGCACAAATTGAAGACTTGTATATATAAATTTTCCAATAAGAGTCTAAATCATAAAGAGTCGCTATCAGTTACAATTAACTCATGGACTCGGCTCACTCACATCTATGTGTGCACCCTCTGGAGCAAGGAACCTGAAGGGCCACAACCCAAAGAACTCACAATCACTGATTTACATCAAGTTCTGCATGGAAATGTTTTAAAAAAAATCCAAAAGAAAATGACATTACTCTCAGCCTTCTCAGCACCTTCCATTGCCCCTGGTGTCCAAATTGTTTTCAGTCAGTTCAGCACATCTCTAGTGTATAATTTGTTTTATTCAGTGGAATTTCCTGTCATGTCTTGTCACATCAGTCCCACAATGGCTCACTGCCTTTAAGAGATACAGAACAGTCTACAGCAAGGGGAAAATGTCAGAAAACACCACAGTCAGAGCTCACTCAATGCAAAGGGAAACATTCGTATGGAAAAACTACCCCTGAACTCCACAAAAATGCAAACTTCAAGAGGTGGAGAGATTATTTTGTATTGCAAAGAAAAATGAAATGTATAGCAAGAGTTCTTACTTCAAAATAGAAAGCAAAGGCATTTTATATATATCCCATTTGGGAGAAATGGAGAAAAATACAGTGTAGGCTTCTCAGACTCATATTTAATGCAGAAATCAAAGTGCATGCAGAGGTTTTAGCTTGCTTTTGGCTCACTGTAAGTGAAAAAGGTAAATTCCTGGTCAAATAGTGCTACTGTCATCCGCATTCCACCTTCCCTGCTTTTGCTGGGGTATCTCACATTTCAAGCTCAAAGTATGTTCAATTTGTTGAACAACTTAACAATCAACTAGTGAGATACTTTCCATTTCCTCAGAAATTATAGAATCATTTCCTAGGATAGGAAAAAAATTGGTCTTCAGCCTGCAACAGCAACACAGCCTAATAACTTGAGTTTATCTAGGTTAGAAACAGCAGCTTCATACCACAGGATTGATTGGGTGAAGGTCTGTGGACAGAAAATCAAATTGAATTATGATGTTTCCTTCTGATCTTTTACGGTATGAATTTGTGATTCAATCCTCAGCTTTGGTTCTCACACGATGTTAGCCTGAAAACCATTTATATTTTTATTAACACCACTGGTCTGTGTCTTTCCTCCTTATTGGTAAAGCTCCTCTAGCAGCACTGGAATTTCAGCAAGGAAATGTGCTGCACAGTTTTTCAGGGGTTACCTTGCTCCTGAAGGAACACTCTGGAAGAGCCTTTGCAATGCTGAGTCAAATATATTTGTGCTGCTAATTCATGCTCAGCTCAGTAAGAGAGGATTCAGTCAATAATTTAGGAATATGAAACCTGATGAAAACCTGACCTCAGACACAGGCAGCCAGCTTGTGATAAACCTTACAAGAAACTCTAGCAGTTATTTAAGGGACAGAAAAAGGCATTAGCCCCATGATGCTCTGCATTCATGCTCTGCATTCACACAGCATGGGGGAATAGGATATAATACTAAAAAATTGAGAGTTTACACAGCAGATAGAAAGAATTCAAGCATTTGGATAAAGAAGGAGTCTGATGTGGGGTGACCCTCTGTTCTGGGGAAAACTGGGGGGCCATGGGACACAGAGGAACCAGAAATAAGCTTACAGCAGACAAGGTCAGGCTGGAGTCAAGCTAATGAATAAACAGAGGGTTATGAGACATTAAGTGCCCAGGAGAGGAAAGTGAGGCATGGTCAGATTCCAGAGAAGCTGTAAAGGAAAAAAAAAAAAACCAGATTTGATTTGGCAAGTCTGACCAGGGGAAAGAAGAGGAAGATTTGAGCACAACCCGAGGTTGGAAACAGTATGATAAACATACTAGAAAGTGCTGACCTCAGTGCTGTGTCAGGTTCTTCCATTAGCTGAAATACAGCCCTGGCATTAAAGGAGTCCCAATTTTCCCAATTAGAAGTCCAAGGCTGTAAAAAATGCTTGCTAAGAAAATGTAGGGAAATTTCATGATGTGGTGAAGAATAACAATTTCAGTTTCAAAAAATCCCAGAGTGATTTTAAAAAATATTCACAAATGTTCTGGCAAAGCAGGAGATGCGACACCCTGGGATTCTCATCTAGAATTCAGTTTCAAAACTGAATGTGGCGCAGCTGGGTTAGGTTTTTTTCAGGATCCATCTTACAAGGCACCAGTTAACCTCCTGTGGGCATACACAGTTCCAAATGAAACACACACCGAATCACCCAGAACATGACAAGATCATTTGGCACTTTTCATAAGCCATCAAAGGAGGAGGGAAAAAAACCCAACAAAATAAATCTCCCTGCCTCTCCCCCCCAGGCATCTGAACATGGCTGTTCTTGGACACTGTCCCAAGGAAGGGCATATGCCGAGGGAGCTCCGAGCTCTGGAGTGAGATCCAGCCGGGCAGAATTATCCCAGATTTACATTTCTTTAATTCCTGCTCTAAAGCAAGGTGATGTAGAACTCCCACCGGGCACCACAAGGAGTGAGGGAGTAGGACACAAGTCAGGATCCATTTGCTTTAAAGAACAGGCACATTTTCTTGGTGGCATCCCCAGGTTAAAAAGCATCTTGTTCGAGTTTGCTTTTAAACTCGAGCAGCACCACCGACAAGTGCAAACTTCCCCTGCTGGGACAGCTTGCTCGTTCCATTTTGCTGGGATAATTAGTTTTGAGCTACTCTAATTGTAAAATTTAAAAAAAAAAAAAAAAAAACATCATATTTGCTGCTTCATTTTCATAAATTTCAGTAACTCATGCCTGTCAGGTTCACCAGACCTGGGAATATGCTGTGCTTGCATATCAAAAAATATTGAGTGATTGTGTCAACACAGTTTACTAATTTAGCCATTTCTGTCCCCGTATCTCTACAGAGCTCTTTTGGCTGCCTGCTGTAATTAGTGGCTGTCAAATGCATCACACTTTGTCTATATCTAGTGTCACATTAACAGCAACTTATTTTAATTGATTCTTGATCAAAAAGATCACTGGAGATCCCACACTTCATCTTTTGTCATGTGCATGCAGTAAGCTATTGGACAACCCTGCTGGGATAGAAAGATGACCTTTTGGATGCTTGAGTAATGATGGCTGACACATTTGTTAAATCTGCTGGCATTGGACTGCATGATATACTATTCAAATGGCAACACAATTTGCAGTGTGACATTAATTCTCCATCATTGCACATCATTCTATAGATTCTTGGCATTTCACCCCAAATTTACCTTCAGAACATTAAAAACAATCTATCTCTAAAAGAGTAGGGTGCTCAACCTAATGAGGAAATGCCGTCTTCATAACATTGTTTATATATTGCTTCATTATTCATTTTTTATAGGCACCTTATTAAAATTGGAAAACAGAGGCAGAAAGGCTATAAAAAAAAGCTCCACAACGATAGTTCGCATTTCATTTTTCTGTGCCAATTCCTTTAAAGCACTGAAACACCAGAGAATGCTGTTTGTCAAAACTGACTACAACAAATCATTTTCACATTTAAAATTTCATCTCCCCTCTTTGCTTAAGGAATGAAACACTCAAAATATTTAGTGCAAAATAAGAAGACCTATTACTCAGCTTTATGGCTTGCCGAGGTCTACTCTTCACTGCATCCCATATGACCAATAGGACAGCTGCAGGAAATTGCATTAAGAAAATGAAGGATTGCAGTATATTATGGGCATCTGAAGAATATATTCTTTGCACATAGGTCTTTAGAGTCTTGCATCCACAGAGAACTAATGGTCTGTGAGTAAATTAGTGCCATGAACATCTTTTACATCATATTACCCCAGGGAGACCTTAGACCTACTAACTTCAGCACATGAAAGATGTATTAAATATGTTCTGACCATTGACTGTCAGGTTTATACTTGTCAAAACTGCCTTAGACACCAAGAAATTATAGATGATGTTTTGATCCTGATGATGCTCAAGCAGAAATTGCCTTTCCTTGGTCTTCTCTTCTTTGAGAAATGAAACTCATACCAAGAGCATCCACTGTCATCACTGAGGGAAGGAAAAATATTTTTGCCTTTTATGTGTTATTAATTATTCAACTTTTTTTCATGTTGGGTAAAAACCCTTTTCTATCAGTGTATTGACTGCCACATGCGAAGTACTTTATCCCATGTTTAATAAAACTGTGCACTATTTTTCCATGTATGATAACTTGTGAAGGATTACTGAGATTTTCCATTGAATTTTCTGGTAAAATAATTTTATAGTGTATGTATTGTAGCTCCTGTTTCTCAGCTACTGGGAAAGTGAATGGCAATGCATGACTGGGAGAACAAAAGAAGAAGAAGCTGCGGGGAGAGAAGAAAGTGAGACAGGTAGCACATTGTCAGGAGAGAAAGAATCGTGTCAGGTTTCTTTTATTTTGAGGAAGCAACAGGAAGAAACTCACCTGCACGCAGGAAAAGCTAAACACATTTAAATTAAATTTAAATGTAATTTTATAAACCTAAGTACTAAACAAACCTCTGCTGAAAGTGAAGCATTCCGTAAGGAAATGTGTGCCTTTAGCTTCTCTGCATCATGTTGAGGAAACAAAAGAAACAAACCAAAACCTCCATCTACAGTGGTACAAATACAACTAAATTCCTTAGGGAAACCACAAGTTCAGGTTTCATCTGACCCTGCAAGTCCCAGCTGGGAGGGCCACAGCAGTGGAAGCTGTGCAGAATGGGTGGGATGGGCTGGAAAATTCCCTTGCACAAAGGCTCCTGCTCCCTCTGGTGCGGACAGCCAAGGGCACTGCCTGGTGCAGACATCTGGGTACTTCTTTGGGTCACCAGAGCTTTGTACCACCAGAACTTTTGCCCTACTGAGTGAGTTCAGAAAGGAGCACTGCTGCCTTGGTGTGTCCCAGCTCAGTGCTCAGATTCAGGGGCTGTATCCTGTGATTGCTCATTGTCTCTCCACTGAAGCTGCCAATTAAGTCATTAACATTAACAATAATTTCAGCTGTGGAGCACAAATTAAAGAACGCAGGACAAAGATGACCTTCCACTTATCCACAGGCCATGAGAAACTCCTGGATAAGTAAATTAGTGAGAATTCACCTTGTGAACTCAGATGTCAAATCTTCCTATCCCAAGAGCATTTTTTCTCTTCACAAAACCACCCATCCTGCTAGAAATACTGATGAAAGATTGGGACTCAAAAGTTCTTTACAACAGTACCAAGATAACAGCCCTGAAGTTCACGACTGGTTTTAGGAAACAGCTTGTTTTACAGAAAAATTGTGGAAAGGTGTCAATTAATATTCATCAAGTCATCAATCTTCTTCCATTCTCTTTTTAAAGCTAGAACACAAACCACAAAGTCTCTGTGTTACCTTGCCAAAAGCAAAAAATCTTGTCTTTTCGTCTATTTCCTCGCATATAAAATGCTACCCAGTACACAAAACACTTTCTCTGAACTCTGTCATCTTTAAAAATAAAAAATTTATGTGACTTTGTATAACTTTATCTGGTTACAGCTTGGTTCATATCATTGATCATATTTGGTAGGAAAAAAGCAAAGCCTTAACTAAAATAGTTAAACCAACAATAATTATATTTATCCAAAATGCCAAAATACTTCCTGAATGAGATATTACAGTTTGTTATTTAATAATTATGGATCATTTTGTGTCAGTGACATGTTTAACAAATACCATCCTTCATGTGTCCCAGTGCAGCATGTTGTCCAAGTGAAAATCAAGGCAGAGAAATTCATATATGATTACTTAATTTTAACAAACTGGGAAGAATTAACCAGTTTTTATTAAGAATTAACCAGAATTAAATGCTTAATGCAAATAATGTAAAGCTTCAGCTACCTGAGCACATTTGTAGCCTTTTACCAAAAGGAAATAGGAAAAACCAACCAACCAACAAACCAAAAAAACCCACACACACACAAAAAAAACAAACCAAAAAACAAACAAAAAAAAACCTCCATAGATGAGTTTTCCTCTTTACCCTTTTCTATACTCCTTCAGCCACTACAACCACTCTCACTAAGTGGTTTAAAAGCACTGGCTGTGGGAGCAAAGCAATTCTGCAGCTTTGCTTACTTAGTATTCTCTCAGAAAGCATTAGGAAGAGGTGGTTGAAATCCCTGCCAAGAAACATGCTATGAAAGAAAATTTTCCTTAATTTTTTTCAGGGCCTCATCCTAAGCCAAAGCAAAGGAAGGCAGGTGAGGATGGAAGTGATAAATTAAGGTTTCCTTCCCCCAGCTGTGCTTCCCTGCCAATACCATTGGGGGCAATGATCCCAGGTACTGCTGAGGCACTACAGGAGCTACACAAAGAATGTAACAGGATGGCACCAAAAAAAGGCAAGGAACACTAAGCAATTTCCATTTCCCCACCACACACCTCCATACACATTCTGCTTTTGGGATGGTGCTTCAGCTATTACAGTGCCACTGAATTTAAATTAAAAAAAAAAAAAAAAAAAAAAAAAAGGAGGGAGAAAGAAAAAAGGAACATGTGCTGATCTTCCCTCTCTGTGGGGAAACATGACACAGCAGAGTCTCATATTAAATCCTTTATCTTCATGCTAAGGTCTTCTGACATTTTAAATATCAGCCATAATGATTAACATCTCTCCTTAAAGCCAGAAGCTAAAATCCGCCAGCCTGCCACACGCAGTGACACCTTTAAACACTCACACACTTCAGCAGTTACTAATTTTCCAATCCAGTACCTGGATATGACATTTTGACAAGTTTGCAAAGGATTTGCTAAACTACTTATTACTTCAATGTATAAAAAGTATGCTTTTTTGCAATACCTTTCAAAAATAACTTCTGAGTACGTTTTAAATGTGATTTTCTAAAGTAGCTTTCCCATTGCTCTGCTTTCTTGTGCCAAAGGAGCCTAATGGCTCTCACAGCACACAGGTGACTTACAACACCTAATTACTTCAGCATTATTTTTAGTGAAAGCAAGCTATTTTCTGTCTGAGTTCTCTTAAGCAATACAGTCATTAAGCAAATGGATGGATCAAGAATTTGCAAAGACATTTGTGGTGACTTTAAATAGATACCACTGGAGCTATCCAATGCTTCATGCAGAACAGGAGGAGCAGGCCTGGAGCTGCTTTGTGTTTGATAGATGTCTCTGTCACAAATACCACCATTAAAAAAAAAACCAAAACAAAAACAAAAACAAAAAAACCTGAAAAAAGCACTTCTGGGGAGTTTTAATGAAAAGGTAAAGACACAATAATGGAAAAAATCCTTGCAGGTGAATTCAGGGAGGAGTAGAGAGAGAAGGCTGGGCAAGGAGCTGTCAGAGGGGTTTTATTGCAGGTTCATGGGGAACACAAGAACCTCAGTCAATCTTATTGGAAACTACTAAATTAGTTATAGAAAACAGACTGTAATCTGATTGACTCAGAGCTCCTATAGACTGCCCATATTATCCTTTCCTCTTAAAGTTCTCCTAGGTCAAATGATTGCTTTCCCATTATCAGGATAAGGACAGGATAGTCTATGGATCTGATCATAGTCTGAGAAGAATCTAAAAAGCTCTTTATTATCTTGAAGGTAAACTAGGTCATGTGTTAGCTCTGGTACAAAGTACAGGCTGATTTAATAAGACAACAGTGAAAACTAGAATCACTCACAGTGGGGTAGCATTCAGCATGTAGGGTTAGCTAAAATGTTAGCAGTGTAATTATTATGCCATGCTAAGACTCAACACTGCACAAACATCACATTTCCCCAGCAGATTTTACAAACTCCTTGAGCTTGCAATGAGGTGGGAGAAACAGATATTAAAAACGACCTTCCAAAAGTCATAGAGTGGATCAAAAGCACTGGGAAATGAGGATGGCACTCAGTTAAGCTCAGCTCAGAGGGCCACTGGGCAATATTTGAGACCCAAGTCAAGCCCAGGTCTAGGCAGAGTTAACACAGTAGGTGAAATGTTGTCTGAGATGTATTCAAATGCAATCCATAGGGATCCCAGCCCTTAAATTTTCAGGAAGGGAGCATCATTTCTATGTATTATTGTGAGTTTGATTTCTTCTCAGATATATATCAAAACATGTTCAGATATTACAGTTCATATCTCTGATTCAAGATCCTAAACTAATTTAAAAGTTTCCTTTTCTCTCTTACTGTCTGTCAAAGAAATGAGCTTGGTTATTCCAAAATAACCAGCACCAATAAGAATAAAATATAAGATAATATTGGCAAAATACACCAATACCTTAAGCGAGACAAATGTGACAGTCATTACATGAAGTGCAAGGCATATAAAAGTTGCATTATGATTGTGCATTTATAAATTATGCAGTGAAAACTCTGTTTTGTAGTTTACTTTTTACAAGGGATTTTAACTAAAAACCATTTTTATAAACAACACACCATATTTTTTAAGCTACATTTTTCCTTTATAGAGTTTATTGTGTTCCTCTGCTCTGCAGAGGGATGGCAGGCTTAGCCCATACAGTGGCTATGAAGCAGCTACAAGAGGGAGAGGTATTGGATTGTGAAAACACAGAGATATCATTATAGAATTATGATTCTGACATGACTGATGTATTAACCACGTCCCCACAGCTGGACAGAGACAATCCAAGAGTAATTGAATGGAAGTGTCCCAGCCCAATCCTGACACAAGCTGTTCTCAAAAGGACTAATCCACGTAGTGCCAAGGAAGTTACTGGATCTGTGCCCACAGGCTTTCACTTTGTACCTTGGCATTTTTAATAGCAGCTCATTGATTTTTGTATAGCTACGAGATCAGACATACAGGGCTTTTTATAACACCGAGTACGATCATTTTGAAAAGTATCCAAGACTCTTCCAGGAGAAGGACTGTAAGATCCAACTCCAACAAGAGACGGGCTGGGTCTAAAGGAGCTCACCGCTGGCAAGGGGAGGAGATTGTTGTTTTATTTGTTCTAACCCAATTCCAGCCCCGTTTCCCCGGCAGGCTCCGGTTGTCACTCCCAGGAATACTCCTGGCTGCCATCTCGTGTTTTGTTTCCACATTGCAACCCCGGGCAGCGGAGTAGTCTCTGCACACCAAGCTTATCCTTGTGTTCGACTGAATAAGGGGAAAAAAAAAAAAAAAAATTTAAAATCAGAGAACGACGGTGCTGAACTGTTGCTTTATTGCCACCAAAATGAAACTTGGAGCTTTTCCAGCACCAATTCTTGGCCATTGCCAACACATGTAGCAATATACACCATGCCTTCCGTAACATAAAAAAATTACAGATGACCTTATTCATTTTGGTCCAAGATTTAACTCTCCCCCATCTGAATCTTTTTAAATTCGACTTAAAAGAAACAAAAAAAAAAAAAAAAACAAAAAAAAAGAGCCTGATATCCTTAAACATAATTCCAGTCCCCAACATTCTCCTGCTACACTTCAAACAAGGCTTTTGTTGTGTCTTTTGTTCATTTAAGGCTCTGCTGTCTGGCTTGAAGGCCAAGCTACACATAGAGTTTGGCAGGCACATTGTCATGCTCCTGCATCCAGACAAAAGTAGTGATTTCACTTTTTTCCTATATAAATAGAAAAATGCTCCTGTATTTCTGCACTTTCCTTTAAAAGCGGAATTGTTCTAAAAATAAAGGTCAGAGGTGTCAGGTAGAATTACATTTAGATAGACAGCATTAGGCCTGATATCCCTGTTTCCTTTTACGCTGGAGTCAATGGAATTTTGTGCACTTAAAGAAGACAAAATTGAGCCTTTTATTATGGCCACATTATGAGCTTCTTTCTCACCTCACTGAATAAGCTACTCAATGGAATAGTTCCATTGACTGTAATGAAGCTATTCCAATACAGAGCTAAAAGAGCAGCCGAGTCAACCTGAAATGCCTCCAAAGGCTCCTGATTGCTGCACAGGAGGGGACCGAGACACAGAAGGAAAAATTCTCCCAGTTTCACGTCGCTGCTTACTCTGTGTCACTGCTCTGAGGGCAGAATGATTGAAAAGTTCAGTGTCACGTCCCAGAGCTCAAGGAACAGGGATCCTGTGGTGGATCAGGACCTGAAACAGGAACATCTTGCCTGTTGTTAGACACTGCAGGGTGTCCAGGACATCTGCAGAGACTGGCAGAGGACACAGGACGTGGGGGAGATGTTTGTCCCTCTGGAGAGCATCCAGGAAGGCAGCACAGCCCAAATCTGCAGGGAGTGACAGTAGCTACCCCAAGAACCCCTGCCCTTTGCCTGCTGAACACCCATGAGGAGCTTCACATTGTGCAGCTCAGGCAGCAACAGGCCAGTAAATGGCACAGATCTACACACCAGGGGAAAGAACACACCACATGGGTGTGCAGGTACATTTCCCACTGCTAATACCACCTTGATCTCTGGTTTTGTTTGCAGCTGCATATGTGATTTATCACAATCTGGCCTCGGGATTGCAGAAAATTTGTGTGTTAAGTAGAAGGAGTAAAAGGGAAATGAAACTGTTCTGTGACAGACAACAAGCAAAGCACAGGCAAAGGAAATGATTGCTGGGTGCACTGTGCTTCAATCCCAAGGGCAGAAAGAAAGTGCAAGACCTCACTCAGCTACTGACATAGACAATCATTTCTAATTATCAGAAACTGCTCATATGTGATTAGCACAGACCTAACCAATGACCATATGCTTAAACCATTAATTTTGTTTTTTTCTCCCAAAGTGTCTGCATAGGAATGACATATTCTCATTGCTTCACAGGTAAATATTTCTTCATGAAAAAGGCTGTGGACTTTGATAGCACAGTCTCCTGTTTTCTTATTTATGCAGGTAGATAAATATTGTGAATCACTGTACACAATGTCTCTTAACAGAAATTCCTTAGAATGAAAGTGAAGTTTACCAATGTAGATCATCAACGCTAAGAAGCTGATTATCCATGAACTAAAGAAATGGATGCAACAGTGGGAAAATGGTTATACTAAACCCTTTTATTAAAAAAATCTAGATGGAATGTAGTCTTATATACAGTCTATGCCTGTACTTACTTTTGAAACACATGAAATTTTCAAGGGAAAAAATGGATAGAAATTGAAGGCAAGTACAACCTCTAAATAATATATTCCCATTGCTCTTATGCATAAGAGTGACTGCTCACGGACCATTTCAAGACCTTATACAGGGCAATATAAAATACATCTTGAGTGGCTGGCCATGGGAGCAGCAAAAGCAGGGATAATAGCTACATTACAGCATTTCACCATAGTACAGCAGTCACTGAGACAGCACCTAGAGCCCTTCCACACTGTAAACCCAGGCAGGAGATTATTTTATGCCTGTACCCTTTAAATTTTCTGTTTTGCTTTGCAAAACACCCCAAATTCCCACTTATGCATCCAAATACTGCCACAGCTCCCTCTGTGGCAGAATCTGAGCATCCAAGGAAAATTCCATTTCACCAGGCATGTTACAACTGCAATAGGTATCGTGGCTGAGGTGAGACACATCTCCCATTTCCTGGAGGATCTTTCCCTGTTTTTACCAGGTTTCTGCATTAAATACCCCTCTCTGGTGCACTCAGTACAAATGGCTACCACACTGTTCTCAGAGTACATCCTGCCAGGTCGGGCTCCCAACATAACATCTTTCTAACTCTCCAATAATTCCATTTGCGGAGCTTTACAGGGTTTAAAAGCAACTCTATTCCTGCAGAGAGTTACCCCAACTATTTCCTACGGCACAGGAACTGTAAGGTCACAGAGCAACTGAGCCTACCCTTGTTTCATAAGCAGCTTCCTTCAACAGCTGTAATATCTGGGACGAGTGTTCGGAGAGTGTCATTTGGCCTCACTGAGTGATTCATTGTATACTGGAAAACTGCTCTGCATTCTTCTGGATGCCTTTGCAGCATAGCCAGGACAAAGCCCCATTTAGCTGGAAGCCCAGCATAGTGGCTCATTATTCACCTGCCACGGCAGTCACAATATTGTGACGGCTTCCAGACAATGGTGGAAATTTCTACCTACTTTTTTACAGGCACACATTCCATTTTCTACCTTTTTTATCCTGAGAAACAGACGCTGCGTACGGACAGAGTGCAGGGAAATGGGAGCCCTTAATTTTTGTGTAATGAAAGAAAAACTAATTGCCACAGTGCTCTGCCACGGGATGCTCCAGGCTCTCTGATCCTGCCTTGGCACGAGAGGGAATGGGGAGGGAAGGGGAGGAGGAGGGAGGCAAGAGATGTAAACAAGCTACTCGGCCATCTCTAACCTGGCATTTGGCCTGAGCCCAGTGTCCCCATGGTGCTCTGCCAGCCCTGGAGAGCTCAGCATCCTCCCTGATGGAGGCTGTGGGAACCACTGCAGAGCCCCCCTGCTTCTCCCTCAGTCCAGCCACTCGCAGGGTTAGCCAGAGCTGCTCTCTCTGCGCTGAAGAAAGTGCCCTCAAAGCCAGCTCGTTCAGGAGAACTAACCCAAATCTGTAAATCTGTTTCTTGCATCCAGCGCTGTAGCTTTTTCTGTTTGATTTTGGGATAAACTGAATTTAAATACCACGCTGAAGTAAACACACTCACTCCAAAAGCGCTGACTTTAACAGCTGGGGTTTTCTTAAAGTGTATTTTTTTCTCCGGGCAGCAATAATTCAATAAAACTAAGAGATGCCTTTAACAGTTTTCCTCTCGGATGTGTGTCCTGTAATACTCTGCTGCACAGGCATATCCTCAGCACTCTTATGAAGGCTTTTAGCGGAGAAAGATTTCTACCTCAGCAGGGAGGTAAACAGTATCAGCAGGCTCTACAGCAATACCCTAAATGGCACCTCCATTTAATTTCTACATAGTCCTTTCAGCACTTTTTGTCTTTGTTTTGGTTGCCACCTCCTCTTTCGTCAAACTCATCACTGTCACATTTGCAGAAGGTGCCTATTACGCTGCAGCCTCTATTCTAGCTACACTCCCTTGCTGCCTGCCTGTGCTGGAAAAATCATAAAAAGGTATTTGGGAAACAAACGCTTCAAAAAACCATGCTGCATCCCTGTGGAGATTGCCACCTACTTCCTATTAAGCCCAAGCTTGCCATATGTTTTAAGGGCTTTTAACCTCCTTTCTCTCTCGTGCAGTTCTGTGGTTGAAGTGGAGCTGCTGGTTCTGCTGCCGTAGGATGTGCTTTTTGCTGAGGGGAAGGGAAGAAGGGGAGTGAGAGGAGGAAGGGATGGAGATTTTACAGCCAAAGGGGGATTCCTGCCTCACAGAAGCTGCAACCTGCCTAAGTTGAGGGAGAAGTATTCGCTGCTGTAAACCTGTCCACACATGGACTCACACAGTCACACCTCCCTTTAACAGGGGCGTCCCTGCTCCAGGCCAGAGACTCCTGAAAATGTAATGATCCATTTAAAAATCTCTGGGAGAAAAGTGTATGCACTCTCCCTTCTGTGCCATCCCAAAAAGCTGGAAGAAACCCAAAGGCCATCATGGGCTGGGGAGAAGTGCAGGCTGTACCCTTGCAGTGACAGATTATCACTGTCACACTAATGCTCAAGACATATTTGTTTGTAAATCACAGCCCTCACTATATTTCATGTCATATTTTCAAGCCTCCTGAAGACCAAGCTACATGAAAATTTCAGCTTTTATATTTCTAAGCTTTGTGATTACTGAAAACGCCTTGCAAAGGTGAAGTCAAAAATTTGAGAAAGAGGCAAATTAAAGTAGCTGAATGTATTTTTTTTCTGCAATCTAAAATACAGGGCAAGGTGAGAACAGCAAGTAGTTTCCCATTTTCTATTCTCATAAGGGAGGAAAACATCAATTTTTTAATGTCTTTTCCTTTAATTAATATGAATAACATCTGCATAACTCTTGTCATCTTGATTTATAATTAACATCACAATAAAACTCAACAAGCATTAAAATAACACAGGTATTATGGCCCTTGGCATGTTTATGTCATGTGAGCACCAATATATGCATTAGCTACAATGCTAATTAGAATTTGGGCTGCTGTACTGTCTGATACATTAAAGCTTTATGCCAGACTAATGCTTAATTGTGGAAGATCAAGCAGATAATTCTTATTGTGGCTTTCTTAATCCTGTGTTAATATAATCTGTAAGGAAATTATGGAGCTCCACCCCCCCACCAAGAACACTGCCCAGAATTTAAGTGAGCATTCAGAACCATTCAGGCAACAACTAACACAGGAAAACTATGGATTTTTTTTGAAAGAAACAGCCTAGATTTTATCTTTGGAGTATAAATAATGCAAATCAGCATATTTAAAAACTGAGTTTCTTCGGTGAGAAACATGATGGATCCTACGAAACACTACTAAGAAATCTACAGAATTTAATCGTTTACTGTGTCACTTTAAAGGCTTTTTTAAAAAATCCTTCTGGTCCTACTACAGCAGATATCTTCTCTGTGTTAATCAAATAAACTCTCAAGTAAATCCCTTTGATTTCAAAGGGATGAAGATTTCACTCTCTTTTTGCAGTGGTTTACAGGAGTTTTTCTGAAAGCCACCATTTCCATGCGAACAAGCATTTTCCTTTTCTCTCTCAGAAATATCTCCTGTTAGATTTTCCATGTGCTTATCAGATTTATAGGACCTACGGGGACTCTTTGTCTGTATTAATCTCCAGAAACTGCATTAAAATAACATTAAGGTTGCTGAGTCAAAGACCGGGAGGTTAGGAAACACCAGAATCAAGTTAAACTAATCTAATTTGGCTCCTTATGCAAATGCCATATGAAACAATCCGTAGTCATATAATTACCTGCTCCCATCTCCCCCAAGCCTGCTTTGGGGTGAGGGGGGACCTGGATCCTCTGGAAAACAGCTGCCACAACTTTCTTTACAAGAAAATATAGTGCAGATCTGCCTTCTTTTGGCAAACACCTCCAAGGTCTCCACTGAGCTGTCCTACAAAATCCAACCACCTTGGGTGGTTTTAATAGCTCAGAATGGAGTCAAGGAATAAGGAAAACAAGGGAATGGGTAAAACAAGGCTGCTGCAGGAATCCCCACTGTCAGCACCTGCAGTAAACCTGGGGAGAAGCTGAGTGCCATCACAGGGGCCGTGGACACCACGTAGGAGCAGCTGGCACAAGGTGGGGCAGGGGGATGAGATGTTCCTGATCTGCCACGAGTGAAAACTACCCCACAAAGCACCCCAG